>JAFEMH010001697.1:0-431921 GCA_022495995.1 Adenophora triphylla var. japonica | reverse complement strand
GATCACAGACTCAATCCTTGTAACATCCATGGTAACATCCAAGCTTAAAACTATAGAACCCAAAATTCGAAATCTTCTCGAGCCAACTCACACTAGCTAGACCTTGCATACAAGGACTTCTCACAAAGGATCATTAACCCTACTCTCAAATGATTTTCATGATCCTCTCGTAACTTTAATTAAACACAGAGGTCATCCATCATAATTACCATAAAGCCATCAAGATAAGGATTAAAAATTCGGCTTATCATACCCCTAACCAAAACACGAGATACCTTGATGAAAGCACAATTACCATCTATCCAAAATTAGCACATAAAATTTTTGAAAAGACTTCTTATGCAAGTCTAACACATACCAAATACCCTTCACACTTTTAACCAAAATTTCTACCTTAAATGCCTATATATAACAAGAATTTCACATAAAAGTTTATCGGTATCAAATATCAATATAAGCAAATTAGGCATAGAAAAGGAGACTCACTTATTATGATAGTCTAGCAGTGCACAACAACTACTTACCCAACCAGGTCAAGTATATCTCAAAATCATAAATTGGTACTCATACCAAATCAACTGGCAATACATGCCCAGCTATAACCACATCACCATCGTGGTAAACCAAAGAAGGTTCGAAGTATTCTCTCATAAAAGCAGAATCCTCTAACAAATAAAACAAAATCTCAAGCAATGTATGTCACATAGAAGCAAAGTGTGATGCCAAACATAAATGATATGAAACAGGATCTATAAAATATGACCCCTAACTTCTGAGACAGGCAATATACCTCTAGTGACCTCTGAGGGAGTTAACTCTCCTAGGCCCGAAACACATACTCGACCATAGACCTTCTCTTTTGGTTCCCCTTCGTTATCTCTTTTGGTACCACCTCTTTGTCGTTCACCTTGCTGACCGCTGCCTGAAGCTCGTCCCCACTGTAACCTTGTGCAATTCCTCCTAAAGTGTCCCATTGCTCCACAATTAATACACTTGCCTTGCTTACTCCAACACTGATCTTCGGTATGTCCAACCTTCCTGCAAAATTTACAAATCATCCCATACTGTTTGGATATTGTACTAGACGAAGAAGCTACAACAAGTTCCCCTCTCACACTTCCTGAAGTTAAAGCCCTTGGCTGTCCTCTAATGATTTTGGATCCTTGTCCTAGATACTTTGGTTTATTTCTAATCCCACTTCCGAATCTTCCAATATTTTCCTCTATGTCATTCTCGATCTTATATGCTCTATCTATGGCTGTCTGATAATTAGTGAAGCTATCAATCAATAATTTCTTCCTAAACTCAATCCTCAAACCATTCACAAACCTATGAACTCTTCTCGCTTCATGCGGTACTAATTGAGGGCAACACTTAGCTAATTCCTCAAACCGGACTGAATACTGATTCACCGTCATGTCCCCTTGTTCTAGTCCTAAGAATTCGATCTCCTTCTTGTCCCTTGTAACCATTGAAATGAAATAATCCTCGAACTGCTGGGTGAAACTATCTCAAGTATGGGGCGTATGATCCCGCTCCCAACTTCCCTTCAAAATTTGCCACCACTGATCAGCTGGACCTTCAAGTTTGAAAACGGCATATCTAACTTTCTCTTCGTTGGGACTTTCCATAACCTCAAAGATTTTGTTCATTTTCTCTAACCATTTTTCTGCCTTTAACGGATCCGGATCTCCGTTAAAGCTCGGTGGGTTCATCTTCACAAATTTTTCCAATCCATCACTTTGACATCCCTCAGGTTGATTCGGAACTGATCTTCTAGTCTCCATATTATGTACAAACATCCTGAATAATTTCATCATCTCTTCATTCTGAATTTCACCATACCCATATCTCCTTCATTTTCTAGAACCTTTCGCTGATCATCATTGCTTCCTGCCATTAGAACTAACTCCTGCATTAAACACTCGACGTCAATTACCACAGACTCCCCCTTAGTTTAGACATCTACCCTTGACCTCTAAACTAAGCTCTGATACCAACTGTGAGCACCCCAACCCGGGACCTAACGCGTGTCCCGAGCTTGAGGAGCTCAAACTAAGAAAACCCATCTTAAATTTTTAAAAATTTTATTTCACTTTAAAAGAAAACCAGTTCTCAAACTTCCAAAATAAAATCAATTGATAATATCTCCACTCGGAGGGATTTAAACAAATATTCCAATAAACTATAACTTGATCAATTACATTGAAAACCCAAATTAACATTATTTAACAAAAGAGTTTTCTATACAACTTATAAAAGAGTAATACTTAAATAGGACTCCCAACAAGCTACTCATATACCTATCCTGACAAGTCCCAAAAGCAAGAGTCCACACTCTTATCCCCGACCTCACTGGATCAGGCCATCTGTCTCAGCACAATCTAAAACAGTAAAAGGGAAGGGGTGAGAATAAATCTCAATAAGCTATTATGAATGCAGCAAGATGCCAAACAAGATGCAACACATAGCATGGTTACACATAGCACATTAATAAAGCGGTAAACACCTTACGTTACCTCATTTTACCTTTCCCGTCTGAACAATAAGTCGTACAACGTGGGAGTAAAACTCCTCTCTTTGGTGAACTGCCTCCATGCACATTCACCGCTTATAGGACTCATACTTCAGAGATCCATATAAGAAAATCAGATACTTGTATGACCCTTATTCAGAGTACCATATAATATCGCCGCTACCTGTAAAGCTTTTGGCTTAATACAGAAGCTTTCCACCTAGTCACCAAAATCGCAGCAGACTGTAAGGCTTTTGGCTCAATACAACTGCTAGCACACCCACTCTGTGGCCACAGAGGGGCCGGTCACAGGTATGATGAACCTTCAATCACTTATAGAACAAATCAATAATTGATTGAATTCCATTATACCCCCGAATCACATATAACACGTTCAAGCACATAATAGATACTTGAAATAAATCCACAAAAAGGATAAGAATATAACAACATGGTAATGTATACTCATGCTAAATCAATACCATAGTGCAACATTCATTTAATACACTATGTATAATATTATCAATGAATATGAATTCAAGTGAGGTAACAATATAACCAAATAATCCACACTTGGAATAACAATGCAACCATTTGCCAAATAATCCACACTTGGGATACATTACAACCATTTTCCAAATAATCCACACTTGGGATACATTACAACCATACCAAATAATCCCCACTTGGGATACAATATAACAATACCAAATAATCCCCACTTGGGATAACAATGTCACAATGTGATAAACACACATTTCCAACTAGGGCAATGGTGTAACCTATAGCATCTACATTATTCACTAACCACCAAGGATATGGAGCAAGTAAGGTCACCATCTACCATAAAACATCCCTACGAAGTCCTTATACAACCTTGAATAATCTTAAATAAAGTTCAAGATCTAATTCCCAAGTTTGAACAACTTTGGTGAAGTTACTAACCATGCTTATCAACCATTTTCCGGATAATATTTAAACTACTTCCCAAAATCCATTTCGACCCAATAAGACGTCATGGTGTAGCAAAAGTATTCTACTTTAATCTAGGTTAAAGAGGATTCATTTTGGTTCTAGTTTGATTAGGTTTAAACAGTTCACAAATTGGATCATAGTCACCAGGCCAGGGCACGACTCGTGCCCCAGGGCACGACTCGTGCCCCTTTGGCCTTTCTCAGATTCATGCGTCCCCTAAAGCACGACTCGTTACTTCCACATGGCACGACTCGTGCCTTAGGGCACGACTCGTGCCAAATCACCCTTAAGTTGATCAGAACGACTTAACCTCAAATCCACGAGTCGTCATCACGAGTTGGCCATGGGCACGACTCGTGCCAAGGGGCACGACTCGTGCCACGGCCAGAAACCAACACCAGCAGCAGGTTTTCATACATAACCCAAAGAGAACCAAAACCCAAACTAAGCTTCATCTAATTTGTAAACATCAAAAGGTTTACTAACTTCACTAATGTCATTATAAATCATTTAAACCCAAGGTAGTATAACCTAGACTAATTACACTTTGATTTCCTACTCATTTCACCACCATATTTTAAGATTACATTCTTAATCTAACTCAACCCATTTCTTATACTCTTTATCACTTCCATGAACAACAACTTTATCCTAGGTCATTACTCCATTTCTCAACCCAAGAGAGTGTCCTAACATTTCAAACCACAATTATAACCACAATATCAATATCAAATCATTCATGATCATTAATAGGAGGAAGGTCATAATAATTCACTTCCTAACTCTAGTAACTTGGCCAAACCCACAATCAATAATTGCACTTAAACCATTAATATCCCCAATTACTCTATACTATTCTTCTTTCAACTTAGATCACCAATTTACAACTTAAGATCAATTCCAACTCAAATAACATTATTCAAAATACCAAAAATCATTTTCTTTCAACAAGAGATTAATTAACACATAAAGTGAGCAATTATTAGAAGGAAGTCATAATAACTTACCTAGCAAATATGGGATGGAATGAAGATTTTCTTAGCTTGATGAGCTCCCCTAGTTCCCCCGAATACAAAAGTACACCCGGATTGCCAAATGGAGAAGAATTGAACTTGCTAATAATTTTGGAAGGGAAGAGTTTAAGCAAGAGCTTCCATGGAGAAAAAGTTGAGGAAGAAGAAGGAGGATGATGGAGGAGTATGGGGTTGATTGAATAATTGAAGGAGGTGATGGGGAAAAAGGGAGGGATATGGCCCCCCATCCCCTCATTAAATTAAAACTTTCAAAGATGAGCAACCAAGCCCTCCAAGGATTAGGAAAAATGCAACTACACCCATCCCCAATTATTTACACTACCCACTTCCACTACTTATAACAATTTATTTATTTTATTGCTCTTCAATTATTATACTTCCCCCAAGATACTTTATCTTATTTCCATTTTATTTTAAAGGCTTTAAAATTATCTCATAACCATTTTAAATTACCATAATAAATCAAAGACATAAATTAAGCACATAAAGTCAACAAATAATATAAAAGACATATAATATGATACTAAAATAGTGTCTAGGTTTAGGGTCGTTACATAATCCTTGGTGGGGTATATGTTAGAAGGAGCCATTACCACAGCTAATGGGAAAATTTGAAAGCCAAAAATCTTTCTTGCATCAACAGATGCTCGCTACTTCCGGTTGTGGGGCGTATCAGCTATTGGCTTTTCTCCAATGGCAAACACGCCAATTCAGTTTCATGATCAGAATGAGGTCAAATTTCTTTTACTGTTGCTTTGTAGGATATCATAAACATCTTGAAAAAAAAATACACAACAGTAAAGAAACTTGTAATTTGTATCGATGTTGCGCAACAATGTGCACCTTAATGCTTGAACCCATAACCTGATAGTATTATGCCTTTAAGGAACGATATTGGTAATGCATTTTTGGTTCTTTAAGTTTCATTTTGGAAATTCATTTTATGGTTGTTAAAGTTGATGGGAGAGATTCCTTTGAACATAGTTTTTGTTTTGGTTCTCTGTCCATCATAGGGACTCCATTACTGGTAGCCATGGGTCAAGAGTTGGTATATCAGTAAAGAACTGCTGGAATAGTCTCTGAAGCTGAATTTCTTCCCCCACATCCTTTCTCTTTCTTCCACCTAGACCAACCCCCCCCCCTCCAAAAAAAAAAAAAGAGAAGATAAGAAAAAGGAACCAGACAGTCAAAAATGGAAGAGGTGATGAAGAAAAACTGAAAATGATATATGCATTTTTAAATTATGATATTCAATCCCAATTACCTGATTATTGAACCGAAGGTTTATCTGTTTGATTCTAAAATTTGTTTTCATTCTTTTGAATATGTTAAATAAAATTCATGACACCTAAGGCCAGACACTCACATCCTCCTACCTATTGCTATATTCTTTTCTCTTGAAACATTTTGGCCTTGCATCACATTGTAGTTAAACATAGTGAAAGAAAGGGACATGCCAACAAAGTTGTAATTTCCATATGCATTTCTTCTGTTTGGCTGTAAAGCATGCAATCAAAGTCTATCCCCGTGTTAATTTATATTAATGCATTTTTAAACGGATGAGTACTTGGAAGGGATAGATGTATATGTTGTTGGTAGCAAAAGAGATGATGATACCTCTAGAGATGAGTTGTAAGAGGGTGGAGATAAAGCTCCAATATGCAAGGGGACTTGGCTATCCTCAACTTCTCTATTTTTTATATTTGGGGGTCATAATAGCATATATATACATGAGTTGTGCCTCATAGAACTCGTAAACTTTTATAATAACAATGTGGCATCTTGATTCACCAATGTAATTAATATGTTGTGGTAATAATAGGATATTGGTGCAAATTCGTCTCCCGCGTTACATCATTTGTGCGACTGGATATTTGAAATTAACTATGAAAATGGAATTTTCTTAGACAAATCAGTTTGTTATGTGATTTAATTCTTATTTGAAATTAACTATGAAAATGGAATTTTCTTAGACAAACCAGTTTGTTATGTGATTTAATTCTAATTTAATTGATGGATAGTCTCTTCCATTGAGGTACAACTGATTCTTAAAGCTTTTGCTACTGAAAAGGGAAATGTTGAAGTGCTTGCAAAGAATGCTGGTATTGTTATTACAACAAGGCACTTTTAGGCTTTTTGATTTTTAGATTGATAAATTAATGCAATCACTTTATTTGCTGATGTTTCTTGCTCAAATTGCATCATATGCAAAGCTAAAAAATAATCCTTATTTCAGACCCAATGGCGTATGTGTTTATTTAAATACTCCCTCCATTCTAGACTAAGATTTTTACTTTTCTTTTTTTTTTTTGTATGCTCTAGAATAAAAATTCTACTTTCCTTTTTAATACGTCCAAACTCCAAAAGTAAGAGTCTTATTTTTCAAATGACAAATGATTAATAATGTTTTGGACAACTTTATCTTTATTATAATGCTTGTGTAATTTACAAAAATATCAACATATGACATTTGTTTGAGTTATTGGGTAATAATAACTCAAGTAAAGACACTAGGTCCCGCCTAGGCGCTAGGCCCCTCTCCAACGCCTAGTTCTAAGCCCCGCCTAGGTCCCGACTAATTCCGACTAATCCCGACTAGTCTCCTCCTAGGCGCTAGGCCCGGCTCCGCCGCCTAGCATCCGCCTAGCGCTTTTTAGAACCTTGTCCAAAATTATATAAAAGCTTTAAAGTAATATATGACTTAATGCTGTGTCCAATGAGATTTTTCAATATCTCTAATATTATGATAATAATGACATTATAAATTTCTGAAATTAATTGCATTTAAAATTTGTTTTACTAAAATTAATCTTCATAGTTATAGGCACTTTATTTAGTTTGTTTAAATTTATTGCCAAAGTATCTTGTTCTCTGTGTGTTAACGCACGGGTGTTACACTTAGGGGTGGACATGGTTCGGTTCAAATCGCGGTTTGAGACCGAGCCGAACCAAACCACGCAGTTTGGTTTGGTTTTTTTATAAATGGTTTAGCTTGGTTTGAAAATTTAATAAACCGTGTGGTTCGGTTCAGCTCGCAGTCTGGAACCTCAAAATCGAACCAAATCGAACCGAACCAAACCGATTCAGACCGAACCGCGGTTTGGAGCCGTGAAACCGAACCACGGAACCGAACCATGAAATTCTTGAACCGAAATCCTAGCCGTTCATTAAATGGTTGAATCTTGAATTTGTAATTTTGTATCTTTATTTTAGACAATGTCTTGTAATTTGTTTTGAGATGGTTTCTTTTGTTATACTTGTTAGAACAATGAACTTTCAGTTTACTAAAACTCATTCCTATTTGGATAGTAGTATTTGTGTAAAGAGCAACACTTTTAGTTGGACAGGTTTGTAGTTTGGATAGCGGTCTAGACCGCAGTTCGGACCACGGTTTGAACCGTTTATGAAACCGTGGTTTGAGACCGAACCGAACCAAACTGAGGTGGTTTGGTTTGGTTTGGTTTGAAATTTTCTATGGTTCGGTTTGGTTTGAAATTTTCCCAAACCGAGTACTAGCGGTTTGGTCTCCAAATTTCTTCCAAACCGAACCATGTCCACCCCTAGTTACACTAGTTAATAGTGCAAAGTGAAAGCGAAAAAGACTCAATAGTTAATACTCCCTCCGTCCCAGCTCACTTGACACTTATTTCCATTTTGGTCCATCCCAGCTCACTTGACACTTTCCAAAATAGCCTACTTTTTATAATTTTATATTCACTCTACCCCACCACTCATTCTCTCTCTTCATTTTCCACCACTCAATTTATTCAACCAACACTACTATTTACCCCACTCATTCTCTCTCTTCATTTTCTACCACACATTTTTTTTTTATTTTATTCTTTTTTCTTAGTTCTTGTGCCCACCTCTTGGGTGTCAAGTGAGGTGGGACGGAGGGAGTATATGTTAACTATTATTATTATTAAGAGTATTAGTTAATCATAATATTATTTATATAGGGTAACTATTATCATTTAGTTTATATAAGATAATATTATTAGTTAAATATAACATTAATTAAAAGAATTAATTTTTTAATATATTAGAATATCTTAGATAATGCTTCAATATTAGTTATTATACATAGGGTACCTATTAATATTTAATTTAATAGTTACTATACTCCGTATTTGATAATATTAGGTATTAAACTTAATATAATAGATCACTATTCCCATATAACTTTCTATTTAAGACTATGGTTACTATATTATTTAATCATAACTAGAAAAAATATTTGTTTAAACATAATAAAAATATTATTCTACTAATACATTAGATGTAAATAATGGTTTTCGTTAATTATATTTACTAATCATAATATGTATACGTGGTATAAAATCATTAAGTATCAAAGATATCTAATATTATTAATTAAATCATTTATAAATAATTCATTGTTATTATTAAATTTCAATTGTTATAATAAGTACAAACTATATACAACAAAGGCTAAAAGAAAAAAATTCTCCTAAATTTATAAATGTAAATATTTTAATTGATATAAAATAGGTTTAAATCATCAAAGAAATGTCATGCTAATTTATTAAATAAACACATAAAATAAGTAAACTAAAAAATGACAAATTATTTTTTCGTGCAAATGCAAAGAAGCATGGGCTACCACTAGTAGATGATAGACGTATCCATTTTATAAACCGAACCGGTCAATCGGGAGGTTGAAAATCGGCCAAAACCGGTCAAAATCGGTCAACGGCGGTTAACCGGAACCGGCTAACCGTAACCGGTTATTCGCCGGTTCGGTTAAGGTTGAGATTTTTGAAAAACCGGTCAACCGCCGGTTAACCGCCGGTTTTTGACTAGCTCGGCCGAGTCATATGAGTTGCTCGGCCGAGCAGAACCTTCCAGTTTGTTATTAACAAACTGAAGGTTCTGCTCGGCCGAGTCATATGAGGTGCTCGGCCGAGCATAACGCCAGAACATGTTCCAACGACTACTTTTTCAAAAACTAGCCGTTATTTTTAAAACTATCCGTTAATTTTGTTATTGGGCAGTCAAAAATTAAAAAAAAAATGTTTTTTTTGCCTAATTTACTAACTATAAATATCACCCTCCTCCTCCCATTTTATTTTCACCTTATTTCTCTCTACTCTTTCTCTTCTACTCTCAAATATTCACATATACTCTAACCCTCATCCAATTTTCAGTTAAATATTGTTCTATTTTCAGTTAGTTTTCTAATGAAATTAGTGCTTTTCTCCATTTTTATCCATTTTTAAGCTCCGTTTTGTTTCCAAACTTCATTTTCTCTTATACAAATGGCTGCAAATCAAAGAAGAAGCAATTTAGGCAAGTCCGTTGTTGATTCTTCCTCCCCCAACGATGATTTTGATCATCAAAATCCAAATATTCAACAAAATGAGGAAGAAGAACAAGTTGAAATTGAAAGTGGTAATGCTAGGAGTGGTAGGGGCAGCCGAGCTAGGGGAGGTGGTCGGCCTGGGGTCCTCGGGGACAACGACAAGAAAGAGAGCCACAATCCGATACCTTCGCCATCCATTTCAAAGAAAAGAAAAATCACCGCCGAGGATGATTATAATTTTCGAGCATGTTGCAACTATTGTAATGCGACTTACGCATGGAAAAGAGGTGGAGGGCATGGGACGCTCAACGGGCATTCGCGGCAAAACATCCCGAGAAACTTGGCATTTCCGCTTCGCAAACTCAATTACAATTTCAACGTAGTTCGGGTTCGGGTGCACAAGGTTCGTCTTTCCCTTCTTCCGTCCTTTTTAAATTTGACAAGTGGGTTTATAGGGATGAACTAGCCAAATTTATTTGCGTTAAAGGTCTTCCTTTTAATTTTGCGGATTGTGATTTTTATGAAAATTTTGCTTGCCTTTCTTTGAACCCCGCCGCCACGAGAGTACCACGTACGAATCTCGTACGTGATATTACTAGAGTGGTTGAAAGATATAAAAAAGATTTAATTGGTGTTTTATCAAAATTAGAAAATAAAGTTTCAATTTGTGCCGATGGTTGGAGTGATCATTGGCAAAGAAATACTTATTTGGGCGTTACTTGCCATTGGATAGATAATTCATGAAAAATCCAAAAAAGATTAATTGCTTACAAAGATTTTGAGCCACCGCATTCCGCGTAAAATATTTGTGCGAAATTGCTTGAGATTTTTCTTGAATATGGTATTTTAAATAAAATATTTACTATTTCATTTGACAACGCAAGTGCTAATACGGCTAGTTTGCCCGATTTAATTACCGTTTGTCAACCCTCACTTGGGGGTAAGTTTTTTCATATTAGATGTTTATGTCATATAATTAATTTATGTGTTAGAGATGGTTTAGATGCATTAGAAACTTATGTTAAGCCAATTAGACGAGCTCTTCAATTTATTTCAAAAAAAAATTCTAATACAAAAAAGTGGATAAAGTTTTTAAGAAGTAAAAGTGTGCCGGACAAATATTTTACTTACGATGTTCCAAATAGGTGGAATTCCACCTATAAAATGTTAAGCGATGGTTTTGCTTATAAAGATCTCCTAACGCAATTTTTTATGTCAGTTGACTATCATGAACCTCTATTTACTCATCATTGGAATGCATGCATTAATTTATGTGAATTGTTAAAGATTTTTAATACCGCTACTTTGGCTTTTTCGGGAGTTTATCATCCAACTTCCGTTTTGGTGCTAGAGCATTGTATTGCAATTGTTACTATTTTTGACAATTTAAAAGATTGCCCTATTTTAAACCAATGCATTTTTAACATGAGACAAAAGTGGCTTAAATATTTTGACACTATTCCGTCTCTTTTCTTGGTTGCAAAGTTATTAGATCCCCGAGTTAAATTAGATGATTTAGAGTCCATTATAACTTATTATTATTATATGAAATTATATCCCGATGGTGACGGTATTTATGAACTTTCGTCAAATATTGTTAATGACACAAAAAATGATTTGATTAACCTTTTTAATGAGTATAATGTCTTATATGGAAACACTTCTCAAAGGCAACAGCATGAAGATGATTCCTCTACTCTCCAACCAAGTTTTACTAGTGGGGATCCATATAGTTTTATTACAAATTTGTATAGTAAAAAATATGGTCCTTCTCGAGGTTCATCTTCATCATCATCAAACCTTCCCGTGGAGTTAGAAACCTATTTCACTACAAACTTTGAATTAAATCAAGATCCAAATTCAAATGAATTTGATGTTTTACAATGGTGGTCAAGAAGGAAAGACATTTATCCTATACTTTCCATAGTTGCTAAAGAAGTATTAGCCTCTCCCGCTTCAACGGTGGCGGTTGAATCGACATTTAGCGTTGGTGAAAATGTTTTGGATGAAAGACGTTCTCAACTAACAAGTGAAAACTTGGAACATCAACTTTTACTTGGCGATTGGGTTAGAGCGGAAAAAAGGCAACAAGACATGTCTTATGATGAGGATCTATTGGATCCAAGATATCAATACGATGTCGAGGACTCCACGGAAAGTAGTGATGAATGAATGATGTTTTAGATTAATTTTTATTTTAATTAGATTAGTTTAGAATTTAGATTATATTTATTTTTAATTAATTGTAATAGTTAGGTTGAGGTAAAGGCTCCTAAATGTCCCCCCTTATTTATAAAAGGGTAAGGTTGATTGTCCCCCTCTTTGTAATTTTATTTTGATTAATAAAATTTAAGGGTACCGTCCCTTTTTTCTTTTATATACTTGTTTCTTTTAAAAAAAGTTAAGTTTTCTTTCTTTCAAAATTCATAGCTTTTTTTATAAACCTTTTTTCAAAAAATGTATGTAGATAACTTAAGTTTAAAATAGTCTTATTTATCCAAAAAAAAATTGAAAAAATTAAAAGTTAACTTTTTCAAAAACCGTTAACTTTCATTTCTTTAAAAATTCATAACTTTTTTTATAAACCTTTTTGTAAAAAATGTATGTAGTAAACTTAAGTTTAAAATAGTCTTATCTATCCAAAAAAAAATTGAAAAAAAATAAAAGTTAACTTTTTTCAAAAAATCGTTAAAAAAATTAACTGAAAAATGATATGCTCGGCCGAGCAACACCAAAGACTCGGCCGAGCAACCCTCAACCCCTAAACCCTAAAAGGGTTGCTCGGCCGAGCAGTATCAAAGACTCGGCCGAGCAACCCTCAAAACCCTAAACCCTAAAAGGGTCAGCTTCTACCGAGCAACACCAAAGACTCGGTCGAGCATATCCAAACCGTCAAACCGGAGGTTAACCGGATAACCGTTAAAACCGTGAACCGCCTAAACCGTAACCGGTTGAGCCGGTTAGGCGGTTCGGTTCCGGTTGGAAATTTGAAGGTTTGAAACCGCCGATTTTCAACCGGCTAACCGCCGGTTTGTTCAACCGACCACGTCTAGTAGATGATAATGTTAGGCCCAACAATTTTGCAATGGATTCATGAGATTCAGTACAGGTCTTAGTTTATACACCCTTCGCCCAAGCTTAAACTTTACCAATTATCTAAAAGGGCATTTCGTTACAACCTTCACCTTTTCTAAAATGAAAAAAGTTTATTAATATTCTATTATATCCACTAATTTTTCTCTCTCACACATTTAAATTATGGGTCTCACTTGTCATATTCACTCACTTCTATCCTCTCACAACCCTGCTCCCACTTCCATTATTTTTGAATATATATATTGCTTTCTATTATTTTGATTTTTGAAGCGATGACTCAGAATTTGTCACTTCTCCCGGCCTGTCAATTTTGACCTCTATTATTATTGTATAACCCAACTCACTAATTATCCAATTCAATTCAACCCGTTTAAGACAGTGTGGTTGAAATGGATCACTCGTATCAACTCGCTAAATTTAACGGGTCGACCCAATTCATTTTAATTTGCAAACATAAATAGGCTAAATTAATGAATCTAAGGTACCCCGCCAGAAAAAAATAAACGGGTCGACCCAGCTCAACCCGCCAACTCGAACAGTTTCAATCCGACCTATTTAACTGGTTAACTTAAATGAATTGTAGTGAATCGACCCGTTTCAACCCGTGAACCCGACCAAACTCAATGCAACTCGCACAAGTGTCAAGCCTACTTCTCCTCCAAGCTTGCATTGCTTCGTTACAGTGTCCGATTAATTCACTGTTTTACATACGTTTACTTTTGTGTCCAACAAATGAGATAAATAAATTTTATTTTTTGTGGAACTCACAACTACTAACAACTACTAAGGGGGTTTTTGTTTTTTTAAGTGATAAGTGTTGAAATTTGATTTCAATTTTGAAAATGGCTGAATGATTAAGAGGCAGTAACTGAAAATTGAATTCTGAATTGGATAAGTTGTTTGATTTTGTATCTGAATTCATTATCTGAAACAGTTAAAAAAAAAAATTTAAAAAAAAAAATACAAAACCGTAAATGCATTATGAAACAGTAAACAGTTTAAAAATTTTTTTTACCCAAAACTAAATATGAAACAGTGGCTTTCAGAGGCTTTCAGAGGCAATTCAGCAACATTTTAACCACTTAAAATTAAGAGGACTTTAAGAGCCTAACAAGCCTTATTTCAAAAAAAAAAACAAACACACTTATTTCTCTAATCCTCTTAATGAATAAGTGTTAAGAGGCAAACAAGGCTGAAAATCAAAAAACAAACGCCCCCTTAGGCTCTTAAAATGTTAAGTGGTTAAAATGTTGCTGAATTGCCTTTGAAAGCCTCTGAAAGCCACTGTTTCATACTCCCTCCGTCCCAGCTCACTTAGGATTTTTTGAAATGGCACGGGGATTAAGGAAAAGGTAAATGTTGTGAGTGTAATTTAAAAATAGGAGAGAGAATGAGTGGAGAGAATAGTAAATTATAATGGTGTTGTGAGTATTAAAATAATGTAGGAGAGAGAATGAGTGGAGAGAATAGTGATTTAAGGTTTCCATTTTGGGCCGTCCTAAGTCGGGTGAGACGCCCAAAATGGCAAAAAGTCCTAAGTCGGCCGGGACGGAGGGAGTATTTGGTTTTGGTTAATTTTTTTTTAAACTGTTTACTGTTTCATACTGTATTTACGGTTTTTTTTTTTTTTTAACTGTTTCAGATAATGAATTCAGATAGAAAATCAAACAACTTATCCAATTCAGAATTCAGTTTTCAGTTGTTGCCTCTTAATCATTCAGCCATTTTCAAAACTAAAATCAAATTTTAGCACTTATCACTTAAAAAAAACAAAAACCCCCTAAAAAAAAAAATTAAAAAATGAATAGATGTGGCGAGCCAAATATTGGTTGAAACGCAGGAGCACCCGCAGAGCGCCTTTTCCTTTTTTTTCCTTTTTCTTGTGCACAATGTCAACAACTCATTATTGATGGCTAAATAACTTAAAGTTTAAATAAAATGACTTGCTTTGAAATTATAAACTTAAAAAGGGGGAAAAGTCAATCATAGTTTCTTTGTACATGTGAAACATGTGAAGTGGGGACAAATGATCCAACCGGTTGCATGCAGTCCGTCCTCCGTCCAGATCAAGGGTTATGAAGTTGAATTTCACATTTCATAAGAATTTTTTTTAAAAATGAATCAAGAATTGTAAATGGGTAGAAGATTAGAGGAGAAAAAATATATAAAAGTTAAATGTGGGATAGGAAATAGTAGTTAATGATTGAGTTTTTTTTTTTAAGTGGTAGAAGATTAGAGAAGAGAGAATGTAAAAGTTAAATGTCAGGTAGAAAATAGTAATTAATGATTGATTTTTATTGTGAATATATTAACATTATAAGAGAATAATGAATGGTTTTTTTTGTAAATATATTTAAATTATAAGGATATAAATGTCCGAAACACTGTTCAAAATTTGTCATTTATGAAAGGGACTCTTGAAGTGGGACGGATCAAAAGGAAAAGTATAACCATTGAAGTGGGACAGAGGGAGTATTTAATATTTCAAATATTTTAATAATTTATTTTGGGCGAATGACATTTTGGATCCCAAAGTTTAGGGGGTGTTACTAAGATGGGTCTCATTTTATCACTAATTACAATATATGATCCAAAGTTCATATTATGTTAACATTTTAGGATTTTTAATCAATTTTGTTAGAAAAATACGTTAAATAATCACGTGCAAGTCACGTGTCATTTAACGGAGTATGTTTTAGTGTTCTAAAAGACCCCGCCTAAGGGCGCCTAGGCCCCGCCTAGGCGCTAGGCCCCTCTCCAACGCCTAGTTCTAAGCCCCGCCTAGGTCCCGACTAATCCCGACTAGTCCCCGCCTAGGCGCAAGACCCGGCTCCGCCGCCTAGCACTTTTTAGAACCTTTGTTCTTTAACACAAATTATTTCGTTGTTGTTTTAATTCAAATTAAATGAAAATAAATTAACTATAATGGAGGTGAGTGGATTGAAAGATGAGGAAGAAGATGGGGGTAGAGAGAGAAAGTTAAAGAGAGAGACAAAGTGTGTGTGTGAGAGAGGGGAGGGAAGTGGTAAGGTTTTGTTTGGAGTACAAGGATATTTCTGAAATTTTATGAAGTTATAAATCATTTTAGGGACCATATGGTTAATTTATTTTTATTTATTTTGCATTAAAACAACAACAAAAGAATTTGTGCTCCAAAACATCATTTGTTAAATGATACGTGACTTGCACGTGATCATATAACGGATTTTATAACAAAATTGGTTAAAATCCCTAAAATGTTAACAAAATATGAACTTTGTACCCTATATTGTAATTAGTGATAGAATGAGACCCATCTTAGAAACACCCCCTAAATTTTGGACCCAAAATGTCATTCGCCCATTTATTTTACTTTTTTATTAATCTCAAAAATGTTACTTATCGGAGAACGGTATAAATAGAACATGATCGTGGGCCTACAAGACGTACAAAGCCAAATGGATCTATCCCTAAGCAAAGAAATACACAACTCCTAAATAAGACGTAGGGAATGAGTCTCCCTACCTATGCTTCTCATAACATCCCGATATAACAATATGTCGACCAAGGTATAATAGAAGCTCGTCGTATGACTATAACGACCATGAAATAAGTATAAGTCGATTAAGGCCAAAGTATGCCTGGTATGTCGACCAAAACCATATCTATCAGATTTAAGTTCATCTAGGCTTTATTTAGGATGACAAATGGAGTGCGCTTCCCTACCTTTGATCGTATCATGTGACCAACAACATAAAGACTATGTCGACCAACAACTTGTGACTTGGTACTATGTCGACCAGCTCCCTGCATCGAGCATGACTTGCCCAACATACGTCCTGATAACAGAAATCTAATCCTAATCAAATATGTAAATCTTGGAATTAGTATTTGAGTAGGATTCAAATCCTTATTGTCTCCTAACTTCCTTTACAAAGTAAGAAACTGTCTCCTACTACTTTAAACACATTGCATAAATCTCATAATTCTGGTAACGCCTTATTTGACTGTGAAATATTGTCAATTGGTTTGCTCTCATAAAGATCAATACTTGCTATCACGTCGGAGGACATTAACTGGTGAAGCTCTTGCCTAATTTACATGTTTGTTAATTTTTTTCATGCTATTTAAGTCAATAGGAATATTTGAACCAATGAATTTGAGTTGATCAGAGATTTTTGGCATCATCAACTCCTTTTCTCCTTCTTTCTTGATTGGTTCGCATCCTCTTCTCTATATTTTTTTTATTTGATTGACAATTTTGAAATTTTAATACTTTCAACCTAACATAATTGAGTTGGTCTTATAAAAAACGCGTTTTTTTCTAAGCTTAAGGAAAATCCATTTTTACACTGGCACTTAATAATACATGCACTGGCACTTTAACACACTGGCACTTTAACACACTGGCACTTTTTTATACTAACACTGGCACTTTGTTACACATGCACAACACTTTTTATACTGACACTTAATATACATGCTGACATTCTTCACACTGGCACTCTTTTACACTAATACTGACACTTTGTTACACATGCACTGGCACTAAGTTTCTGGACAAAAGGAGTGATCGCGCCCATCCTTGGATGCACTAGCACTCTTCACACTGGCACTCTTTTACACTAATACTGGTACTTTGGTACACATGCACTGGCACTTTGTTACACATGCACTGTCACTGAGTTTCTGGACAAAGGGAGCGATCGCGCTCATCCTTGGGGCGATCGCGTTGTGCCGTTCGGTGGAAATGGGGCGATCGCGCCCTAGGAATGGGCGATCGCACCCTAGGGCGTTTCACTGGCACTTTGTTACACATGCACTGGCACTCTTTTACACTAATACTGGCACTTTGTTACACATGCACTAGCACACTGGCGCCAGCGGAGAAACAAAACACGTTTTTCCTTAAGCTTAAGCTTAAGGAAAAACGCGTTTTTTGTAAGATTTTGGGAGTTGGTCTTTTAAAAAATGCGTTTTTTTCTAAGCTTAAGGAAAAACCATTTTTACACTGGCACTTAATAATACATGCACTGGCACTTTTTCACACTGACACTTTTTTATACTAACACTGGCACTTTGTTACACATGCACCGCACTTTTTATACTGACACTTAATATATATGCTGACATTCTTCACACCGGCACTCTTTTACACTAACACTGGCACTTTGGTACACATGCACTGGCACATTGTTACACATGCACTGACACTAAGTTTCTGGACAAAGGGAGCGATCGCGCCAATCCTTGGATGCACTGACACTCTTTACACTGGCACTCTTTTACACTAACATTGGCACTTTGGTACACATGCACTGGCACTTTGTTACACGTGCACTGGCACTGAGTTTCTGGACAAAGGGAGCGATCGCGCCCATCCTATGGGCGATCGCGCGGTCCCGTTCGGTGGAAATGGGGCGATCGCGCCCTAGGAAGGGGCGATCGCACTCTAGAGCGTTTTGCTGGCACTTTGTTACACATGCGCTGACACTCTTTTACATTAATACTGGCACTTTGTTACACATGCATTGGCACACTGACATCAGCAAAAAAACAAAACACGTTTTTTCTTAAGCTTAAGAAAAAACGCTTTTTTTTTTGTAAGATTTTGACAACATAATTAATGAATACTTTATATGATTAAAAAAATAAAAATTGATGATCTAAAAAGATCAATAGTCGTTAGATAAATCCAAATTTTGTAGGGAGTTGTGATCTAAACTCTCTTGTTTGTATATGAATGGAATCAATTCTATGGAATTAAGAATCAAGAGATAAAATACCGTTGTACTCTAAGTAATTAGCAGCCATAAGTTCCAAATGGAAACAAGTTAAGAACAAGACAGATAACAGACCAAGCACATTAGCTTATTTAACTACGAAATTATTTGGATTTATTTTTACTTTGATTATTTAATGTAGGAGCATATTCAACAAGACATATTCCCCGTCTCAAAATAAATATTCAATTTTTATTTTAAAAAATATTTTTAAAAAATTGCAATTTATGCATTTTTAGTAGCATAATAAAAAATATATTAAGTAAGGCTTCATTTGTTTCGCGTAAAATGACTTTCGAAAAATGATTTCTTGTAAAATGTTTTCCGAAAAAAGAAAATGTTTTTCGAAAAATGAAATAAACATGTTTTCAGTTGTTTGATAAGAAAATATTTTTCGCAAAAAATTTCATGTGTTTAATGAAAATATTTTTCAATAAAAACACAATTTAAGATAAATTGAAAGAGATAGGATGGGATAGGGTGATGGAGGTTGGGATTAGTAGGGGTGTGGGGGCAGGGTAGGGATAAGATAGGATGGTGGGGAAAATATAAATGGTAAGATGATGGTAGGCTAGGGTGGTGATAGGGTAGGGGTGGGATAGGTGTGGGGTAAGATGGGTAGCCGAAAGTGTGGGGGGGGGGGAGGGTAGGGTGGGTGGTCGAGAGTAGGGGAGTGGGAGTGGGTATGGCTGGGGGAATTGTTAAAAAATAAATTAATTTAATTATTAGTAAAAAAAGTTTGATTATTGATTATGGGAGGGGTGTTGATGGTTTGTGGGTGGTTTGGTGTGGATGTTGAGGGTTGTTAAAAAATAATTTTAATATAAATAAAAAAGTTGCTTGAAAGTGGGAAAGTTGTTAAAATATAATTTTAAAATGAATAAAAAAAATATTTTTGACTTTGATGTGGTGGTGGTGGTGATGGTGGGAGTGGAAAGTTGTTAAAAATAAATTTAAAATGATTAATTTTTTCTTTTGACTCGACTCGGGTGGGGGAATGGGGGGGAGAGGTTGGTGGTGGTGAGTGGGGTGGAGTGTGGAGTTGTTAAAAATAAATTTAAAATGATTAATGTTTTTTTACCTGATGGGGGGGGGGGGGAAGGGAATGGGGTGGGGACAGGGGTGGTGGTGGTGAGTGGAGTGGGGTGGGGAGTTTTTAAAAATAAATTAAAATGATTAAATTATTTATTTTTGACCCGGCGGGAGTTAGGGGGCAGGGGGTGGTGGTGGTGAGTGTAGTTGGGGTGATGGTGGTGGTGGTAGTGGTGAGTGGGGTGGGGATAGGGGCGGGGGTGGGTGGTGGTGGTAGTAGTGATGGAGGGAGAATTGTAAAATCTAATTTTAATATAAATAATTTTTTTACGAGAGGATGGGGTAGGGGTGATTAATCTGGGGTAGGTAACGTGGGGCTGTATGAAAAGTTAGGTGTGTGTGTGTGTGATGGTGTTACCATTTGCCGAAAAATATTTTATTTAGGAAAAATACGTAAGTCATTTATTTAGAAAAGTAGGAAAAATATTTTTCGAAAAATATTTTCTCCAGTGCTTACCAAACACCAAAAAATGAGAAAAATATTTTACAAAAAATATTTTCTCCCAAACAAACGGAGCCCAAGTATTAGTTAGAATTTTTTGTTTCATGGTAAATAATTTAATAAAGACCCATATAAGAACTAAGAAGTTGAGATTATGTAGATGCCTTGATCAAATAAATGAAGGTTAAAGAAATTCCTAGAAAACGTCAAACAAGGTAATTTTAAGGCTTCATTTGTTTCGATGTAAAATGTTTTCTGGAAATTGTTTTTCTGTAAAATATTTTTCGGAAAATGAAGATGTTTTTCAGAAAATGAAGATGTTTTCCGAAAAACGAAAATGTTTTTCCGGAAAATAAAGATTTTTTCCGAAAAATGTTTTACTTAGGAAAAATCTGTAAGTCGTTTTACTTAGGAATGGCGTAAAATGTTTTCGGCTGTTTGGTAAGGAAAATGTTTTCTAAAAAATATTTTCATGTGTTTAATGAATATATATATATTATTGATGCTGCAAGAAACGTGTTGATCAGCCTCCGTCCAACAATCAGGACTGATCTCCTAGCTTTTGACCTGAAACAAAGAACCCACGACTTGTCGGGATGGTCTCCGGCTTAGACCCTCGGGCATGAGAGTAAGTATGGTGTTTATGAGCTCATAAATTATAATAAAGAAGAGAGATTCAGAATAACAAATATCAATTACCTCTAAACCGTTGATGTTGTGAGGTATTTATAGGCTTTGATAAGAGATATAATTGTAGTAGGATTGTATGAAACCCTAGAATTGTGGATAAGATCATGTATGAGATTACGTACGCAAATAACTCCTGATTTGTAGGAGTTCTGTTATGGAAAGAATTATAGATGCGTTAAGACTCTGTAGGTCGACGTACACCTTGTAGGTCGAAATCGCCTGCATAGGTCTAGGTCGACCTGACTGATTGATATAGCCGGATAATACCCATATAAGATATGGATCGTATGTGGGACAAAGCTAGGTCGGGATCAAGGAGGTCGGACAATGAGCTAAATCGATTGATCTTTGATGCTGGGCCTTGGGCCTTGTAATAATTGGGCCGACCTACTAAGGATGTGGTGGCAATAACGTCTAAATACTTGGGCTTTGTATGTTGGTCCTAGCCCGTCACTTTTATTCCGTTCAGTGGCCCCCAACTTTCTGGGTTGACTTTGTCGATCAGAAAGTTTATAGAATTTTGATGAAGCCTTGGGTAGATAGCAGCTAGATGCTCGAATGGCTAGTTGGTCGACCAGGATGACGTGGCTTAATCTCGACCATTGACTGTTTCGACGGCCAGATCTGTTGAAGCGCCGTAATTCCGTAATGATTACTCCGTTTGACGTTTGGACAACCGCATTGGGAACCCTTTTGGCATTAATTGGAAGGAATAACTGTTGTATTCCCTAACCTTCCCAATTCAAGTAAGGATTAGAACTAGGTATAAAAGGAAAAATCCTTTTCCTTCTCATACTTTACAAACTCCCAATTCTCAGGCATACAACAAGAACAAAGCTAAGAACAGATTTCTGATTTCCCGATGCATTCAAGCTCATCAGTTCATTTACAAAACCCATCTTCACCAATCAATTAAGGTACCCCTTTGATTCTTCGTAATTTAGGTTTGATTTCGAGCTTTTTGTAGATTCTGTTATGGCTAGGAGCTTCAGTTGCGAACCAGAGGTTTGGTACGGGTATTGTACCATCAACCGTAGGGTATATAAGCATATAGATGGGATATGGAAAGAGATGACCAGGGAGGAGTGTATTTCCATTTTGACCAGGTGGGGTTTAAGCTTTAGTGAACTAGAATTTCCCGTAGGAGAAAACCTGGGTGATTTGGAGGTAGACAACCAAAGAGTTGTTTGCTTTCATCTCTTCCATGAGTTGCTGGACCACTTAGTCTTGTTCTACGTTAAGGGGCCTAATAAACCGTCATTCCTTAGAAATATACAAGGATTTTCAGGGGAATCTAGGTCGCCCTTAGGTAGGTCACTTGAGTCTGTAATTCAGACTGATTCCCATGTTTCTTACTCTGTAGATATGGCATATCAAGTGCAGGCTAACACATCTACCTCGTCGAGCCCCAGGATCGTTGATGCTTTTGACTCGTCGATCGCACTAGGAAAGAACGAAAGGGGTTACGTGGCCCCCAGGCCGGCTGTGGGGAAGAAGAGCTCTGAATCTCAAATAAGTATCCTTCATGGTTTTTGTGAGATCAACAAGGATGAGTTCAGACTAACCCACTATTCAAAGAAAGAGTTCATGACCAAGTTTGGGTCGACCTACACCACAGATCCAACTAAGGTAGCCTTCTTCTATGGCAAATTTGAGGTCGGGCTGACACTCCCCTTGGACCCATTTATCAGTGAATTTTTAGAGTGTATGGATGCCCTTCCTCTGCAGTTGGGAGCTAATACTTGTAGAGTGTATGGATGCCCTTCCCCTTGGACCCATTTATCAGTATGTTTTGAAATGACACGTCTTTAGGATGTTTTTTAAGGTTGCAGTGGACAAGTCGACCTTGGGGATTAGCACCCCCTCCAAACCTCATGCCCCCAAGTTGTTCGTCAACCTTCGTGGTAAGGCCTCTGGGTGGAACTCTCATGTGATTGTGGTCGAGAGCAGGAGAGGTTGGGAATTTCCCCTTCCTAGTGATACTTCTGAGGCGATCAAAGAACAGGACTATTAGATGTCGGACTGGAGTGATGCCTTGTATAAAAAATTGGTAGAGGTAGCTTGCAGGGGTCCAATTAGCTGGGAGATCTTAGGGACGACAAATAACAATTATATACAGGTTGGTATGATGCTGGGTAGTGGAGAGGTAGCACCCTTGGTTCCAATTGTTAGGAGCTAGAGGTATCCCGATTGGGTTATTCACGAGGGAGAGAGATTTAGGTTTGAGAGCCAATGTCATGACTGCAAAAAGACCAAGGACTTATGCCGAACTAATAAAGAACATTTTGGTGGTAAGTGTTTACTTGCCTTTTTACTTAGCTCGACATTACTTACTGTGAGTACCCAATCCAATTCGCGACCCTTCATGGGTGCATTTTAATATGATAAAATTGCACTAAGGGGCATTTTGGTAAATTTTCTGTCCATTCCGAGACTTCCAGAAACTTTTTATAAGTTTCTTGCGAAGGAAGTAATTTTAAGTATTTTTCTCAGGCAAAAGGACCTATAAGGTATTATTCAGTTTGGACTTGTTGGGAATTACCTTGGAATTTTCCAGAACCACATTTTGGTGCCAGAAACGGTTATTGGCTTGCTTAGTCATGCGACATCTCGAGCCACGGAAAATGGAAGCAGAAGGTCGTGCGACACAACTAGCCCATCATCAACAGCCTATAAATAAGACCCTACCCCTCTCATATCTGGATCCCTTTTCAGTCTCCCTACTGTTACCCAGCCAAAATACGCCCAGAAATCTCTCTCTCGCCTCCTTCCATACAAACCTACACCAATTCCTTCCAATTCTCTCATCCCTCACACACAATTCATCCATCCATTCAACCCAAAACACACATCACCACCTATATCCCCCATCCTTCATCCTTCCAAGTTCAATTCAGTCCAGAAGCTGATTTAGAAGGATTCTATACCTAACTTGGTATAGAATTTGTGGATCTACAAGGGTAATGAATCCCATTCCCTCATATCTCTCTCATCTATTTGCTACTTGCATAATTCATTGCTGTTTTTGTTCATTGACTTGGTAATCAAGATCCATCTGCTCTGATTATCAAGTCACAATCACCATCTCTCTGTTTAATTCAAGTTGTTTAGTATAGTTTCATTGTTTATGGTGTGATCTTATTGTAATTGTGACTTGTTTGCCAAGGGAGTGTGGATCTCTCCATATCCACACCCCCTTGGTCAATTCATTGTGGATTCGTGGTTCTCTGAGATGATTTGGTTTTTTGATTGGATCTGAATCGATCTCTGTTCTTTCTGTATCTCAAATTGTAAGGTTCCTGCAGATCGGTAACCTGTGTCACGCGACACAACTGGACATGTGGAGTCCTGTGTCACGCGACACAAGTAGCCCTTTGCAGAAATCCATGTTCCAGTTGTAATCTATTCCTGAGATCTATAATTGGGATGTGGCCTCCCATGATAAATGGTTCACAAGTTGTAATGCTCTCAGTTGATCAATAAAACAAAGCATTAAAGTGCATTTTATCACACATCTCGTCTCACACAAATTGCACACACGTTTGAATATTTTGAATGTTGAACATAGAAAGACTCGTGTACGAACGAGGCGTGTTGGGAGAACTCTCAAGTTCTTCCCAACACGTAACCTGACCCCCGAACCCATTTTCTCTTTTCAAAGGTTTTCAATGTTTCCTTTAAAACGGCATGACGACTCCTAAAGTTTATTTTTCGACGAGCGTACATTCAGTGGCGACTCCGCTGGGGACTTGAAACCTGTTTTCAAAAGTGGGTCAAACTTTCGTGCTTGTTCAACATTCATTTCATTCATTTGTGTGAGCATTTTTTGTGACATTATATGTGTGTAAATGCATTTATTGCTTTGCTTTATTCCTTTTCCTCCTTGTGTCCCATTTTGGTGTGCTGATGCTTGGTTTGAGCTATTGCATTGAGCTTGGAGGATGGGGCTGGTCCTGCTCTCTTTTTAGATTCTGTAAAAATGGCTTCTTCTGTCACGCGACAGAACTTGCCATCTCAGTCCTGTGTAGTGCGATAGAAGTGGCCACTTTGCAGGCATTGGACTCTGGTGCAAGTTGTGATTGTGGGCAGTCCCCATAGTCAAAATTCATGATCATTTTGATTATTATACTCTGTGGGGTTGGATGTGTGTGTGTTGTTTTTCTTTTCTCCCCCCTTTTCAAATATAAAAAAATCATTTTCGCAAATAAAGGAATATAGCCATCCCCACACTACGTTACATAGATCTAGAACCCTCGGGTGCGATTGATGGCATCGCGGACAGTGATGTATGTCGCCTACGCTTGAGCACCTAATATCAATCCTTTCCCCCTAGCGCATCATAGGTGGAATCACACTTTTCAACCTTATCCAACGGTTGGTTTTTGACACGACATTTTCAAAAATATACTAAAATGAATTGTTTCAAAATTAATAAAAGGCTTTCATACCTATCCCAAAACCTAGCACGTGTGGACATGTTGCCATTGCAACATGATTTCGCGTAGGGACATGTCGCTCTCACGGCATGTTCTAACGAGAGATCATGTCGCTTTGTCAACGTGCACCGACGAGAGGTCATGCCGGATTTTTCCTTGAATTTCTTCGGGAATACCCGTTATGCTGCCCAAATTTCCCCAGAATTTGGGATTGCTCATCCGTCCCATAAATGCTTCGGTTTTATTTAGGTATTATTGCCTATTATTAATTTTTAATTAATACATTTGGTGTATTTTTGGATGATGTGTCCGTAGGTTCCCCCGAGGTTTAGATTGCGAGAATAAAGGTTTTTTCTTTCCTAACCGTTCCTAGGACTTAAAAGACATCGATTTCTACTTGAAAACAAATAAAATGTTGCATGAGTCCATCTCCTCTCCTATTCTTCCCTCTCCCGCACCTCCTCAAGGTTCTATCCTCCACCTTATACACGCTCTCTCCTCTACAAGGCTGCGGCAAGTTGGGTGCGTGCTCCGGTCCCCGACGCTCATTTGGTCCATATTCCCGAGACGGAGGCAGTTCAAGTGTCCAAGTGATCTTTATTTGATTCAGAATCCGAGATGTCTTATGTAGAAAATGTGGTGGCTAGCCAGTCTGGAGTTTCTCGCCCATCCGAAGTTGATGCAGTCAATCAGTCTTCGTAGGATCTAGAACGTCCCTTTTGAGTATCGAGTCTGTTAAGTCCAAGTTGGACCAGTCTTTTCCTTTCAATAATAAAAGTCTTTGTTTTTCTTCTTGCTAGACTCGAGACATCACTTGCACACCCACGTTACACTCAATTGAAATGGTCTTGTTCTATATGATCACTTGTGCTACTCAATCACTAATTCATTGAAATGATTAATATTTAAATTGATCGGAGTGAGAAAATCAACTGATATCTTTCTCAAATTGGGGCTTATCAACTCTCTACCTTGCATCTCATACGCTCACATCTCTTTCATCATACTCATCAGTCGTCGCTCAATAAATTTGCATTAATCTCTCAATTAAGCTTAAGCAAGCAATGAAGCCTTAATTTCGTTTAGGTCATCCGATAGGGATTGCAGCTGAAGCCTTTCACCCTAGGGAAGTCATTACCTCACCCTTACTAAACAATACCCTTTCATTTCAAGATCGGCATGTTTTGAAACCCTGTTTAGCCATCATCTTTGCTCCTTGCTGAGAGAAATCCAAGAAATGCCAAGAAGTTAGTTTCGAGAATCGGCGATGCACAAAACACTCAAGTCATGAAGGAAGGACAGATATAATCTTCAACTCCTCAAGAGGCCTTCCAAGTTATCAAAAGAAGGACTTTAAATCCTCGTAATTCAGCAAAAGTCCTCGACTTCTCAAGAAGCTCTCCAATGTTCAAAAAGGAGCTCGAATTCTCACAAGTTCGCAAAAGTTCTCGATAGCTTGAACTTCCTCTCACCAGCATCCACAGAACAATCCCAAGCCATCCTCTTGATTTTAGAGGATATTTCCATTACCTTGATCAACCCCAAGCCATCCTCTTGATTTTAGAGGTTATTCCCATTACCATTACCCTTGCCTTTGGCCAAAGCCAAGATTGACCTCTCACTCTTAGAGGCAATCAATTTCCTCGCCATAGAAATCCCAAACACATTCTTGAAAGCCAACCTCTCATCTTTAGAGATTTAGTCAGCAAAAAGCCCAACCGAATATGAACATGAGAATGTCCATCTTTCTGATGTGAGCGACAGCGAGGATTTGATGAGAGAGACGAGCCTCTATGAGCTGAGTAGTGACGAGGAGGGATCGGAGGCCTAGGAGGTCCTTAGAATCGATCTAGGAGGAAGAAAACAAACAATGAACAGTTTTATGCACAATTTGTTTATTTTTTTGCTTTATTTGGGCGCCGATGGGGCGAAAACAATGTACTACTGTTTTATTTACTTTTCTAATTTATGCTTTATGAATTTGCATATTACTTGAGCCTCGGGGCAGTTTTTTGCTTGGAATTGAGGCTGAAACGGGGCCAAAATGATTTGTGATGGCACATAACTGCTTGAATGGCCTTTGGACATGTTTTGGGACAGGTTTCATTGAGAAAGTGGGGTGAGAACTCCTCTTGGGCAGCAACTTTGGTTGCTGCAGATTGTTTTCCACATCAGGCAAATGAAGCCGTGCGGTCTGGTCCTGGGAGCAAAAGAGGCCGTGCGGCTTACAGTTCTGTCTGGACTGGTCTTTTTCAGAATAAAATCAAGGCTTGGCCATTTCATTTCATTTTCAACCTAGACTTGTCCCAACTGTTCCCAGAGCACATTTTTGACCTAAAGACATCAACTTTGATCATCTCACAATGGAGAAACCCGTCAGATTGAAAAAGGGGAAAAGAGACCGTTTTCTGTCCGATCTTCAATCTTGGGTGAGATATAACTTTCAATCTTACAAGGGGCTGTTCGATACTACCTTCAAGATCAAATTTTTATGGCATTTGAAGGATCTCCCGCCCGATTGGGACCTTTTGAGGGCAGCAACAAGGTTTTGGGATGTCCGGAGACACGTTTACTGCTTTTCTTACAATGAGATTGTCCCAACCTATGAAGACTTTCGAGCCTTGATTGGGGGTCCAGAAATTGAGGCTATATCGATTCCTCTGACCGAAGGCGTGCCGGTGGCGGCAAAGCTTGCATATTTTCTGCAAATATCTCTGGGAGAGGCTGAGGGGATGATGATAGCTCCGGACAGGATTGACCTTTCTGACATCCCGGGCAGGTTTGGGTCCCCGGATATGGCTACGACCACGGTGGCTATGGATGCCTTTATCCTCTGCATATTCTCATCTCTGTTCACTGCTGAGTCCGTGGGGATCTGTCATGGTGGCCTCTTGGACATGGTCAGGGACTGCAGGGCTGGGAAAGATATTATCCCGCTGGTTTTGGGTGAGACCCTTCATGGCATTGACAGGATGGCTAGGGGAGACCATTTCATGAGGTCTGGGAGCCCGGCCGTGTTGACTTTATGGCTGCAGGAGAGGCTTGGGGCTTTGCCTGGGGCTTTGCCGACTCAGTGCCCTTGGGTAATTTATCGGAGGGGTTCGCCTAGGCGGCAGGACCAGGGTGACTGGGAGCTGATGATGGCTAGGTTATCCACTTCGGATATTCACTGGTGGGTACCTCACTGGAGGTTGCAGACCCGGAGGACATTTCAAGAGTCCTATGCAGTGAGGGTTCCAGGGCTTTGTTGGTCATCCTTCTACATACCCTGCTTAGTATCCAGCCAGTTCGGGGCCATACAGGAGCCGTTGGGCGATTGGGAGGACATCCGTACCATGGAGGTGGTGCCTTTGGATATGAGGGATCCAGCCAGCTTCTCATTCTTCTCGAGGGCTTGGACATATACCGTTTTCCCACCCAGGGCTATCTTCAGGAGCAGGAAGAGTACCATCTTGACCACGGTATACTTGGACTGGTATGAGAGGGAGATGGGAGCGACTCAGGTCATTTTGGGAGAGAGACGTCAGGCTTTATTGGGGGTTGACTGCGACTCGAGTAGGACTCTGAGGGAGACTGAGGCTAAGGCGAGTCGCCATAACCAGTCGGGTGACCTTATCAGGGATATGGAGGCTCGATACAAGAGACTATCTGAAGTCGCTCCCTTGACTGAAGCTCAGAGGGAGGAAGTGCGGACTCGTGCCCGGGTAGAGAAGGCACTTATTGACACGGGTTTGATGGAGGCTCCAGTGAGGATATCGGAGATCGGGATGAGGGAGACCGACATCATATAGAAGAAGAGAAAGAACACTCGACGGGGTCGAGGTAAAGGGAAGAAGACCAAAGAAGACGCAGTGAATGACGACTGACAAATCTTTTCTTAGGATTCCCTTATTGCCATTTTGCAAACACAGTAGTTTATTTAGGCATTTTATTGTATTTTAGATCTTTGTAGCAGGTTAGCAAAGTCAAGAGTAGACCGTGCTTGAACTCATCAAGAAGTTTTTAACTTGTAATGAACAAGAGATATTATCTTAGAAATTATTCAAGACACAATTTCATGGAAATTTCAGATGTCTTATTAGGATCCGTTTTATGAAAACTTGATTGCCCTTTATTTATTGTTTAGGACGCATTTCATGGAAACTTGATCGCCCCTTTTTTTTTATTGTTTAGACCGAACCATATATGGCTGCCTACGTTCCCCTTTTACAAGAAAGACTAAGGGGCTCAGGTCTTCGTAGTTCATTCTGGTGAACCATCAGGATTAGGTCTTTTGGCCTTTTTTTTTTTTATGTGCAACCCTGTTTTTTGCCTAGACCGCCCTTTTTTGGGTTTTTCAGCCTAGCTGGGTATTACTCTTTTTGTACTAAGATTTTTTTTTCTTTTTCTTTTTTTTTTATGTGCAACCCAGTTTTTTGCCTAGACCCCCTTTTTTTGGGTTTTTCAGCCTAGCTGGGTATTACTCTTTTTGCACTAAGATTTTTTTTTTCTTATTTTTTTTTTTAGACATAGTACCTTCGGAGCTTATCACCGTTGACTGGGTGGACAAAGGGATTGCCGTCCAGGTCTGCAAGCTTCATGGCTCCTCCCGATAGTATCTTCTATACCACATACGGGCCGATCCAAACGGGTTCCCATTTTCTCAGGGGGTTGTCTCTGGTAGGGGGCTTCACTTTCAACACTAAGTCACCCTCTTTGATGTCTCTGGCTTTGACTTTCTTGTCAAATGCTCTGGTCATTCGCCTCTGGTAGGCTCGGGTGTGCTCCATGGCCTTGAGCCTTCTTTCATCAAGCAGAGCCAACTCATCATGTCGGCTACGTAGCCATTCTACTTCATTGACACTGTTTTCCAGGAGGACCCTTAATGACGGGATTTCCAACTCCACTGGTAACACTGCTTCCATCCCATAGGTTAGGGCAAAGGGAGTTTCTACCGTAGCTGTTTTGACAGACGTTCGGTAGCCCCAGAGTGCTAGGTGCAGCTTTTCTGGCCAATCACGACCACGGGTGGCCATTTTCCGGATGATCCGTTCGAGCGTCTTATTAGCAGCTTCCACGGCTCCGTTAGTCTGAGGTCTGTATGGGGATGACTTGTGGCGAGTGATTCTGAATTCTGACAGCAATCTACCGCAGTCCCCTTCAAAGTGTGACCCGTTATCAGAAATGATCTCATTGGGCACCCCGTATCTGCACATTATGTTTTCTTTGACAAACTGGGCCACCTTCTTGGAAGTGAGGACCTTGTAGGACTTGGCCTCTACCCACTTGGTGAAGTAGTCGACTGCTACTAACACAAATTCATGCCCATTGCTTCCTGCCGGGGCTATCTTCCCTATCACGTCAATACCCCAAGTTGCGAACGACCAAGGAGTCGTCATGCAGTATAGGTCATGAGGTGGGAGATGGTTGAGGTTGGCAAACCGTTGGCATTTATCGCACGCTCGGACATGCTGGACACAGTCTGTCTCCATGGAAATCCAGTAGTAACCCATTCGGAGGATTACTTGCATCAGGGCTCTAGCATTCTTATGAGGACCGCAGGGACCATTGTGGACTTCGGTCATCAACTCTCTGGCCCTTTCTTGAGTGACACACAAGAGGAGTGGTCCTTGGTACCGCTTCTTGTACAGGTCGCCTCCTAAAATGACATAATGGGAGGCCAACCTTTTCAGGGCTTGCAAGCTCTTGGCTTTGACACCTTCTTTTGGTCTACCTTCTTCGTCTATGAAAGCTGACTCTCCATCTTTGAGGAACTGGTAAATCTGATTGTACCACGGTTCCTTGATAGGCTCAGGTCCCAATTCTATTTCATAACAGAAAGCCGGGGCTTCTCTTCTACCCACTCTGAAGGGTTTTATGGCTTTTCCCTTGGGAATCTCTACCAGTGAGGCTAGAGTAGCTAGGGCGTCTGTGAATCTGTTCTTTTCCCTTGGCAGGTAGTGGAAAGTCACTTCTCTGAACTTTCCAGTCAACTCCTCCATATAGGCGTGATACCGCTGAAGATTAGGGTCCACAGTCTTCCACTTGTTGGAGACCTGGTTGATGATCAGGGCTGAGTCTCCGTAAACTTCGACCTCCTTGACATTCCTCTCTAAGGCAGCTTCTAAACCAGCGATGCAGGCTTCATACTCGGCAATATTGTTCGTGGCAGGGAAGTTCAGCTTGAGGGCTATGGGCGTGTTCTCATCCTTCGGATCGACCAGTAGCATCCCTACGCCATTTCCTCTCTTGTTAACAGCCCCGTCAAAGAATAGCTGCCATCGGTTCTCAGGCTCGACTACGAAGATCCCTTCATCTGGGAATTGGGGTTCAGGCCCGCGGTCCTCATTACTGGGGAAGTTTTCCAAATGGTCTGACAATGCTTGACCCTTGATGGCCTTTCTGGTCACATAGTTGATGTCGTACTCTGCTAAGAAGAAGGACCACTTTGCTAGACGCATCGAGAGGGAAGGTTTATCGAAGATGTACTTGATGGGGTCCATTTTTGAGATCAAGTTCACAGGGTGGGCTTGCATGTAGTGTTTCAGCTTACCGACTATCCAGACCAGTCCTGCACAAGTCTTTTCACATGCTGAGTAATTGAGCTCACTTCCCTGCAGCTTCCGACTGACAAAGTAAATGGCATTCTCTATCCGAGATTCTTTCTTCTCCTGAGCAAGCATAGCCCCAACTGCCGTATCAGTGACAGTGAGATAGAGCAGAAGAGGTTTCTGTCTATGTGGGGGGCATAGCACCGGAGGATGTACTAAGTACGCCTTGATCTGGTCAAAGGCATCCTGGCATTCTTCGGTCCATTCTGCGTCTACATTCTTCTTCATGAGCTTGAAGATGGGCTCGCACATAGTGGTCAACTGATTGACGAAGCGGCTGATATACTGCAGCTTGCCCATAAAGCTTTTGACTTCTGTCTGGGTTCGAGGTGGCCTCATGTCCATAATGGCTTTGATCTTTCGGGGGTCGACTTCGATACCTCGCTCCGTGACCATATACCCGAGCACTTTTCCCCTTGTCACCCCGAAGGTGCATTTGGCAGGGTTTAGTCTCATGGAATGTTGTCTCAGCCTCTAGAAGAACTTTCGCAGGTCAACAAAGTGATGTCCATCCTCGCCTTTGGAGTGGATTATCATGTCGTCGACGTAGACCTCAATCTCCTTGTGGATCATGTCATGAAAGAGCGCAGCCGCTGCCCTCTGATAAGTAGCCCCGACATTCTTAAGCCCAAATGGCATCACTGTATAGCAGTAAGTTCCCCAAGGTGTGGTGAAGGCTGTCTTCTCTTGGTCTTCTTCGGCCACTTGATCTGGTTGTAGCCTGCAAAGCCATCAACGAAGGATTTGACTTCGTAGTTGGCAGTGGAGTCCACCAGGATGTCTATGTTTGGCAAGGGATAGTCATCTTTGGGGCTGGCCTTGTTCAGATCTCGGAAATCTACACAGCAGCGCACCTTTCCATTGGCCTTGGTTACGGTCACAATGTTGGACAACCATGTCGGGTATTCGATGACTCTGATGAATCCTACCCGCAGTAGCTTCTCAATTTCTTCTTTGACCTGTAGAGACCATTCTGGCTTGATCTTCCTCAGTTTCTGCTTTACTGGCTTAGCATCTGGTGCTAGAGGGATTCTGTGCTCTACTATCGAACTGTCTAGCCCCGGCATATCCCTGTACGACCATGCAAACACATCCATGTATTCTCTGAGCAGATCGATCAGTCTGTCCCGTTCAACCCCCTGGAAGAAGTTTCCAATCTGTGTCTCTTTAGGTTCCTCGACAGTACCCAAGTTAACACTTGTCAAAACCTCCTCGGCAGCTTGGGCCCGATTTTCCTCTTTTTCTGTAACCTGCTTAAAGATTTCTTTAATGTATTGTTCATTTAGTGTGTTTGCATCTTGTTCAAATGATTCATTATTAACTGTTGTTAAGTTTTGAGTTAATTTATCATTTGTTAAGTTGGCAATAAGAGGATACTCAGAAAGATCTGTCATTTCATTCAAAGCAAGAGGAAAGATGACATTGGTTACATATTCATAATCCTCAGGCGTGAGGCCTTCGAATGACTCAGAGGACTGGAATTCAAAGATTCCTGACTCAACTGACTCTTGACCCTACTGACTCTGGACCCTACACTACTTATTGACTCGAAGTGTTTGACGCGGGTTGGACTGGAATTTCACTCTTTCCTGCTGTTGCCCTGGGGAGTAGCAGTCTTATCAGCATTCTTCAGAAAGTTGGAAGCTTCAAACTGATTGAAAACTTGTCGGAAATCATTGGTAGGCCGGTACCTTGGAAAGACTGTGAGGGGAGCTAGGGAAGCATGATGCAACTCCTCAGCAAGCTGGTCCGTAACAATCGGGCTCATTGACTGGAGAGTCTGGCTCATCTTATCAATACACTGCTGATAAGTCATTTTCTCTTTACTGATCTTTGATACCACGACCTTGTCAGTATAGCCAACGGGAGGGTTGGCCTGGATAATGCTGATGAAGTCTTCTTCAGGAGAGACTTTGATTCTTCCTTGATTGGCCACGTATTTTATGGGCTTTCTGTATTCTGCTTCTAAATCTGCTAGCTTCTCATTGAACCTCACGATGGCAACAAATTCAGAACTTTCTGCTTCAAGAGGGTCACTGATCACAGGGGTATCAGGCTGGACTGTGTTTTGAATGATGGGTTCCTTGGTAGGCTCTTTGGCATAACTGACGTAGTAGTCAAACTTGTCCGAAGGCTCCCCTAAAGTTCCCACGCTCTTGTCCCCGACTTCGTACCTTTCTTTTAATTTCTGTTGCATGGACTTCCTCTTCTTCTTCTTTCTTGAAGGAGCGTCTTCGTTAATCCATTCTTGATACTCATATTCCAGACAGTCTTCACAATCGCACACATCATACCAGATATGGGGTCTGGGTTGAACTGGGATGGCTTCTCCGACTACTTGGTCATTGCCATTGTTGATTACCACGTTGGCCATTTTGACACTGGAAAACTGAGACTTGAAGATTTTGACGGGTTATCTGAGATCTCTGCGCCGATAAACTGCTGTACCGGTGTTCTCACCCACTTCTTTCTTGCTGCGGGAAAGGGATAGGAGAGGTTTAGACTCGGGGTAGGTGTTTAGGTTGAAGGCTCAAGCAATATGCAAATTAAGAATCTTTCAGTTTACTTTAAACAGTATCTTTTATTAATTTCTATTTGGTTGGGAAAGGGGTTCTGCCCTTCTTTTTCGCAACTACTCTAGATCCTGGATCAGTGGGTTCCGTCACTACGTCTATAAGCCCCTCGTATTCCACCTGTATTTCGACCTCCCAGGGTGGACAGCCCCGGGCGAGGGTCCTATAGGGCACGCGGATCCCACCGACCGAGAGAGAAGAACGCTCCTAACGGGTCTAGCGGGTCATAGGAGCTTTTAACGCACGAGCGATGCGGATTATAGTCAAGGCAATACCGGGAAAGTCTCGTCTTTCAGCCTTAACGGAATTTCGGCAGAGTTTCGCTTGCGCGAATAACATTTTTGACTTTTCGGTAATGTCCGAGAAGATAATAGGCATGGGTCGGGCGGTAAAAATCGGATGACACAGTGTCACATTGAACTTTGTTGCATATGCAGTGCGTGAGTCAAAATTGAAGTCAATGCCGGATCAAGTTCTTGCCAATTTTTCCTTGTCGGAATTTTGGCAGAGCTTCGCTTGAGCGAAAGATCTTTGGATTTTTGGCATGGACTCGATCTCGACTCTTACGCATTCCATGCGGGTCAAGGTCAAAGTCAATGCCGGAGTCAAGATTCTACCAATTTTTTCCTTGTCGGAATTTTGGCAGGGTTTCGCTTGTGCGAAGGACCTTGACTTCCGTTATGAACTAAGGCTTGACCTTTATGGGGATATGCAACTGGGCTATATGACACGGACTAGACCAAAAACCAACCAAAAGTCACGGTTTTTTGAAACGTGTGACACGGACTGTGCATTGGTCGACACTGGCTGCCATGGGGAGTTTGGGGTGATTCCGTGCGCGCCCGAGAGCATCGTAAGGCTGTCCGTGACTGCAACTGAACAACCACCCCGGGTTTAAGGGACGTGCGTGCAAAGTGTACAGGATATATAAGGTACGCGTAGTGTGCGGTCTCCTAAAAAAATGTTCCTTTTTGATTTAAAACAGAAATTTTCAGAAATGTGTTTTAAAAGGAATGATTTTTCGGGACGGGGGAAAATGCAACAGATAAGGCACGTAAATTTTCTGGGAGCCCCAGTCAGTCTTGGAACTGAATAGCCCCAAGCTGCTAAGGCTGCCAGATTAATCTCAATTTTGTCCTGGTGGAATTGCCAATGAGGCCGCCCGGTCAGAATCCAGGGAGGATTAAGCCGTACGGCTGCATGGATCAATTTTCCAGGTTCCACTCCTTTGCAATTTCAGGTTGCTCCCCGAACATTTTAGGGCACCTTTTAGCTTCAGCAGGCTTCCTGTTTAGTTTCCATAGTATGCACAATTTCCAAGATGCAATATGCAATGCAATGCAATGCAAAGAAAGCAGGCACGATAAAATGGAATCCGTTACGGGAGGCTAACCCGCTCAAAGGAAAAAAGCTTTCTTTTTCATTTTTTTTTTCGAAAAGAGATACCGGTACGTGGGATTGTTAAACCACCTTTTATCCCAAGCCCCGGGTTAGGAAGCGATACAGGAAGGTTGGTGGTTTCCACCTATATACCGGGTATCGTTATTTTAAAAATAAAAGCTTTTCTCCTTTGGGATGTCCCCAGCGGAGTCGCCAAACTGTGAATGTGTGCCCAAATTTTTTTTTTTGTTTTTAAATTGGATTCACTCGAGCTTGAAAACATCCTGTTTAATTTGAAAAACGGAGTCGCCACGCCATTTTGATTCCCTCAAAACTTTGAAAAATGGTTTTTAGGGTTCGGAGGTTAAGTTACCCCTTGGGAAGAACGGATCGTCGTTCACCCAAGGTGCCTTGCCGTAGCAAGTCTCCCTAGATTCCATTTTTCGTGCTTGCTTGCGTGCTTTCTTGTGTGCATGTGTTGAAAAGAGGGGGGGAATGTTCCAAATTGTCTTCCGGACGTATAAACCATTTAGTTGGTTATCGCTCGGGATTTCTTGGATTTTTATGTGTTCGGGACTTTGATCCCATCCTCATCTGGGACTTGTGATCATCGCTATTTGACCTTGGGTCTTTGCGTGATCGAGAGAAGGACTCTCTTTTATAGTCCAAAATGAGGTTCTTTAGAAAAGGAGTGTCCTTAGCCCATCAATCCTACATCTTGAGACGATTGAGCTTATATAGGGGCTATCATGCTCGTCTCAAGTGATAATCGGAGATATAGGGTTCAAGGTTTATCCCTTTCTAAAGAGATTATAGCACCTTTAATGGAAGAAACGATGTAAAGATAGGACCTTTACACCGGTCTGTTCCAAAGAATACCAATGGGGACATGGGGAATGCATGTTTAGGATAAAAATGACATTTTATGAAAAGATGACATTTTTGGGTGCAAAGGATGCTATTTGTTTGCAAATGATGCTTTTTATGTAAAGAAATGATTTTTAATGCAAATGATGCATTTTTATGTGGAAAAATAGCATTTTATATGCAAGGGATGCATAAAGATGACATTTTGAAAGCAAATGATGCTACTTTGATTGTAAGAAATGATTTTTTAGTGCAAAGGATGCATTTTTATGTATGAAAATGGACTTTAGGTGCAAATGATGCAATTTTAATGTAAAGAAATCATTTTTAAGTGCAAAGGATGCAACTTTTATGTAAAAAAGAGATTTTTAGGTGCAAAGGATGCACCTTTAATGCAAAGACTACATTTTTATGAGCAAAAGATGCTTATGTTAATGCAAAGGATGCAAAGGGAGGGGAAAATGATTTACATGTTCAAAGATATGATCTTTAACAACAAATATGCCAAGTCCCAAACAATATATAGCAATATGTAAATGCAAGGAGCAAGTATATCACATAAAACAAGTATAATGCAAGATGAGGGGGTGAGAGGTTACCAATGGTGGTGACCTCTTCTTCTTTGGATTTCGCCTAGTGAAGGGACCAACTTTTGAAGGCTTCAAGGAGGAGGGAGGTGGCCTTTGGCACTCTTCAGCTTCCTGAATTTTCGTGGTGATCTTTGAAAAGAGTTTTGGTGCTGAAAATTCGTATATCAAAATGGGTAGAGGAGGCCTCTATTTATAGGCAGTCTGGATAGAGCTAATGAAGCCGTGCGGCTAGGAGTTCTCTCCTAATGCAGCCGTGCGGCATTATCCCTTGTGACTCAGCATCTTTCTAGAATCATGCAAGGTGGCCTTTCTAGTAGGATTTTATATAAAAGAAAAACGTGCTTTTTTAATTCCAAGCAGTCCTTTCACCCCTCGGAAGGTTCGGAACAGTTCCCGAATTGCTCCCGAACTTTAGAAAAGTCCGAGAAATTGTCAAGAAACTTAACCGGAAGGCATGAGCCAGATTTGGGTACTTACAGAATTGCAGAATGTCAGGTATGTTCCTGAACTGAAGAAGAACCTGATTTCTCTAGGTACCTTGGATAGCCTTGGGTATAGTTTATCCATTGCGAATGGCGAATCATCTGCTATTAAAGGTGATTCAGTGGCATTGAAGGGAAAGAAGGTGGGGACATTGTATAAGCTTCTTGGGTCTACGGTTGTTGGTGATGTATCTATTGCAATGGGGTCAACGATTGAGGCGGAGGTTACTCAACCAAGGGACATGACATTGGGTCACATTGGCTTGAAGGGATTGACAGAACTCTCTGAGGGTGGTTTGTTGTGGATGAATCGCACTTTGATAGAGAGGGCTCGGGGTTTGTTGTCACATACATTGTTGAAGGAGTTTTGTGCGAAGAAGATTAGTATGACTGCTTATTCGGCTAATCGTTCTTCAAACGCTGGTTTTGGGATGAAAACTCTGATAGAGATGTGGTCAGGCTCTCTAGGAGGTGACTCGAGATTGTGTATTTTCGGGTGTCCCACGTATGTTTATGTGAACAACAAATTGGAGCAAAGGGCCAAAAGGTGTTTCTTTGTTGGCTATAATTCTGGAGCGAGTGGATTTCGGTTATGGAATCCTATTGCGTCTAAGTTTCTGATTGGTAGAGATGTTGCTCTACGTCTCCAAGAGAAGAACGGTTCTGCAGAACGGGTATATAAACATGTGGAGTTAATTGGAGATAACTCAAAAGGGGTGGAACTTGACTTGGATGCTGTTGATTTGTCTGATATAGTGACTCCGACTGATGCTCCAGTTCAGAAGGAGGAGACCAACAAGCAGGTGGAGACTACCAGTGATCTTGGTAGGGGAAGAAGGAATGATAGTACTTCTGTTCGATATGGCTTTGAGAAGATGGTTGCTTATGTCTTGTCCGCTGCGAAATCTGTTTATGTGCATGAAGCAGTCTTCTACAAGGAAGTTATGTCGTGTGTTGTTTTTGCAAGGTTGTTGGTTACTATGGAAGATCGGACATGGGAATTTGATAGACCTCCACCAAAGAAGGAATTAGTCAGCCGCAAGTGGGTCTACAAATTCAAAGGAGACTACAATAGAGTAATTTCACCGGTAGTAATACACATATGTATTTATGCCTTGTTGGGCATTGAGGCGATTTTAGATCTAGAGCTTGAGCAGTTATTTGTGAAAAGGGTCTTTTTGCATGGGAAGCTTGAGGAGGAGGACTATATGCGCTGGCCTGAGGGGTATGTTGTTGAGGGTAAGAAGGATCATGTTGTCCTGTTTGAGAGATCCTTGGTTGATTTAAAGCAGTCAACTCGACAGTGGTATAAAAGGTTCGACACTTTTATTGTTACCCATGGTTTTGCTAGGAGTATATTGGATGATTGTGTTTACTTGATGGGTTGTAGTGATGGCACATTGATTTATCTTGTTAATGTCGATGGAATTCTTGTGGCTGCGATAGAAATCAATGATGCTTACCAGGTGAAATGGTTATATTCTTTAGATAGTCCCAAGTCTAAAGATGATGTGTCACGGGTTCCGTATTCAAATGCTTGTGTGTGCATTGTGTATGGCAAGAACAGTGATGGTTGTATTGGTTATGTTATGACTATAACGGAGGTGGTCAGGTTGACAAAGCTGGGTTCGAAGGTTTCGATTGCTAAGTTCAAGAAGTTCTTGGACTTAGTTGGTGTTACTAGTCATTGATGCCCTTCGGGGCGTGGCGACGGAGAAAGAGATGTTCTCTTGAAGATAGCTTGTTTCGGGATTGATCGTCAAGGTGGAGAATTGTTGGGGTGACTCTCAATTGTTGTTGACAAAATGGATTTGGGGCAAGGCTGTAAGGTTGCTGGTGTGCGTATGCTGCTGGGGTCCTGAAGCCGAGGCGGGTGCCCCACCTGGGCCGAGGCGGGCGCCTCGTTGAACGAAGCTGGTGGATCTTGGAGTTGCTTTGAGGCGGCCGCTTGATCTGCTTCGAGGCGGGCGCATCGCGGACAGACGATTGGCGTTGGCTTGGCGACAACCCAAGCGGGCGCCTGGGCTTCGATGGGGCGGGCGCCTCACGACAGATTCCTGACGGGCTGGGCTTTTTGTTTAGGGTTCAGTTGGTATTTCTCCCTTGCCATATAAATATTGTTGTTTGTCATTGTTCCTCCGTGTGGTCTTGAGAGAGAGAGAGAGAGAGAGAGAGAGAGAAACAAGCTTGTTTATTTACTATTGTGAGAGATTGTGAGATTATGTGAAAGGTTTTCACCTTGATTCTCCTTGTACTCTTCTTGATTATAGTGAATTGATTCTCCGTCGCCTGTGGATGTAGCCAAGTTGGTGAACCACGTAAATCTCTTGTGTTCATTGTTTTTTCAATTTTGTTTCGTTCTTGCTATTGTGTTATTTTGTGCTTTCATCTTTATCAATCTAGCAATTGTGTTTAGGGCATAAAATCCTAACATCTCTGTTTAATTCAAGTTGTTTAGTATAATTTCATTGTTTATGGTGTGATCTTATTGTAATTGTGACTTGTTTGTCAAGGGAGTGTGGATCTCTCCATATCCACACCCCCTTGGTCAATTCATTATGGATTTGTGGTTCTCTGAGATGATTTGGTGTTGTGATTGGATCTGAATCGATCTTTGTTCGTTCTGTATCTCAAATTGTAAGGTTCCTGCAGATCGGTAACCTGTGTCACGCGACACAACTGGACGTGTGGAGTCCTGTGTCATGCGACATAAGTAGTCCTTTGCAGAAATCCCTGTTCCAGTTGTAATCTGTTCCTGAGATCTGTAATTGGGATGTGGCCTCCCATGATAAATGGTTCACAAATTGTAATGCTCTCAGTTGATCAATAAAATAAAGCATTAAAGTGCATTTTATCACATATCTCGTCTCACACAAATTGCACACACGTTTGAATGTTTTGAATGTTGAACATAGAAAGACTCGTTTACGAACGAGGCGTGTTGGGTGAACTCTCAAGTTCTTCCCAACACGTAACCTGACCCCCGAACCCATTTTCTCTTTTCAAAGGTTTTCAATGTTTCCTTTAAAACGGCATGGCGACTCCTAAAATTTATTTTTCGGCGAGCGTACATTCACTTACTTGCATCTTTCTTACCTTGCCCGTACTTATTTTACTTGTCAATTTTGTATCGAGCCTCTCGGGATAACAGTTCATCTTATCTATGCAGTTCTTACCCCGGAGCAAGAAGCCAACATGTTGCGAGTTATGACCACGAATGTGAAGAAAAGCAAGAAGGCCCATGGTATTGCTAACGCCCATGCTAGCAGGCAAAAAGAAGCTGAGGAGCGACACAAGCTGCTGCAACTGGTGCCCCAGGACGTTGAGAAGGCGATTCCTCTTGAGGAGGAGGCTGAGCATGTTGAGTCGGCAAACCCCGTTGGTGATGCCCCAGAAGATAATATAGCAGGGGTTGAGGAAGGGGTTGGAGTCTCGACAGAACATACGTCGGGATCCGATCAAATACTTGAGCCCACAGAGGGGCTCCCCAAGATAATGCCAATCTTCATATCGTCGACCTTAAAGGTGAAGAAAATGAAGATAAACGCCCCCTTAATAGCAAAAGGAAGAGGTCGCGGCTCGGCCCAAGACCTGAGGGGGATGATTCTCTTTGAGCATCGAGCTCCTATACAAAAGCTCCTCCACCCCAAACCTCCCATGTTCCATACGTCGGGTTTGTACGAGCTCGTGTAGACAAACTGAATGACGTTCCTCCTTTCACTGGAGTTGATAGATCGAGTCAGGAATATCCGGTGCTGGAGTACGGGCAAGTGGTAGTGAGGAGTGCTGCTGACAGGGACCTGGTGGCCAAGTGTGCTGAGAAGGGCATAAGTGCTAAGGAGTTCAGTGATAGGTCGGGCATGGTCCATTCCAAGGTAAACCTTGAGCTTTTCTATATTGTTAGATTTCCCCTTTGATCGTACATACGTTTACAAACTGTCGATCTGACCCTTGCCTTTTTATTATTCTGTAGTCTCTTGCTTTGGTCGAGCTAGCGAAGAGTAGCTGGAGGGCTGTCGAGGAGAGAGAAAAGATAGCCATGACAATGTATGATCGAATGTCTGCTGAGCTTATAGAGACGAGGGAGAAGCATGCTGATCTGGACTCGGCTTATGAGGTCCTTAAGCTGGTAAAAGAGAATGCCCTGAAAGCCAAGGATGAGGTATTAGTCAACCTAGGCGAAGCCAAAAAAGCGCTCGCCACTTGCAAGGATGATGTTGCTGCCGCCCGTTTAGGTAAGGAGAGGGTAGAGCAGGAGCTTGAGACTGTGACCCAGATGCTTTACGATAGCAGTGACTTGCTGACCAAGCAGAGTGATGATCACAAGGCAGCTAGGGCAATATGGGAAGAGGAGGCCCAGGCCAGGGTAAAGGCCGCTGTGGAGGCTGCCCAGGAGGCTGCTAGCAAGGCCACGGTGGAGGCTTACAAAGATAGTGTTGAGTGTTTGAACTTCATAATGGATTGATCTAGGACCTTTTATGATGTCGGGAGCTGACATATGGCCCGCCGAATTATTGTTGATCCCTCCACCGACCTATCTGTTGAGCAACTGGCTAAATGGGCCTCGGAGGACCAATATGATATGCAAGCTAACAACGGTCATCCCCTTGTCCCTTATAATGCCAACGACCTGGCTGCCATTGCCCAGGAAGATGAGGAGGAAGGGTTGGGTCGCTCCTGATGTTAATCTGGTTAACTTTGATACTTTACTCCAGGAATTGCTGGAGGCTGATGAGATGGAGGAAGATGAAGGCAGGGAGGATGCCGATCAAGATATGGAGCCCCAGTCTGAGTAAGAGCAACAACAACAGGGTCAAACTATGGACCGCGACCAAACCAAGGATGGTTCAGTAGCTTGATTTCTCTTTGTATTTGCTTTGGTGATGTGATGAAACAAGTTCCAGATATTTTTTGATTAATGCCTTGGCCAGTTTGGGAGGCATAAAACTCGTAACACTTTTATTTGCTCAAGTCCGGGCCCGCTTTTGGTGGACTTCATTTATTTAATCGTAGTTGACTTATACTTGAATCACTTCGTTTTGATCTTTACTTGTATTTGTTTGTCGAACTAGATTGAATGATGAATGAGACTGACACAAGTTTTTGGTCGGACTAGTTTAAGAATGAAGTTGACTTAACACTTTAGTCGAGTTTGTTTAAGAATGAGATAGACCTAAGTCTTTGGTCGGACCTGTTTTAAGAACGAGGTCGACCACATGAATGAGATTGACTAAGAGTCGAATCTGTTAGAACGAGATCGACTAAGAGTCGGACCTGTTAGAGAAACGAGATTGACTAAGAGTCGAATTTGTTAGAACGAGGCCGACTAAGAGTCAGACCTGTTAGAGGAACGAGATTGACTAAGTGTCGAATCTGTTAGAACGAGGTAGACTAAGAGTCGGACCTGTTAGAGGAACGAGATTGACTAAGAGTCGAATCTGTTGACGATAATTTTGTGGTCGACTAAGAGTCGGACCTGATTTGAATGAAGCATAGAAGTAATACAACTCGTTTGAATAGAACTGTCGTTTTATTGATGTAGTAGATCGGTTTCATAGAAAACAGAGAGCTGAAACTTAAAAGTAGTACTTAATAAGGTGGCTAGCATGCCATGGATGTTTCAACTCCTTACCCTCTGGATTACCAATCATGTAGGTGCCCTCTTTGACAACTCAAGTGACAATGTAAGGACCTTCCCAATTAGAAGATAACTTGTTCTGTTCTGCTTTCCATCTTTTACCTCGATCTTCCTTAGTACGTAGTCCCCCACGTTGAATGACCACTTCTTGACTTTCTTGTCGTGGTAGCCCTTAATTTTCTGTTTGTAGTTTACCATTCTTAGTTGAGCCGTAGACCGTTTCTCATCGAGCAAATCCAAATCGAGCAATCTGTTGACGTCGTTTTGATCGTGATCAAATAAGACTACCCTTGTTGTAGGAACTTGTAGCTCGGCGGGTGCCATGGCCTCCGATCCAAATGTAAGGGTGAATGGGGTTTCACCTGTAGTCCCCTGGGTGGTTGTACGGACTGCCCAAAGAGCAATGTACCATCTACCAGCTCGACCAACTAAGCCCATCTTAAGTGCTGATAGGACCAGTTTGTTCGCTGCTTCAGCTTGCCCGTTACCTTGAGAATATGCGACTGACGACTTCCAGTATTTGACGCCCAATTTATTCATCTCTATTTCGAAGGCTGTTGAGAATTGTAGCCCAATATCTGACACAATAGCTCTCGGAATCCCAAATCGACACCAAATATGGTCATGAATGAAGTTGATGGTGTTTTCCTCCGTAATTTTGGCTAAAGGCTTAGCTTCAATCCATTTGGTGAAGTAGTCAATGGCTACGATCACGTACTTATAGTTTCCCCGGGCGGGTGGGAAGGGACCAATCAAATCAGCTCCCCACATGTTGAAAGGCCAAGCTTTGATCACTGGGGTTTGCTCGGTTGTAGGCAGTTTAGGTAGGTCGGCAAATCTCTGGCATTTATCACACTGCTGAACAAAATCATGAGCGTCTGCTCTCAAGTGAGGCAAATAGTAGCCCAAAGTAATCAATTTATCGGCCAAAGTTCTAGCCCCCGGGTGTCCACCACATACCCCACAATGTACCTCATGCAAAAGTTGAGTAACCTCCATGGGGTGAACGCACCTTAATAACGGCTTTGTGAAAGATCTTCTGAATAGTGCATCTCCGTGTACGACTAGAGCCGTCAAAATTGAGCCCGGTCCGTGGGCCCGGTCCAGCCCGCCTGGGTTTTTAAGGGCCTGGGCCTCAAATTAGGTGGCCCAAAAAAAGCAGGCCTCTTTGGCCCGGCCCGGTAGGCCCGTGGGTTTAGACGTCCCGAACATGAAAAGCCCGCAAAAGCCCGGCCCGGCCCAGTGAAAAGTTGACAAAGTCAACACACTAAAAAAAAATTAAAGAAAAAGTGTAAGAAACAGTTGACAAATTCAACATTTTTTTAATAAAGCCACTGCTGAACATATCCATGCATCAACCAAGCTGTGGCCTTGGCCTTGGCCTTGATAATATCCCACATCGAAAGAAAGAGCAAGTAAATGGCCTTGCCTAGCTCGGCGCCTTGCCTTGCCTTGGCCTTGACAATATCCCACATCGAAAGAAAGAGCAAGTAAATGGCCTTTCCTAGCTTGGCGCCTTGTCTTGGCTCGGCCGTGGCCTTGGCCTTGGAAGATATCCCACATCAAAAAATAAAGAAGGTAGAATGTTGGCTATTGGGTATATATTGAGGCTGAAGCCAAGGTTGCCCGCATCATTCGGCCGTTGCCTGGCCTTGGCCTTGGCCCTTGGCCTTGGAGGTTAGAACATTTCTTTGCCTTTAAACTTTGGATTGGCCCATAGGCCCGAAGGCCCGGAGGCCCGATGTTCGCATGGGTCGAGCTTGACTTTTACTAGGCCCGCTAATATTTTGGGCCGGGTCGGTCATTAAGTGAAGCCCGGTGGTCTTGGGCCGGGCTGGCCCTGCTCGGCCCGTTTGACAGCTCTATGTACGACGTACCTCGGAGCTTTCTACTTGATTGCTCGAGTTGCTTGCTCGTCGGCTGGTAACTCGCCCTTTTCTATGTAGTCTTTTATCTCTTCGATCCAGCACTTAGTATTAATCCAGCCGCCCCTAGTGTCATCAACCGAGCATAGAATTTGTACCCTTTCGTATGATGGATGCTCTAGGTAGGAGATCGGCTCTCCATGCTGTTCGTCCGATGTGGCCAACTTTGAGATTAGGTCGGCTAACTCGTTATCTTCTCGACCTACCCTTTGTATTTCCCAAAATTCCAAGTCTTTGACTAACTCCTTCACTAGGTCGCAGTATTTGACTAGGGTATGGTTTAACACTTCATACTCCCCTCGGACTTGGTTTACGATTAACTGCGAGTCACAATAGGCCATGACTTTTGTCGCTCCAAAACATTTGGCATACTCAATAGCTCCGACCAAGGCCTCATACTCGACCTGGTTATTGGAAGCCTCAAACATGAACCTCAGTGCTTCCTCAAAAACTTTGCATGTCTCTGGCTCGACTAGAACAATACCAGCTCCGCTAACACTCTTGGTTGCCGACCCATCAGAATAAACTTTCCAGCAATCGTCGGGCAAACTTACTGCGGGCTGACTTGCAGGTTCCTTTCCCTTCACACTTTCCTTCGGGGCTCTCACTTTGCTATCTTCCTTGGTGAACGTAAGCTCGACCAAGAAGTCCGCCAAATGTTGAGCTTTCAACGCCTTTCGAGGCCTATACTCAATGTCGAACTCTGTTAGCTCTATTGACCAGTTGAGTAGTCGGCCTAAACTTTCTGGCTTGTGTAAAATCTTCCTCAGGGGAGCGTTGGTTAACACAACAATAGGGTGAGCCAAGAAATAAGCTCGTAGCTTCCTGGATGCAACGACCAAGGCGTAAGCCACCTTTTCTGCATTAAAATACCTGCCCTCTACGTCGGATAAGGCCTTGCTCACATAATAAACAGGCTTCTGAATCCTCCCCCTTTTCTCTAACTAGCACAGCGGCCACAGCTTGGTCGACAACTGATAGGTATACAAACAAAGTTTCTCCCATGACCGGGTTGCTCAATAAGGGAGGGGAGGCAAGGTACTCCTTAAATTACCTGAATGACGATGAACATTCAGCCGTCCACTTAAAGATTTTCGTCCCCCTCAAAGATTTGAAGAAGGGGAGAGACCTCTCTGCTGATTTGGCAATAAAGCGACCTAGGGCTGCTACCCTACCGTTTAGTCGCTGCATTTCTTTAATACATGTAGGCTTCTTCATGTCGACCAGAGCCTTAATCTTCTCGGAATTGGCTTCAATACCTCTTTGAGAGACCATGAAACCCAGAAACTTCCATGCTGCTACCCCAAATACGCACTTGCTTGGATTGAGCTTCATGTCGTTTACCCGCAAATTGGCAAACGTTTCCTTTAGGTCGACCACGTGACGTCCGATCTTTGTTTTGATGACCATATCGTCGACGTGGGCCTCCATGTTTCGGCCAATTTGGGTGGAAAAGACCTTGTTGACCATCGTCTGGTAGGTAGCTCCGGCATTCTTCAGCCCGAAGGGCATCATGTTGTAGCAATATATTCCTCTGGCAGCTTGGAAGGCAGTCTTTACTATGTCGTCCTTATGCATCTTTATCTTATGGTAGCCCGAATATGCATCGAGGAAACTCATAGTAGTGTGTCCAGCTATAGAATCCACAAGTTTGTCAATTCGAGAGGAAGTGGGTAACTATCCTTCAGGCAAGCTAGATTGAGGTTGGTGAAGTCGACACACATACGCCACTTTCTATTGGCTTTCTTTACCATCACCACGTTTGCTAGCCAGGTAGTATGGGAGGCCTCCTTGATAATATTGTTGGGTTTTTTGGGGTTACAAACGCAGCGTAAGATTTAACATATAACACAAAACCCTAGCCTTGAATCCGTCTAACATGAATAGATTAAAACTATGAAATAGATTTTACATACCTTAATAGCGATTTGTTGTTCGAAAACGAATCTGAAAATCGAATCTTGAACCGTTGACGAACCTTTGATTTTCTCCTTGGTTTTTCCTTGCGATTAATTGATCTTCAAGCTTTAGGTGATAACGTAATCACCCTCTATCGGTAATCCACACGCGAACAAGCCAAGATCAAATCTTGTAGGATTGCTAGATGATCCCCGACTGTTGAATCAATATTCAACAATAAATGGCTGATTATGGAATTGATTTGGGGTGTTTTGATAGTTGATTCTCAATCAAAATCAAAACCTTAGTGTTTCCAAAACTCTAAAACCCTTGTCATTATGGCTGAGGAGAAGGGTTATATTTATACTAAATATAAATTCCTAACACTTAGGGAGAATCCTTGTCCAAGCCAGAAATCAATTCAACAGGAGACAAACGCGTACGGACTGAAACCTGTCGCAGGCACGAGTCGTTCCAGCAAGCCACAAGTCGTATTTGTCTAATCCAAGTCATGGCACGAGTCGTGACCAAAAAATCACTCGTGCTGATTGAGGGCATGAGTCGTACCTGAGGGAATGAGTTGTTCCCAAACTTAATCAGCATCACGAGTCGTGACCCAGGGCACGAGTCGTGCCAAAACCCAAATTTCCGATATTGAGCCATTTTCCAATTTGTTTTTTGTGTGTGACCCTTTAGGAATTATATTTATGTTGGTAGTGAGTCGAAACATCGATACTCACAAGACATATTTGGTTTCTAGCAAGCCATTATGTCCACCCAATTAATATAACATCAAAGCTTGATTCCTTGATAGATCATTGTCACAATCCCTTTATCCACGATGTCATATTTGAACATGAGTCATGGTTCATGTCAACTCATATTGTTCAATGCTTTCTCGATTCCGAATATGTTGATAATCCAAGTGCATTTGATCTCTATCAAATCTCTTGAGTGTGGCCACACATTTCATAAATACTATTCATTGAGGGGCCCAAGCAAACATCTCTCTCTCAACGAGAGGGACAAATCCCATCTTGACTTATCATTCTTCCCTACAAGAATCCAATCGTGCCAACATAGCCCTTATTGCTATCCTATTAAAGATAGTGTTAGACTACATCAAACACAACGTTCATCATGTGGAAGACGATGATAATCTCAGGTACAAAGGATTTCAATGACATGACTATCATGAGATTTAATCATGACATATATGATCATAGACCATGTCATAAATCTCATATGTAGGTCATGTCCAGTACCTTGTTCTCTAACAAGTACCCATAAGTGTAATGTGCATCCCATGCATATAATCATCTCCATGATTATCCATTACCAACTTATACTAGTTATTCACAATAACTAGGGACGCAGGTTATTATAATAAACATGCAAAACATATAATAAACCAAATAAATATTCTCTATAATAAATGGTAAAGACGATTACATAACGGTATTAAGTTATAAGTCAAACATAACTAAACGCCTAGGGTATTACACCAACAAATACCTGCACTTAAGAGTTTGTTTACCTCAAGTTTTATTGCCTCTTCTTTATCGCGAGCAAAACTTCTTAGCTTCTGCTCCTTGAATTTGACAGTCGGATTAACCTCCAGCCTATGAAGGGCGACCTCTTCCTTGATCCCCTTCATGTTTTCTACCCCCTGCAGCTCGCTCGCCTCCGCTAGGTCGAGCTCCCTTCACAAACCTATCTAGCTTTTCACTGTCTACCCATTTCTGTATGATCCACTTCAGACTCATGCACTCCTCTGTAGTATGACCCGTATCTTTGTGGAACTAACAATACTTGCCGTTGTCTCTTCTTAACTTATTTGATGGGTTCATTGGAGCAGGTGGCCCAGGTCGACAATATTCATGATTTCAGTATGACTTACAGTCAACGGGGTGAAACTCCCAGGCACTCTCTCAGTCACCCTTGTTCTATTCTTCCCCTTGTTGTTGTTGTCATTATGTTTGTCCTGACCCCCTTTGTTAGGCTCTCCTTCCTCAGATTGTTTGGAGCCCCTCTCTTTCTTCTTTTCTTTCCTTTCCTCAGCTATGGCCACATCATAGGCTCTTTCAAACAATTCCTGCTTGGTAGTCACTCTCCTAACCTGGAGCTCGTAGTCTAAATCAGGAGAGGACACCCCATTCCTGAAGCAGTTTATAACTTCCTTGTCTGTTAGGTCCTCCTCTATTTGGTCGACCATCTCCTTAAACATCGTGTAGTAATGGAACTTTCAGTTTTGCCCTGAATCAAGTTGTTCAAGTCGGTGTCCGTCTTCTTTCTGGCCCCAGCTGTGGAGAAACGATCCAGAAACTTCTTCCTCATGTATTCCCACGAGGTAATGCAGTCCGGTGCCAATCCACGGAACCAAGTCAATGCTGCACCTGTGAAGGTGCTGGTTAGTGCCTTGCACATCACATCATCCTCGAAGGAGACCAAACACATGGTGGCCTCAAAATGTTGCATGTGGTTCAGGGCATTGGTCGTACCCGAATACTTGTCTAATGAAGGTAGTTTGAAACCCACGGGAGGCCTTAGCTCGGGCAATTCTTTATACAAGGGTCCAAGAGTGTTGTAGTTTCGTTCGCCCTTTCCATCATCCTCCTTTCTATCAACTTCCATTTTTTCCAACCTTCTTTTCAGATTCAACAACTCCCTTGCATCTTGGTCATTCCTTTGATAGGTGACCTCGTTGGATCTCTGCCTTTTGTCTTGGTGAGGCTCTCCTCTAGAGTAGGCCCTTTGTCTTTCACTCCTAGGGGGAGCTAACTCTCTACCCCTCCTTTCTCGATGGGACTGCGATCTAACTGACCTCACCGGCAATCTTTGCCTATTCCTTTCAGCTTCTCGATGCCTTCTTAACGCAGACTCGGCCTCATGATCCCTTCGATTGTTGAGACTTTCTCATAGGTCGACACTGGGATCAAGGTTGATGTGAGAGGGAGGAGGAATTTCGATCCTCGGCTGCTCAGCAGATGGTCTGGGGCCTCCATTCTGTTTAGCCCCTCCATTAGCTCGTCTGTGGGAGGTAACGGAAGGAGCAGGTCGATGTGATCTCCTATCAGCCTTAGGGGATTCCGACATGTCGAGCAACTCTTCGTGAACGTCTAATAAACTTTGGACCAACTTAGCCCGCTCCATCAAAATCTCTTTCCTACTGAGGTGATTAGTTGAGGGACCTGGATTTTCGTCTGCAACTGTTCGACCCACCAGTAGTCGTTTTGGCTGCGGCTCCACTTCTGGTGCGGGCAAAGGCCTCTTTTGTTGCCTCCTATTATCTTGTAATCCAGTACCATCAGCAACGCTATTGGAGAGGGTCGCCCTTCTAGCCTGGCGACCCGGTGGATGAGGAGTTAAATTGTTGTTACGGTTTCGGCACCAGTGTCCGTATTCCTACCGACGTTTTCTTGTTCATTCTCGGTGGAGTGGGTAGCGGTGTGCCCGTCAGATACCATGGTTACCATTTGATTGGATTTCGAGGTCAAAAAAGCTTCATTTCCCGGCAATGGAACCAAATCGATGCCGCAAGAAACGTGTTGATCAGCCTCCATCCAGCAAACAGAACTGATCTCCTAGCTTTTGACCTGAAACAAAGAACCTACGACTAGCCGGGATGGTCTCCGGCTTAGACCCTTGGACGTGAGAGTAAGTATGGTGTTTATGAGCTTATAAATTATAATGAACAAGAGAGATTCAGAATAACAAATGGCAATTACCTCTAAATCGTTGATGTTGTGAGGTATTTATAGGCTTTGATAAGATATATAATTGTAGTAGGATTGTATGAAATCCCTAGAATCGTGGATAAGATCATGTACGAGATTACGTACGTAAATAACTCCTGATTTGTAGGAGTTCTGTTATGGAAAGAATTATAGATGTGTTAAGACTCTGTAGGTCGACGTACACCTTGTAGGTCGAGATCGCCTGCATGGGTCCAGATCGACCTAATTGATTGATATAGCCGGATAATATCCGTATAAGATATAGATCGTATATCGAACAAAGCTAGGTCGGGACCAAGAAGGCCGGACAATGAGCTACGTCGACTGATCTCTGATGTTGGGCCTTGGGCCATTTAATAATTGGGCCGACCCACTAAGGATGTGGTGGCAATAACATCTAAATACTTGGGCTTTGTATGTTGGGCCTAGCCCGTCACTTTTATCTCGTTCAATTAATATTATTATTATTATTATTATTATTATTATTATTATTATTATTATTATTATTATTATTATTATTATTATTATTATTATTATTATTATTATTATTATTATTATTATTATTATTATTATTATTATTATTATTATTATTATTATTATTATTATTATTATTATTATTATTATTATTTTATTATCATTATTATTATCATTATTATTATTATTATTATTATTATTATTATTATTATTATTATTATTATTATTATTATTATTATTATTATTATGATTATTATGATTATGATTATGATTATGATTATGATTATTATTATTATTATTATTATTATTATTATTATTATTATTATTATTATTATTATTATTATTATTATTATTATTATTATTATTGTTGTTTTTATTATTATTATTATTATTATTATTATTATTATTATTATTATTATTATTATTATTATTATTATTATTATTATTATTATTATTATTATTATTATTATTATTATTATTATTATTATTATTATTATTATTATTATTATTATTATTATTATTATTATGAATATGTATTATTATTATTATTATTATTATTATTATTATTATTATTATTATTATTATTATTATTATTATTATTATTATTATTATTATTATTATTATTATTATTATTATTATTCTTATTATTATTATTATTATTATTATTATTATTATTATTATTAGTATTATTATTATTATGAATATATTATTATTATTATTATTATTATTATTTATTATTATTATTATTATTATTATTATTATTATTTGATGCTGCAGGAATTGTGCTTATCAATCTTCCTCCACGTGGCATGACGAATCACCCGGCCTCGACTCCGAAATCGAACCCACGACTAGCCGGATGTGTCTCCTGGCGAAGACCCTCTGCGTGAGAGTAAGAACACAGTTGTATAAAGCTCAAAATGTATTGAATAAATGAATTCCAATAGCAAAATGACAGTTACCTTTGTACCGTTGATAGTGATGATGTATTTATAGGGGATGACCGTTGTATTTTTGGTGGTGCTACATGAGCTCCGAGATTTTAGGAATAGTTACAAGTAATGTGAACGTGTCCTATAACGGCTCCTGATTCGTAGGAAATCGGTTATGGAAAGGTTTGACTTCACGTACATTCGCCTGCTAGGTCGACGCTTGTGGATTAGGTCGAGGTCGCCATTTAAGGAATGGTCGACCTGACTGATGGGTAGAGCATGGTTCGTACCCGAATTGTAGTATGGATCATGAGGTCGGACTAAGTTAGGCCTCGGGACTGGTAGGCTCCGACGTGGACTTAGTCGACGGATACTTGAGATGGGATTTGGGCCTTGCTCTGGTTGGGCTAGCTTCATTGCGAATGTGGGTATTGAGGTTGTCCGTGATTGGGCTTTATTCGCATGGCCCAACTCGACACTTTTGGTATGTTCATTATTATTATTATTATTATTATTATTATTATTATTATTATTATTATTATTATTATTATTATTATTATTATTATTATTATTATTATTATTATTATTATTATTATTATTATTATTATTATGATTATGATTATGATTATGATTATGATTATGAATATATATATATATATTATTATTATTATTATTATTATTAGAATGAGGAAGTAGAATGTTGTATCTTGTGAAATATGAGTTGTACATGAAGTGCACCATTTTCCTGAAAATATTTTACTTAGGAAAAATCCGTAAGTCGTTTTACTTAGAAAGGGCGTAAAATGTTTTCCGGAAAACGTTTTCTCTATTTTCTGAAAAATAACCAAACACCGGAAAACGAGTTATTTTACGGAAAATATTTTCCGAAAAACAACCAAATACCGGAAAATGGGGAAAACGTTTTTCGAAAAACAACCAAACAACGGAAAACGAGTTATTTTATGGAAAATGTTTTCCAAAAAAACGTTTTACGTCGAAACAAGCGGAGCCTAAGTTTTTTGATTTTGAGTCTAGATTTCTTTAAAAAATATAAATTTCCTACGTTTTCACTAAAAGTTAAACTTTTTGTTAAAAAGGTTATCTCGCTAAAAATTGCACTTTCTCAAAATGAAAATTTTGAAATATTTTTTAATCAATAATATTCACTTGAATACTCACAACAACTATCCATTCACTATTGTCTATCCCAATTTCTTTTTCCTATACTTTTTATACTCGTACACTTACATTACTTACACATTTTATTAGGACATCCTTACTCATAAACTCCTCTGTCACATCACCACTTTATACACTCTCATTTCTATAAATCTTTAACAACTTTTCTGCCCACACTCATAAACCTCTTAAAAAACTTTTTAGAGACATATTTTTAAAAATTTACAGTTATTTTATTAAAAAAAATAAACATTTATTTTAAGACAAAATTACTATTTTTTAAAGAAAAAATTTTAATTTGCCAAAAAAATTACAAACATGTCATAGTATCAACTAGACATGGGCAAATCGAAACCGGGAAGAACCGGAGAACCAAACCGGAATCGGCAAGAACTGAAATCGTCCGATTCTCGGTTCAATCTCGGTTCGACATTTCCGAAAATCGTGAACCGCCAGTTTTAGAACCGGAACCGGAGAACCGGCGGTTCTTACGGAAAATTCAAAAAAAATCAAAATTTGCCCCTTTTTCACAGCTTTTTCAGTCAATTTGCCCCCCCCCCCCCTTTTTTCTTTTTTTTTTACTTTTTACACCTTTTTCAGTAATTAAAAAAAAAAAACAATCCTTACCTTTGACCTATAAATACAAATTCACCTTATTACATTTTTTTTTTCACAAAACTCTCTTAACTCTCTCTTAACTTTCACCATCAAATTCAAAGTTCATTACAAATACTCAAGCTCAAATCACTCACCAACCAACATTCATATTTTCAGCCATTATTCCATAATCCATCCTCATTTTCCATATTTTCATCCATTTTCATACACACTATCATGTCTTCTTTCCTTAGAAATTTAACAAAAAAAAAAAAAAAAAAAAAAAAAAACGGGTAGCAAGAGCAAAAACAACCAACTTTCTTCATCTTCTCGACTACTACCACCACCACCACCAAATGATATTCCCTTTTATGATGGGGAATGTCGGGGAGAAATCAATGGAAAAATAATGAAGATGAGGAGGTTCAAGTTGGAGACCAACAATTTCCAATACCGCCTTTCATGCCACAACCACAATTTGTAGGAACTCCAACTACTGAAGAAAGTGATGCACATAACCTACCACCAGTACCACCACCAACTGCACCAAGAGGAAGGGGTCGCGGTCTTCGTGGAGGCGGTCGACAAGGTCAACCGCATGAACCTAAAATTCGTGAACCGAAGTCCCCAATTTTTATTCGTCACTTTAGGAAGGAGCTCGGAGTGGACAAACATGGTGAGGAGGTTTGGAAACTGATATGTATCTATTGTGAAAATATTTATACTTGGAGGGATGGCAACGGATACGACACTTATATCAAGCATGTTCGAGTTCATCATCCTACCGAATATGGCATAGATCCAACTCAAACACAACTCCAAGGAGTTTCGACTTCTTCGATGGGCGCTTTAGGTACGTCTTCTTCTTCTTGTCCTACTACATTTCATTATAGTGAACACAATCATAGAAGAGGTATGGCAAAATTTGTTTGTGTTAAATGTCTTTCCTTTAGTTTTGCCGATGATGAATTCTATGAAGATTTTGCTAAACTCTCTCTTAACCCCGCTGCAAAAAGAATACCACGTAGAACTCTCACACATGATTTTGCAAAAATAGTCGGGGAATATAAATATGGTTTAATACAAACATTTACTAATTTATCTCAACAAGTTTCTATTTGTTCGAATATATGGAGTGATAATTGTTGTGAACATTTTTATATGGGAGTAACTTGTCATTGGATTGACAATTCTTGGACCATTCAAAAGAGATTGATTGCATATAGAGATTTTGATGATGAGCATACCGCACACAATATTGCACTTAAACTACAAAGTATTTTTCAAGAATATAATTTAGTTACTAAAATTTTTTCAATGTCTTTTGATAATGTTAGCTCTAATACTGCAAGTTTATCGGAGCTAATTTGTATTTGTAAACCGGTATTAGGTGGAAATTTTTTTCATATTAGATGTTTTTGTCATATTTTAAATTTATGTGTGCAAGATGGTCTATCTGCTTTACAATATTCAATTATTCCTATTAAACGAGGTATACAGTTTATTATGAGAAAAAATTCCAATCAAAGGAAATGGAGAGACTATTGCAAGAAAAATGATATTCGTCCCAAAAAATTTCAAATGATGTTACAACTAGGTGGAATTCTACCTATAAACTTTTAGCGGATTCTTTTCTTTATAAGGAACAAATTTGCTTGTTTTTGTCTTCTGTTGGTTACAAATACACCCTATTTCCTCATCAATGGTGTGCTTGTGCAAGCATGATCAAATTGTTGAAAAATTTCAAGGATGCCACTGTCATGTTATCCGGTATGTATTATCCTACTTCTAACTTAGTTGTTGATCATAGTACCATTATTTCTGGTACATTTTATGAATTTAAAGATGATCCCATAATTGGTCCAGTTATTGTTAGTATGAAGGAAAAATGGTTGAAATATTTTGAGACAATTTCAAGTATTTTTTTAATTGCAAAAATGTTAGATCCAAGGGTTAGAATGGATGGTTTGGAACAACTTCTTACATATTACTATCTCAACTTGTTTGATGCAAATGATCCCCGTTTTCCAAATATTGATCAAATATTGTCCGATGCGAAAAATGAATTTTTAAATGTTTTTAAAGAGTACAACTCAATTTATGGTGGTGCTAGTACAAGTGAGGCTCCTCCTCGTCAAACTAGCGAAACGAACAACTCTTTTTTGACTTCTTTTTATGGAAATAGAAAGCACTCTAGAGGAAGCGGTTCTAATGCGAAATTTGAAAAATATTTGAACACGGAATTTGAATATGATGATGAGGTTGAATTTTACATTTTACATTAGTGGGCCAAGAGGGCGAGTTCTTTTCCTATTGTTTCTAGGATAGCAAGAGAAATATTTGCTTCTCCCACATCAACGGTTTCGGTTGAGCACGCTTTTAGCATTGATGGAAATATTGCGGATCCGCAACGTGCAAATTTAACGGTCGAAAATTTAGAAAATCAAAATTTGTTGAATGATTGGGTCAAAGCGGAGAAAAGAGATCAAGAGTCAAAGTTCTCCTCATCCGATGAATATTTCTTTGATATAACATCGGAAAGTGACAACAACAATGGCCCAATCCCAATGGCCCCAATGTAAGTTGATGTAATTTATATAGTTTAATTTGTATAATATAATTTGTTACTTTGTTTTATTTTATATATTAGGTTTCTTTTGTTTAGATTAGATTGTTATAATTTAAATTAATATTGTAAGATACTAAGAACGAGGTTAAGGCTTCTTATGTCCTTTCTTACTTATAAAAGGGCAAGGTTGGTTGTCCCCCTCATTATAACATTTTATCAATTATTAATAAAATTTAAGGGTATCATCCCTTTTTCTTTTATAAAATCTATTAAAATAATTAGTTTATTATTCATCTTCTTCCAAAATCGTTAGATCTTAACAGTTTTTATACAAAAAGGGTGACCAAAAAAAAATTTTGTAAAGAGAGGGACCAAGAAAGAAGGACTAAAGAAAATTTACTAAGAAGGGAGAGCCACAGTCGGCCGCCCAAGTCCATTACCGCGGCCGCCCTAGTCTTGCCGAGCCTCTTGGGCGGCCGCCCAAGGCATTACGGCGATCGCCCTAAACCCTTTATTTAGAACCGAAAAATCGTGAAATCGGAACCGGAATTGGAAGCCAAGAACCGGAATCGGGAACCGATTTTAAGCGGTTCCATCTCAATTTTCCCCTTTCTCGAAATCGAAACCGGCGATTTGGAACCGAAACCAAAACCTAGAACCGATTGCCCATGTCTAGTATCAACCGATTGCATATCAACCATAGTTATAAATCCCGTCCCGTACCGGTCCGTCTCGGTCGGTACGTCCCGTCCTAGTGGAAAAACGGTGCGGAACAGGTTGTATATCGTCCCAGTCTAAAAACCGCTCTGTACCGGACCGAACCGGACCGAACCGCCCGAGATGGATATCCCGACTGGGACGCAATTTTTTTTTAGAATGAAAAAAAATCAATTTTTTTATGTCATTTTAACAATTGTACCAGAAATCCATGAAAAGAATGAAAAAAATCAAATTTTTTTCTCCAGAAATCCATGAAAATTGAAAATAATGAAAAAAAAATCATTTTTTTTTTCATTTCTTTCTTAAAATTACTATTACATGGTGTAAAAACATGGTAATAGCTAACATTCTTATAATTTAATCATTAATGAGTTACTTTGTACCAGAAAAAGTGTTATGTTTTTGTTATGTTTTTGTTAACATATACTAGGGATATAATTAGTGTTTCTTTCATTATCAGGGACTCCCAAGCACCCGAATTTTCAAATTGAAAACGAAGACTTGTTATTCAACAGTATAACATGACTTATAGGCACGTTTGATTGATTTCATCCGTTTATTCATTCAAATCATAGTCCCGTTTTCTGCAATTTTTTCCATCCCTCTGTGTAAATAACCCAATATTGGTTCACTTTCTCTTGTATTTTTCTATCTGCCATCTATCTATTTTCTTTAGGTATTCAATAGAGCAATTATGATCTGAAAGTCGATCCGGGGCAAGTGTTCGGATTCGTTACCTCTGAACGGAAGGGCCCCCGTCATGTAGTTTTTTCGCTGAATAAATGAGAGAACAGAAAAAGTGCGGTAAACTCGGTACGGTGCATCGGTACATTTCGATACCAGTACGTTCCGTCCCAATAAACTCGGTACGGTGCACCGGTGCATTTCGATACCGGTGCATTTCGATACCGGTATGTTCCGTCCCAATAAACTCGGTACGGTGCACTGGTGCATTTCGATATCGGTACATTCCGTCCCAATGACAAAATCGATGCGCTGATCAAGACGATATTTATAACGATGTGGCCCTCCACCAGAAAAAAAAATATTGGAATAAACCCCACCTAAGTCCCGTTAATGTTGCCCTTGATTCCCATATCAATAGGCAAAAGTGTAACATTTAATAGGACAGTGAAACTAGTAGTTGAGTAAGGGTTATTAATATGACAAACTCCCTTCGTTTCATTTGAAAGGGTACAAATTTTTTTTTGTGTCTCATTTAAAAGGATACAATTCAAAAATGGAAAGTTTTTTATTACTTCTTTATTTATGAGACACACTTGTCATACTCACAATAAATATCTACTAACTATTCCCTACACCGTTTTCTCTTTTCTACGTCACTTTTCATACTCACAACATTTATTCTACTATACACTTTTTCTCTTTCCTCATCATTTTTCTTAATTCTCGTGCAAGGCAACAACTTTGCCCTTTCGAACGAAACAGAGGGAGTATGAGGTAAGAGAGAAAGTATGATTGATAAAAAATAGTAGGTGAATAGTTATTATTAGTATAACAGGTGCATCTCGTAAATAAAAGGTACTAAAATTTTTCATTTTGAAATTGTGTCATTGAACATCAAAAAGTGAGTTTTGTGTCTTTTCAAATGAAATGCAGGGGTACTATATCATGCATCAAAAAATTCACTCCCTCCGTCTCACTCAAAATAAAATATTTTTATTTGGCATGAGTATTAATAAAAAGAGAATTGTTATATAAACCCGTAAAATTGTTGAGTAAACCCGTAAAGCTAAAAACACCCCAAAAAATTAAAACAAACCCCTCACTTTTTCCTTTATACCCCCACTCACTCACACACCCACACCCACACTCATTAACCCTTTCATTTACTCTCTCTCACCCACACCACCCACCACCATTTTTAGAGAGAGAAAGAGAGAGAATCAGTTTGAGAGAAAGAAAAAAAGAAGAAATCAACTAATTTTTAGAGAGAGAGTGTGAGAAATTTCGATTTTCGGTTCGATTGCATTTAAAATTCTGGATTTGGGTGGTTCGGCCGCTACCAACCGAACTTTTTAAAAATTTCGGCAAACCAGAGCCGAACTTTTTAAAAATTTCGGGTGTGGCCGAACTTTTCAATATTTTCGGCCGGGGGTGGCCGAACTTTTTCAAAATAGACTAATTTTTAAAAATTTCGGCCGGGTGTGGCCGAACTTTTTCAATATTTTCGGCCGGGGGTGGCCGAACCTGAACTGAATTTCGGTCACTACTGGCCGAATTTTTGCAAAACGGAAAAAAACCAAAAGTTTAACAAATTTATATGTAGGAGGAAAGGGAGGTAGTGATTTTTTGATGTTTGAGAAATGAGAGTAGGAGGAAAGGGAGGGAGGTAATTTTTTTATGCAAAAAAAAATGAAGAGGGTGAGATTAATGGTAAAAAATGGGAAAGGTGGGGAAGATGGGTGAAAAATTGATTAGGGGGAAAGTGGGATAATGAGGGTATGAATTAGGGGTGGAAAAGTAATTTCATTTGATGGCATAATTGTAATTTGTGCATTACGGGTTTACTCAACAATTTTACGGGTTTATATAACAATTCTCTAATAAAAATTGACCTAAAGTCTCCCGAGAATAAGTTGACGGTTAATTGTGTTAAGGTCTTTTACAAATAAGTACTCCCTCCGTTCCGACCGATTTAGGATTTTTTGGACCGGCATGGGAATTAAGGAAAAAGTAAATGTTGTGAGTGTAATTTAAAAATAGGAGAGAGAATGAGTGGAGGAAATAGTAAATTATAATGGTGTTGTGAGTATTAAAATAATGTAGGAGAGAGAATGAGTGGAGAGAATAGTGATTTAAGGTTTTCATTTTGGGCCGTCCTAAATCGGGTGGGACGCCCAAAATGGAAATAAATCCTAAATCGACCGGGACGGAGGGAGTATTGGTTTCATCTCACTATTCTCATTTGTCAAATTTATTTTTAATTAAAGAGTTGGTCTTATAAAAAACTAGTTTTTTCTTAAGATAAGGAAAAACGTGTTTTCAAAATAAACGGTGGCAATTTTGTAATTACTGGCAACCATGTTCAAAATAAACGGTGGCATTTTCGTAATTAATGGTTCCCCCGTTTATGCCGGTGCTGTTACCAAACCGTCGGTGTGACAAAGTGTCATGTGCATATGTAACAAAGTGCCGGCGAAAAAGTGTCGATACCGGTTTAACAAAGTGCCGGTGTAACCGGTATTGGCACTTTGTTAAACCGAAACTGCACTTTTACACGGGCACTTTTAAATACATGAACTGGCACTCTGTTACACTAACACTGGCACTTTGTTACACTAATATTTTTGCTGGCTCTTAAAAATACAAGCACTGGCATTCAAAAATACATGGACTGGCATTTGAAAACACATTTACTGGCATTCAAAAATGCATATACTGGCACTCAAAAACACTGATAATTATTTTTGCTGATATTCAAAAAAACATGAACTGGCATTCAAAAAAACATGAACTGGCATTCAAAATTACAAGAACTGGCATTCAAAAAATACATTGACACTCAGTTACACACTTACTGGCACTCTATTATACACTAACGGGCACTCAATTATATACCAACGGGCACTTGATAATACACTAACGGGCACTTGATTATACACTAACGGGCACTCAATTATACACCAACGGGCACTTGATTATACACTAACGGGCACTTGATTAATCACCAACTGGCACTTGATTAATCGTTGAATTGAGGAACAAATTCATGTTTAGGGTTCACCGCAGACATGAGTAAAGACGTCAATGGAGTTTGCTGATGCAACAAATCCATGTGTGTATGTTCATACGGCGCAGCAACGAACAAATAAAATTTGAAAACCACAATACCAGCCTAATTAGTAGTAGTAATAATGGATCCAAAGCTCCTGTTATCGAATTTCAGAACATTTGCAATGGCCTTTGAGCGTTGATTGGAAAATTCGGCTAATTTCTGCGACTTGAGAAAGCTTTGCTGCTTTTCAATGAACGATTCTACCGTGATTAGGGCTACTTTGCCGGAGAGAAGAGGCGAATCCGGATCTGGTAGTGTCAATTTCAGATGCCATTGTTGGAATTTTGACTGAGGAAGAAGGAGACGCCATTTTCGCTCCTTTCTGTGTGTTTGCGTTTAGTGAGAGAAAGTGAGAGAGAATGAGCGGCCCGTTATAAAAAGCACGTTTTTTGTTAAGTTAACAAAAAACGCGTTTTTTATAAGTTTTTGACTTAATTAAATGATTATTTTATCTCTAAATTTTTAGATTAACTAATTTAGGATTTATTTTTTTAAAAAAGATGAGTTTTTTATTAATAAATATATTAAACTATTATAAAATTGATGATTTGATCTTATCTTATGAGAATTGGGGGTTTTGAAACAGGACCTCCCATATAGGCACCGGCGGATCTATGTCGGTGAGTGGGGGGTCATGACCCCCTGACTTTTGTGCTTGTATCACTTTGATCCTTGAAAACTTTTAGAGTTTTTATTTTGTTATCCTAAAAAATTAAAGTTGACCCCCTCAAACGCGAGTAGGTCTGTTGAGAAACGCGTTTCTCCATAAGTTATGGAGAAACGTGTTTTTCCAAATGTTCTGAATATCAGTTTCAAAGGTTCTGGATATCCAGAACCTTACAAAATGATATCCAGAAACTTAGTTCTGGATATCCAGAATCTTACAAAATCATATCCAGAAATTACAAAATGATATCCAGAAACTTACAAAATGATATCCAGAAACTTACAAAATAATATCCAGAAACTTACAAAATGATATCCAGAAATTACAAAATGATATCCGAAATTACAAAATGATATCCAGAAAATTACAAAATGATATCCAGAAACTTAAAAAATGATATCCAGAAACTTACCAAATGATATCCAGAAATTATAAAATGATATCCGAAATTACAAAATGATATCCAGAACCTTACCAAATGATATCCAGAACCTTACCAAATGATATCCAGAATTTATAAAATGATATCCGAAATTACAAAATGATATCCAGAACCTTACCAAATGATATCTAGAACCTTACCAAATGATATCCAGAAGCTTGTTTCCCCTACCTCCAATTACAATCCACCAGTGACGCTTCCTCCAATCCTCTTCCTCCGTTCTCTCCCTCTCCATCCAAGCAACGACCAAGCTCCCTCAACGTCTCCCTCACCAAAACCGATCCACCGCGGTGACCTCAATCTCCCTTCATCATCGTTTCCCGTCAAGGCCAATTGAGCTCCCGTCAAGGCCAATTGACCTCCAGATCGTCTTCCTCTGTTTCCCCTACCTCCAATTACAATCCACCAGGGATTGAACCTACTCGTCGGAAATGATTGTTTTGGGGTAGCCGGAGAAGATGGGGGAAAGGTCGCCGGTGAATTGGAGAGAAGAAGCTCGGTGATGGCGATTGGAATTGGAGAAATTGGCGTCGTGGTTTGGGTACAGAGAGAGTTAGTGAGGAAGTGATTTGGTTGAAGGAGAGAGCGGTGAAGAGAATCGAAGGGAAATTGGTTGCCGGCGGATGGATTTGGTGAGGGAGGCTTGGTTGGTGAGGACGAAGATGGCGTTTAGAGAGAGAGAGAGAGGCATCGTTTAGGTCTAGAGAGAGAGAGAGAGAGGGGGTAGTGAGAAGCCGTATCTGTGTGTTGTTCCTAAATGAACGCAATTTTTATTTAAAACCTGTTTCTCCATAAATTACGGAGAAACACGTTTCTCCCTAGATTTTGTGCTCAAACGCCTTGCACGTCCTCTTTTCAAATGTAAAATGTCATGATCTTTTGCCCCGAAATGAATGATATTTTGAAACTTATTTTTCAAAAATCTTTATCCCTAAATAATTTTTTACCAATTTTTTAATTAATATTATCGAATTAAAATCAACTTTTTCAGAATGGTTATTAATTGAAAAATGTTCATTCATTTTGGGATGGAGGGAGTATATAAAATGATGACCGAGGAAAGATTGATTTATCGTTGTGCTAACAATCTGAGACAAGAGCATAAAGCCGACGTCGCGCGAAATTTAGCCGCAGCGCCAGCGCCACCTCCGTCTGAATAATTATTTCTATTTTCTCACCTTCATCATCAAAATATAAATGAGGATGAAATATATGCTTTATAAGTTTTGGTAATTTTATTATATTTAACTGTTCGATTTTATTATTACGTTAAATAAAATATTGATCCCCTTATTTTAAATTTTAGATCCGCCACTGTATATAGAGCCGTCAATACGGGAATACGGGACGGGATGGGACGAAATCATGTTGTTCCATGACGGGAACGGGACGATACGGGACGGGACGAAAACGGGACGGGACTAAAATACTCCGTCCCATCCCGTCCCATTTGCGGGACGCGGGATCCCGCGGGACCCATGCGGGACCCGTTGCTCATGCAAAGATCATCATGCAAATATCATGCGGGACGAAATCATACTTGTCTATTTTGCATGTGTTCCATGTCAATGTTTGTCGGATTCAGTTTCTATTTTCTACTTATTTACCGTACGTTCCAATGCTCATGCAAAGATCATCATGCAAATATCAGTGGAGAAGCTGAAGTTATTTACACCTTGTTTTGTTCTCTGGTTGGACTGAAAGCAGTGTTAAGAAATGCATTAATTTTATAATTAATTGGAAATAATGCTGATCTTAGTTGTTATCAAATATCAACTACTTGACTGGAGAAACACGGTTTTGAGTTTTGATGTCATGACAAGTGCTTTGCTTATTTCAGGAGGAGAAAGCAAGAGCCAAAGTTACAGAGTTCCGACCCAATATCATGATGCTTGGGCTCGGACCATCGGAATATATTCTTCGTGCAGTTTCAAAAGTTCATACTAATGACTTGGAGCAAACATTACTAGTGAGTGATGCATTTTGTGTATTTTAGTAGTAGACTAGTAGTAGTGGTGATAAACATATAATACTTGTTCGGGTCAATACGGGAAAACGGGACGGGACGGGATAAAAACAAGTTGTCCCGCGACGGAAACGGGACGATACGGGACGGGACGAAAACGGGACGGGACTAAAATATTCCGTCCCATCTCGTCCCATTTATATGGCGGGACGGGACGTCCCGACGGGACCGTCCCAACTTGACGGCTCTAACTGTATAGGGAAAGCCCTTATTTATTTGTGATTCAGATGCCGCTTGTCCATAATGTTTTTGATAACTAATTTAATTTAGTATTTAGAAGTTGCATAAAGAAACTTAGTGATAATATTAATTTTTTAAAAGTGGCGAATCAAAAATTAAGGAGGCAGTAATATTTGTTTATTTATTTTTTGAAAGAAACAACAACCTTATATTAAAGACAAAATATAAGACATAGGGGAATACTTGTTAAAATCTTAAGAATTGATAAATTAACTCAATAATTTAATGAGCCCTTGTTTTTATTTATTATTATTTTATTTTTTATTTTTTTGATTACCCAGATTCCCAGCTTCGCCGGTTAATCCTGGACCACCAGGTATCGGCCCCTCAGTATGCTGGCGGAGGTAAATCGCGGGATGTGCCCTATGCAGCCAGGGTGGCAGCACCCCTTATACTCCAGAGCCCCAAGGGAGCCCTCCTACAAGACAATTACTTGGCTGCTCCACAATACCAATGAATTGGCTGCTCCACATCACCAAACGGCTGCTCCACAACACCAATAGATTGGCTGCTCCACATCACCAAGAAACTGTCAAGATTTGAACTTCCCACACTGAGGATACAAGTCCAACAATGCTGCTTCCTTAACTGCACGGATGTGCCCCGGGGGACTCCAAGGCTCCTGAAACCCAAGAAAATAATTAAGCCACAGGATTCTCCTTGGGAGGAATCGAACTGATGACCTCCCCGAAAAGTCACCCAAAATACCATTAGGCCATGAAACCATTGATTTGTTTTTATTTATTATTAATATAAGCTTTGAGTGACTTTGCTTACCACTTTAATATAGCTTTTGTAGGTAGAGTCCCTCTCAATCCCATATCTATGAAGTCTTAGTCAAATACTTTAGCACATGCCATGCCATGCCAATCTCCAATGTTGGCACTCCACTTTGTTGGAGTATGGATTTTAGTGCACAAGATTTTTATCTTTAGTATAAATATAAATGGGAACGGGGTGCTACAGTACAATGAACAGTATCAAGTGTCGAATTTTTTATTTTGCCCTCATTAAGTTATTCCTTTCCCATTTTGCCCTTTAAAAAAAATTAAAATTAAAAAAAAAAAAGTGTCCTCGGACACGGGCTTAATTAAAAAAAAAAAAAAAAAAAACGTGTCCTCGTATACGGGCTTTTACTAGTCATTTCATAATTGAAGGCACTATGCTATAATCCCTCCGTCCCCAACCTAAGTGCACACTTTCATTTTGGGCATCTCAAACCTACGTGCACATTTTCTAAAATGGAAATGAATCTTTACTATTCCCTCCACTCATTCTCTCTCCTACATTATTTTTATACTCACAACACCATTATAATTTACTATTACCTCCACTCATTCTCTTTCCTATTTTACTTTCACACTCACAACACTTTCAATATAATACTCCCTCATTAATTTACGTGAAAAATCAAAGTGTGCACTTAGGTTTGGGACAGAGGGAGTACCTCTCAATAATTTATGAATTAATATTTTGTTATAAATAAGATTTTGAGTATTACTAATTGTTTTAAATTTTAAAAATTTTCCCTTTAATAACCAAAATATTTTTTATTTTTTTAATATAAATCAGTAAAATGAAATCTCATCAACCAGTATCCATCTATTTTATTTTTAAGAGAATAATATAATTATTATAATTTTAATGCAATGTTCAATTAAATAAGGAAAAAATGAATTTATCTTTATGTGACAAAACTCATAGATAATATTTCTATACTCTATATTATCTTTGTCCCAAAAACAATGATCAAATAATTTTTTAATTTACTCTTAATCAAGAAAATCAATGTAAAAAAATTTAATCATTTATTTCGATATGAAATAGTAAAGAGTAATACTAAAGGCACAAAATATGATCACAAAAAAATTGGGCACAAAATGAAATGATGATATTTTATTATTTGTATTAATTGTGCACTCACGACATTTTAATTAAAATTATCAATAAAATTATGACAAATTATTTTGTATTCAACCGATTATATTTTTTGAACCCTAATATTATCAAATAGTAAAAGGTTAAACTCTCGCTACCAACCCTCCAAACCAAAACCCCTTTCTATAATTACTCAGTAATAATTAATTTCCAAATCAAGGTTAACTGTATCTACCCCTCACCGGGAAACCCGTCAATCCCTCGCCGGGAAAATATCAATCTCAATCAAATTATCCTCCTCACCAACATGACAATCATCATCTCCGCAATTTCTCCTCTTCCCATCCAGTGCAATCTCAATCAACTCTTCTCTGTCCTCCTCATTCCACTTGAAAAACGCACCCTCCGACAATTCCCAGTTCCCGATCATGGCAATATCGCCGTCCTCCGACGAGCTATCACTGTCTGATTCCGGGTAATACTTCGACAACGACGTCGGATACTTCTCGTCAATACCCAAAATCCGTCTCTCAATTTTCTCGTTAAAAACGCCGTCGACGTTCCGATCATCATCTTCATCGTCATCGTCGTTTCCTTCTCCATATTCTTCGTATATGACTTCCAGTGGCGCTCTAACATTCCACTCGCGAAACGAGTCGGAGTAATACAGTTTGTGATCCGACCCAAGTGAGGATTCGCCCGAATTGGTGTTGGGTGAAGCCTGTTTCTGTTCGTGAGCTTCTTGTTGTTGTTGTGGGTGAATTGAATTGTTTGATGCCTGGGGTGTTTGGGTGGACTTGGAATCGAATTCCGTTCTCTGAACAGCGCCTAGTCGGAGCAAGGCGAGCAATAGGATACCGGTGGAAATGAAAACGGGAGAGAAAACGATGTCGAAGAAAAGGGAAGGGAAATAGAGGAGGATTAGAGCGTAGAGAGTGATAATGGTGGAAAAGAGAGAGCCAGTGCAAAGAGAGGAAAGTGATTTTCCTACATAATTTGGAATGGAAATGGATTTCGATTCCTTTGGGGGGTTTTCTTCCATGAAGAAGGATTGAATCGTGCGTTTAAGATGATGATGGGAGAAGGAGAGAATTTACATTTAAGTGAGGGAGGGGAGAAAAGAGAATGAAGAAAACGGTGCAGAGTCGGTGAGTGGAAAACAGTGATTGAATTGGATGATGGGTTGAGTATATATTATCCGTCCCAACTTTAAATCGTACCAATTTAATTTTTGAAACGTACTCCCTCCCTCTGTCCCTTTTATAAAATTTACGGTTACTTATTGTACGCAAATTAAAAAAAAAATATAGTGGAATAAATATTGTGAGTATGAAAATTAAGGTTGATGAGAGAAAGTGGAATAGAAAATAGTGAGCTGATTGGTGTTGTGTATATAAAAGTAAAGTATGAGAGAGAATTAGAGGGTGAAATAGTAAAGATTATTTGTCATTTTAAGAAATATGAAATTTATAATGAAACGTCCAATGAGAAAAGTGTACAACTTATAGCAGGACGGTGGGAGTATTATTTATAAAAATAATATAAAATAAAATAGGAGAGAGTTGTCGTGAGTATGGAAAAATAAAAGTTGTGAGTATAATCAACAATTTAAATCTCATCTTAAATAAATGTACCTTAGGGCCTGTTTGGTAAAACTGAAAATTAAGCTCTGAAAATGTAGAGCTAAAAATTAAGAGCTGAAATTATTAAGTTGCTGAATTTTGAAGACTTATGTTTGTTTGATAATGACAAACCACTTACATCTGAATTTTCAGAATTTCAACTCAACACTTAAAATATTATATAAATAATATTTATGATTTTATAATAAAATAAATTCATTATTGACATATACATTATTATTATTATTATTATTATTATTATTATTATTATTATTATTATTATTATTATTACTATTATAAGTAAATTTTAATCTTATAATATTTAAATATTTTTATTTGTACTTTCTTTATCCCATAATAATATTTATCTTGATTAGTTTGGTAAATATGATCACAAATGTTGACAAATAATAAAAAAAAAATTATATAATGATACTTTAATAAAAATATTATTAAATGTTAATATTAAAAAAATTATATTTTCATACTTGGTCAAATATAATTTGTATGAAAAGAAAAAATATTTCAACAAAAGGAAGTAACAATAAATAAATAAATAAAATATGTTGATGTGTGGATTTGAACTCATTCCCTTTTTTTCTCATTCTTTCCACATCTTACCTTGTTAAGCTACTCCTTGCCCACTTAAAATTAATAGCCTTTTTTAAGACAATCTTACTTATTTAAGTGATTCAAATTTACCTTACCAAATAAGCTTAGTTTTTTAATCTCTTAAAGTTAAAGTGTTTCAAATTAAAATCTTAATTTAATTACCAAACGGGCCCTTATATACGCTTTGAAAAACTACTGACGCATAAGTTTTGATCATAACCCTGTTGTACTTGAATTAATTTAAACAATTCGGTATACATAAAATACATATCAAATTAATCTTAATTATTAATTTAGCAAGAATGCTTGATAACATAATCATCAGAGTTAATTTGAGATTTATCATAATTCAATAGTCAATCAACATTTTAAACCCTTATACTTTGTTTTAGCTTCGATTTTAACAAGTTTTTTTTTACCGGTTTTAACCTCTTTATTTCAAATACGTATATATTTTTGCCCGATACACTAACTTCCTCCGAAAATATTAAAAAACTTAACAAAATCTAACGAAAGCATGTTTTTTCTTTAAAAATGTTTCCCTTGAATTATTCAATCATACACCGTTAAAATTCCCCTCCTCCCACGAACCCACTCCTTATCAAAGATCTCATTTCAATTACACCCACCTCCTTCTCAAATCCACCACCACCCATACAGACAAAATAATTTAAATGAGATTGTATACTACATTTGATATAAAATCTGAATATTTTAAACACCATGCCACTCAATTCGATACCAACATTTGATTCCCATAACCGATTCTAGGTAACTTGAGCGGCTGCCACATTTTCAAAGCTTTGAATTTGAATTTCTTCCTATTGAAAGATAGAAAATCAAGTATTCAACTTTCATGAAATGCTTGATCTTTTCATAACATTTTATTCCCTGCAGAAAGTCAGGTATACGAATTGATGATTTGAAGCGGTGGTGGATTTGAGGAAGAATTGGGTGAAATTGAAATGGATTTTCGATAAAAAATGGGTAAGTGGAAGGAGGCGTATTTTAACGATTTATAATTCGGGAGTACAAGGGAAAGCATTTTGTAAAAAGAAACATGGTTTCGTTAGATTTTGTTGGATTCCGTTAAGTTTTTTTATATTTTTGAACGAATTTAGTGTATCGGGCAAAAACTATATGATTATTTGAAGTACACAGGTTAAATTTGATTAAAAAAAAAAACAACGTGGATTAAAATCGAAGATATAGCAAATTAAAAAAATTTAAAATGTCGATTGGCCTAATTCAATTATCTCGATCTTACAACTCAATCAAAATGGTTGTGGTGCAGTGCGATAACTCGATGTAAACTGTAGTCATCAAATAATTCCCAATTAAGTCGGTAGCACAATTGAGTTGTTTCAATATATTAATGAGTCAAGGACCCTAAGACCCCTAAGTGAGATCACAAACCCATAAATACCCAATCGAGATCAGAAATTTCTCAGAAACCCGCTGTAATTAATATACCTAGAATACCCCTCCTTCCCGTCCAGTTCCTAAACAGCCCCGCTTAGTCCACCCCGTCCTTTTCTATGTTATTTTAGAAAAATTGAATCAAAATGTAGAGTGTGGGATTCGAACTCTAGACCCTCCACTATAAATCAAGGTCTTAACCGCTTGGCCAATGCTTTGTTTACGTTTATTTTTGCAATATATTTTATTAGTATAAACTGTGAAGGAAAATTAATTTAAAAAAAATGAGATTTCACAATCAATTAATGAGATTCAATATTCAAAATTTAATTAAGTATATATTTGGGTATAAGACTAGAATTACTCTTATATCTTAAAATTTAAGAGTAAAAAAAAAAAAACCACAAATTTTTCCGTTTTCTTTAAAATGTGAAAATTTGTCTTATACAGTACCTCCACTCCGTCGGTCTTATACACTCTCCCCGTCGGTCTTACACCTAAATGTATAAAACTAAAATTAGTCTTATACCTTAAAAAATAAGACTAAAATTAGTCTTATAACTAAAGGTATATGACTATAATTACTCTTATATTTTATTACTCTTATATCTTAAGGTATAAGACCTTTGAATGGTCCTATAGCAAATGGTATAGGACCTGGGAACATAATATAGACAGCTATAAGACCTTTGAATGGTCCTATAGCAAATGGTATAGGACCTGGGAACATAATATACACAGCTATAAGACCTTTGAATGGTCCTATAGCAAATGGTATATGACCTGGCAACATCATATACAAAGCTATAAGACCATTGGATGGTCCTATAGCAAGTAGTATAGGACCTCACACAATCTTATACCAACGCAATAAGACCTTTGAATGGTTCTATAGCAACTGATATAGGACTTAACAACATCATATACAAAGCTATAAGACCTTTGAATGGTCCTATATCAAGTGATATAGGACCTCACACAATCTTATACCAACGCATTAAGACCTTTGAATGGTCCTATAGCAACTGGTATAGGACTTAACAACATCATATACAAAGCTATAAGACCTTTGAATGGTCCTATAGCAAATGGTATAGGACCTGGAAACATAATATACACAGCTATAAGACCTTTGAATGGTCCTATAGCAAATGGTATATGACCTGGCAACATCATATACAAAGCTATAAGACCATTGGATGGTCCTATAGCAAGTATTGCGAAATTAATTTTTATAGGTAAACTCAGTAATGCGGGGATAAAAGGGTAAAATAGTAATAATGGTGGTGTGGTATTAATTTTTATAGGTAAACTCAGTAATGTGGGGATATTAAGTAATTGTGCGGGGGTGAATAACAATTATCTTGCTCTTCTCTTTTATCTTGTTTCAAAATCAGCTAAGCATAAAACCAACCAATATGGAGTTAATTCACGCTAAATTAGCCAGTTCTAATCCAATTGGACTAAATGCTGAAGAATCAAAAACCCCAAACAAAATATTCAACCCTTGAATCAAATTCACTTCTACCAGACAATTAACAGCAAAATTATCAAATCCTTAGCACTCATACTCAATTCCATGTAAAATACACACAAACAAAGCGTAAAATTCAGGAGAAATGAACATAATTAAGTAGAATAAACTTACAGATTGTTTTCATCAGCAGATGCAGAAGAAGCGTGTCTATCTATCGACATGATTTTCTCGCGGTTTCCTGAAAAATTCAGATTAATTTCGACCAATTTCGGGATGTAATTAAGATCACTGATATCTACAATACTACTAGATTGAATCACTGAAGAAGAATAAAGAGAGTTACGATCCCAGAAACTAGAAACGTGAACTGGGTTCTATAACACAGGGCAAAAAAAAAAAGAGCCAAAGTGCAGGAGAAGAATGAATGTCGGACTGAGATTGGTGAGAGAGGGAGAGAGTACATTGGGTGAATGAGGGGAGGGGTAAAATTGGTATTTAGAAATTATATTTGATCAGATCAAATGAGTTTTGGATTTATACGGTATTTTGATCTGGACTTCTCAATGAGTTTGAAGTTTTGAATCTGGGATAGGTTTTTATGATTAAAATCTGGGCTAGAGGGGTAGGAAGGAATTAATCCTATATTAATTCAACTCAATTAATTAATTTTAGTTAATGGATTGCATTGATGAATATTATGGTAACAAACCCGAACAGCGAATTTCATCAGTAGGCCGTGGCAAATTTATATACTCCCTCCGTCCCATGTCATTGTGAACCATTTTTTGGGGCACAATAATTAAGAAATATTATTAAGATAATAAAAATGTGTGGTAGGAAATGAAGAGAGAGAATGAGTGGAGTTAATAGTAGGTTGGTTGAATAAATTGTATGGTGAAAAATGAAGAGAGAGAATGAGTGGGTGAGGTAGGGTGAATATAAAATAATAAATTTGTTTCCATTTTTGGTAGTTTGCATTCACGTGGGACGGACCAAAATGGAAATAAATTTGCATTCACGTGGGACGGAGGGAGTATATATATAAAGGTTAAAATGTTTAGAGCACTTCAACAAGCCAATTTTTTATCTAAAACATGAATGATTTTAGAATATTGATTTTGCTTCGAATCAACTAATTAATAAAACAATTAATTGTATTTGAATTAATCTAATTACCCTTTTCTCTCCCCTATTAATTAAATACAAATTAATTAAATACAAATGAATTACTACTTCTTTCTTTTAGTCAAATATTGAATCAAAATGGGAAATGCTAGGAAACTAGGTTCATTCTTTTACCTAAACCTCTTTCTTAACAAAATTATAAATATCATTACTTTGCAAACTCTTAATTTTGCAAAAAAAAAAATGATAAAAATACATTTAGAAACATATTTTGGACCAAAAAAGATAATTTATATTGGGATAAAAGGTAATTTATTTTGAAATGTGGGTAATAGTAATAACCATCTCTTTAATTAAAAAAAAAAAGACTTATGAAAACTCCAAAACCAACAATTATTTTGGACATCGAATCATTTCATTTAATAAAATGATATTTTTGACTTAATATAAATTTTAGAATTCTATCTTTGATACAAATTGTACAATATTAGTATATTTAAGTTTGTAAAAAATATACTCCCTCCGTCCCTAAATGTTTGTCCCATTTCCCCTTTTTCTTTGTCCCAAAAAGTTAGTCTCATTTCCAAAATTAAAACTTCAAAATCACTAAATTTTCAAAACTTGTAACATTTAGGGACGGAGTATTACATAACGGCGGTGTATATTATCAATAATTTTCAAAGCGTTCGTAAAAATAACCAAAATTAAAGCTTCAAAATCACTAAATTAAAATGTTTGAAAAGTCAAATGGGACAAACATTTAGGGACGGAGGGAGTATAAGATATTTTATTCTTAAAATAATATAGAAATAACTAATTTTCTATAAATTTTTGGTTAAAGTTCAATCAAATAGTATTTTTGGTGTAAAAAGAAAAACTTAATTAGTTACACATATATGTTTATTTATTTTTTTGTTTCAAAAAAATATATATGTGTAACTAATTAAGTTTTTTTTTCAAAATGACTATTGATTATGTATAACAATGAATTTTTTATATTTTTATTCATTTTTTCTTAAGTATATAGTGTATTTTAAATGAAAATAGTTATTGATTATGTTTAGGAATTTGTAATATTATTAAATAAATGTGATGATATATTTTTGTTGAAGTTTTTGTTTTCAAGATTATATTTTCTTAAATTATTCTTTATTCTTTATAAAAACTTTTTTTCTTCAATAATTTCTTCAAACTAAGTGATTTTTTTAGCTAATATTTATAATATATTTTCTAAAAAAGCTTAAAATCTTTTTTATCCATTTTTTTAACACAAATTTTGAGTTTATTATTGATAATTTATTTGTTAATTAAAACTCCAAGAAAAGATTAAAATAAAAACTGAGATTTTACTTTTTAGTGTCTTATTGAACCATCTTTTTAAAAAGTAATATAAATTAGAGTTTCAATTAGTGTTATTTAGGTGAACTTTCACAAAATAAAAAAAAATGGTAAACAAAAAGTATAAGAAAGGATTTTCAAGAATTGGGATAAATAATTTGCATTGAAAGTTAAGTTGATTTTTTTGGGGTTATAAATTGTTTATTTGTTGCTGAACAATAAATAAATGGTTTCTTAACTATTTCAAAATATTTTTCTAAAAAAAATCTACTTTATATGGATTTTTTTAAATAAAAACTATAAGATAATTTTTTTAAAACAAAACTATTTTATAATATTGGTTAGAAAATACGATGTGAGACTTTATAAGATTATACCAAAAAATACTATTTTAAAAGACAGATTAATGAAAAATATGGAGTAGTTGATAATATTAATTACTCAGAAACAAGATAATTATTTTTATTTAATTTTAGTCATGCAAATAAAACGAGATAGTTATAGTAACTATTTTGATTTAGTTCATATTATTTATTAAAGTTTTTTGGTCGTGCGTTGAATGCACGGGTGTTATACTAGTTTACTAATTGATGTGTCTTGAAAAATAGTACTATTAGCATTGATAAAAAGTAATATAAATTTATGAATATAATTAGTTTTTTTTTTTTTTGTTGCATAAAATTGTTATTAAAAATCAATTTTACTGATTAATTTTGCTATATTTTAAGATAAGAATATGGCTACAATATAGTATATGTACATCTTCCTAATCAATCAAGTTAATGTGGTATAGCCTTAGTTAATCTAGGTACATACTCCCTCCGTTCCACAAATCTACGCACTTTTTGTTCAGGCGTGATAATTAAGGTAAAAGGTGATAAATGTAATGTGTTGTGAGCGTAAAAGTAAAATAGGAGAGAGAATGAGTGGAGAGAATAGTAAATTTGAAAAGTGTTGTGAGTAGAGAGAAGTGTGTCCCATTTCCATTTTGGAAAAGTGCAAATTATTGTGGGACGTCCAAAAAGAGGTTTTTTGCATATTATCGTGGGGCGGAGAGAATATATACATGCATATACGAGTACAATTTCTTTTGCTTGGAGCGCCATCTTTTTAAAATTTATTAATGAAAATATTTCATTTTCTTTCAAAAAAAAAAAAAAAATAGTAATTACTCGGCCAGCTAGCCACTTGTAATTGTGGTTTATTTTCATTATCGTGATCATTCCCAACATAGCCAAGCATGTAAGGAATTGATCATAAACTTTATAATGTAACAATTCGAGTGCCTATGATTTTTGTTCAATTTACATGATTTAGTCTCTATCTAACAGTTTCCGATTTACAATTTAAGTTTCTAAATGACCTCATAACTTAACATATTTTAAATTACCATAACAACCTTTAAATTCATTTTTTGCATATTCAAGTGTAAGGTGTTTTTCCACACTATTGCATACTCCCTCTATCTAACGTTAAACTGGACTTCCTGTTATTCTCATCCGTCTCAATTCAAATCAAACTACTCAAAACGACATAAAATCTTTACTATTTTTTTTTTCTTATTCTTTTTCATATTTTATTTTTATACTCACAATATCAATCAATTTACTATTTCTTCCACTCATTTTCTCTTCAGTTTTACTTTTCATACTCATAACATTTTTTTCTAATTTTATTTTTTTAATTATTCGTGTTCAAAAAGTTTGTACAATTTGAGATGGACGGAGGAAATATTTAATGATTTTGTGAGGTCATGTTAATTTATCACTTCTTTGTCAAAGAAAAAGCCTCTTGGATGATTATGCTCGAAAAGTAGAATAACTTTTATACCAAATTATTCACTTTTTTTTTTCCAAACTTATTTTCCATTTGTCAAAGAAAAAGCCTCTTGGATGATTATGCGTTGGGTTTGGGTTGGGGGTTAAGATGGTAACCTTAATTTATAACCACTCAAGTTCAAAAGGAAATAATTATGGGGAGGCAACTTTTAGAGGGCCCAGGGGCGTAAGTGGTTTAGCTCAAATTGCGGTTTGAGATTGAACCGAGCTAAATCGTGTGGTTTAGCTCGGTTTTTTTATTTAAGTGGTTTAGCTCGGTTTATAAAAATTACAAACCACGTGGTTCGGTTTAGCTTGCGGTTTGAGGGTGCCGAGCCAAACCGAACCGAACCGAGCTAAACCGTTTAGCCATTAAACCGAGCTATGAGACCGAGCTACGAGACCGAGCCAAACCAACATACTCCCTCCGTCCCATAAAACATTACCCCTTTTACTATTTTGGGTGTCCCACTTTAAAGTCCCACTTTCCTAAAAAGGAAATTTTTTAATACTTCTTTATTTATGGGACCCACTTGTCATACTCACAACACTTTTCAAATTTACTATTCTCTCCACTCATTCTCTCTCCTCCCACTCACAACACCTACTTTAATAACATTATTACTTATTTTCCGTTCTCAACAGTAAATGAGTAAAGTTCTATGGGACGGAGGGAGTAAACCATAATCTTGACTATTCATTCCAAATCAAATTAATCCCCACCTTTAATTTATTTCAAAACCCTAAAATGTAATACTTTGAACCCTCTGTCTCTTTTTAATCTCATTACACATTCTATCCCTTTTCCTTCTCTCTCTTCCCCTTCTCTCTCTTCAGTAGATCTCATCTCACTGCCCTCTCACCCACCCTCGCCACCTCTCTCACACTCGCCGCCTCAACGTCGCCGCACAATAAGAAGGCGAATTCACATCAGCTTTCATAGTAAGTGTTCTTAATATTCTTTTTCAAATTTCAAATGAGTTTTCGCAAAGGCACAGGAAGAAGGAAAATTTATTGTTTTTCAATTTTATCAAATTTTCTAATTTTCGTCTTTAATTTTTTGCTTTCTATAGTCGAAGGCTTTGACGAAGGCATCCATGAATAACCTCAGTGTATGCGTTCTTAATATCCCTTCATTTTTGCAATTTTTTTTCTTGAATAACCTATGTTTGTTTGTTCTTTCTTAGACTGAAAATTCAAACCGCGGTTCAAACCGAGCCAAACCGAACCATGATGGTTTGACTCAGCTCGGTTCGAATTTTTTTATGATTTAGCTCGATTTGGAATTTTTTCGAACCGATACTAGCGGTTTGGCTTCTAAATTTATCCAAACCGAGCTAAACCGAACCATTTACACACATAAGAGGGCCTATCATAATCAGACCAGTGATCCAAAACCTTTAATTTTCAGGTTTATTAATTTCGAATAAAATATTTTCTTCATTTATTTATATTACTCATATTTTTTAGATGCATAGATATTTTTTTTTATTCCCTTAATAGATTAATACAATTTAATGATATATTTCCCGTTATGTTATATCCGTACCTAAAGTTAATATTTGATACTCCGTATTACTTTATTGAACGGTATAAATCGAGATACGAACATGGACTTGCCCGAGTTGGGCCCAAATGAATTGGGCCATAAACATAATCCAATAATCAAGTATTAGGGCCGAGGAAAATCTTCCTCGTATGCCGAGGAACATCCATCTCGGCCTTATATCATCATGCTTGTGCCGTCGTACTCCGAGATGTTACAAATGACGAGGAAAGAAATGTTCTCACCTCGGTATATCATCAAATGACGAGGAGAGAGATTTGTTCATCCCGGCATGTTCCTTTGCCGGCCAATCGCCAAATGACGAGGAAGCAGAATCATTCACCTCGGCCTACTTGCCAAGGCCGAGATAAAACATTTATGTTCCTCGGCGTTCCGGCTAGCAGATTAGACAGTCCTTATCAAACAAGGATTCTACAGTCATGATCCAATCAGGATTACAATTACCAACACCAATTCAAGTTAAACAATGACTCCTTAACAGATATAATTCTTTTAGGATTATATCTTATCTCTTTACAAGTTCACTCCAACATGGATTCTATCTATCCATCTCTATAAATACAAGCCCCATGGCTCATTATTTGGTACGTTACTTTTTATGATACAGAAACTCTGTCAGTTTAGTTTCTCATATACAAACCGTGAACTTACTCTCACGCCGGAGGGCCTTTAGCCGAATTCGCCCCAGCTTAGTTTACGTGTTTTCTCTTATTTTCAGGCCTTGCAATCACCGAAGCAATCATCGCTTGGATTTGGGCTGATTTGACGATTTTGGCATCATCAATTGGTTCCATTGCCGGGAAATCGATTCAAACACCCTTTGTTTGGCCTGGAAAAATCGCCTGAAGCGTGTTTTCTGCCGGAAATTTTCTAGTTTGAACGGAAATTTCTGGGCCGTTTTTAGCTCTGTTTTGATCTGACCGGAATCTGCAAATTTCAGCCGGAATTTGCCCAGATTTGGTTGAAATCGTTTTAGCGTTGGAATTTTGTCCCAATTTTGGCCGGAAAATTTGGTATTGTCAAAGTTGCCAAATTGCAGTTTCTTAGTTTGCGTCAAATTCTGCTCCGAATTTAATTGGAAATTGTGATTTTTTGGGAAATTTGCACTTGATAATTTGTTGTTGATTCGCAATGGACGAACAATTTACGAGCGTAACTGCTGAGGATCAAACCCAAGTGAATGGGGTTAACACAGGTGCCGAGGAGCTACCTCCTCCTCCTCCTCTACCTCAGCCAGACGCCCCTCCTCCCCTTGCCATGACTCTTCGTTCCAAGGGTCAGGCGAATGCCGAGGGAGAGGGTGCTGAGCTTCCTCGTCCTACTCGTGCTCGCGGGAAGCAAGTGGGAAGGAAGAAGACAAAGAATGCCGACGCCGGTCAAGCAGGAGGAACTCAACCCGTTGACCGACGCTCTTTGTTACATAAACAAATGGAGACATTGCAAAGGATGTATGAAACACAGGCTGCTCTTTTGCAATTGGACCCAGATCATTCCATGGCTGAATTCATTAGGCCATCTATGGGCAACCCTCTTGGAAGGGAACAAGGTGAGCACCGAGCTCCTCCCCTCGAACCTGCTCAACCAACAAAGCAAGCCCCCCGAGAACCTACCCGTCCTCGGCATGACAGTAAGAAGAAGGATCAAGTGGTTGACCTGAGAAGCCAATTAACTCCCAGGGAAGAGGAGGTGAACTCAAGGGACCTAAGAACAAGGCTCAGTCTAAACAGGCGAATGTCACCACCTCGGTTAGTCATAGCACCTCGGCGTCCTGATTCTCCTCGTCCTCGTCAATCTCGCCATGATTCTCTTCGACCCCGTCGAACAGATTCTCCTCGTCATCGTCGACCAGATTCTCCTCGTCCTCGGTATCGAGAGTTTGTGCGGCCTAGAACTCCCGAGCCGTATAAGATGATACTTGGTGGCCAAGACTTGGAACCAAGGCGTGATAAGGCCCCATCCAAACGGGACAGCCACCGACATGACGCGGAGCACAATAGGGCGAATGGTCGCCCCAAGGATAAATCAACCAGAAGCTCCCAATGAAGCACCCGCTCTAGCAGCGACAGGGGAGTGGAAACCAAGCAATGGGAGATGTTGAAGCAAAGACTGGATGACATGGAGATGAGAAAGAAGTTCAATGACGATGACTATGACTGGGCAACTCGTCCGTTCTCCTTGAGGATAACTGCGGCACCACCCAATCCTCAACTCAAGCTCCCAAATTTCGAAAAGTACAACGGCACCACTGATGCAAAAGACCACGTGCAAGGTTTTGAACAAACCATGAATCTCCTCACCACTGCTGATGACTTGATCTGCAAAGCTTTCGCGAGCACCTTCTCCGGAACAACCTTAACCTGGTTCCGTGAGCTTAAAAGAGGTTGCATCGATTGCTGGAGGGGCATGAGGAAAATGTTCTTGGACCACTTTGCCACTGCTGGTAAGAGGAAGATGAGACTGGCCGACTTGGCCAACATCGAGCAGGGAAAGGGAGAGACCACCCTCAGCTACTACAACTGGTTTCGAAAAATGGCAGACCAGGTGATGGGACGGATTTTATACCATTATTTTCTAGGTTTCTATGAGCTTAAATTGTTATTTTCATGTATTTAGATTAGTTTTATGTAATTTTCGGCTAAAATGTATTTTTGGGGCTTAATTGTAATCCGAGGGTATTTGAGTGTTTTATTTTATATTCGGATGTAATTCTTTCTCGGAGTCAAAGTCAAATTATTGGAGGGGAGGACTGTTTTGCAAGTTGGTGAAGTTTCAAGGACCAAGCTGCAGATATGAAAAGTTGGGTGACCAAATTGAAAGAAGGAAATTAGAAACCTTCAAGTGCACAGTAGTTCACGTGAATTGAAGGCTGCATTGACCAAGGGTAATACGTTTTGACCGAGGCAACTTAAAGTACCGGAGGAGTAATTGAAATTGTTTTTTTTTTTATTATTCTCTTTTTCCTTTTTCTTACTATTATTTTTATTAGTTTTAGGTTTAGTTTTGAAAGGAGTATATATACTCTTTTTAGTTTTATTTTTAGGGTTGATCCTTTATTTTTGATATTACAGAGAACAAAGCTTGAAGCTTTTGAATTCCATGAAAGGCTAATTCTCCTTTGCTTTGGATTTGTAACTTTTGAACCGTCTTGAACATCAATTGAGGTTTGGTACTTTATTTTTAATTTCCCTAATTGCAATTTTACTTGTTCTTATTTCAAATCAATTTCTAGGGTTTTGAGAAATTGATCAATCCCCCTTAATCCTTTTAATTGATTATTGCTAGATTTCCCTTTTATCGTGTCGGACTAGGGTTGTCATTGTAGCATCTTCGTTATTCATGTATGTGTCATCTTGAATAGTGATTAAAGTAAAATTGACTTTAAATCTATTTGAAATAATAATAGATTAATTCCTTGATCTTCATCTCTTAGAATTGCATCAATTTATATTTAGAACCTTGATCGTGTCGGCTAGGTTTTATTTATTAATTAGGGTTTTTAGTTGAGCGTGTCGCCGCTATTAACTACTATCAAAGAAGAGATAGAGATTTTATATCTCGTGATCAAGTAATTAGGGGAAAGAAAGAAAGAATCATTCCGGTGATATTGACTGATAGACGGGGATAATTTTGCTTGTCCAAAGTGTTCTTTTACATTATCATTTATAATTTAGAATTTAATTCCCGTCTTAGGATATTAATCATTCAACAAACAAAACCCCCAATCTGGTCAAGTGACTGTTCGTAAATAATCACTGTTCCTCGTGGATCGACCCTGACTTACCCTAATTACATTATTAGTGGCCGAGTTTAGGTCTAAATTTAGTAGGCGTGCGACTAAGCCTACCACCAGGTTGAAGAGAGCCTCACTGACAGGGAGGTCATTGTTTGTTTCAACTCTGGGTTAAAATCTGGTCCCCTCATCTATGAACTCTCAGCCCGGGAACCTAAATCCAAGTCCGAATTATACAAGATGGCTTATGCCATTTCCATGGCTGAAGATAAAACAAAGAAAAGGGGAGCCGACAAGGCGAAAACTGAAATGACGGGCACTCGCCAGAATGATAATGGGAACGACAAGGGATCCAAGGGGAAGAACAGAACAAGAGGCACAGAAAAACCTGAGGTGTTCACCCCCCTAACCAAACCCATTTCAGAAATCATGCAGCTAGTAAATCTTCCACCTCCCCGTCCACTAAGTGATAAACCAAAATACCCTCGTGACACTTCAAAATACTGTGATTTCCACAAAGACAACGGCCACACCACAGATGGTTGTTGGGCCCTCAAGAGGATAATACAACGATGGGTCGACGAGGGAAAGCTGGACCGCTATGTCATGAAGAAGGATGGAAAGCGAAAACGAAAGGAGGAGGAAAGTGAAGATGACGACAAAAGCGAAGACGGAGAACGTAGGCCTCCCAGGGCCAAATTGCATGTGATCCGTGAAGAAGTTACTTCCACCAGAAAGCTGAGGGACCAGATTCATGAACTAAGCAAAGTGTACCACGTGCCTGCTTGGATTCATAAAGCGGAAGAGGTCATCAGTTTTTCACCCAACGAACCGCGGAGGAGCCGTTGCCGTGAACAACCCTTAGTGATAAAGGGTTGAATTGACAATGTGGAATCAGAAAGATTACTTGTGGACATGGGGGCCTCCTGTGACATTCTGTATTATTCCGCTTTCCAACAGATGGGATTGAAAGACACTGTACTGGAACCATATCATGGTAGGCTCGAAGGATTCACCAACCATAAGGTTGGAGCTAAGGGGACCGTGAAACTAGAACTTGAAGTCGGTGATCATCCCTTCCTAGCCAAGGCCACAGTCAATTTCATAGTCATGGATTTGACTAGTGATTATCATGCAATCATAGGCATTCCAAGTCAAGCTAAACTTGGGATGGTGGCCTCCCTTCCCCACCAACGAGTTAAATTCCCCACTCGTGCTGGGATTGGATGTGTGAGGGCAACTCCCAAAGACTTCTTGGAACATGTCGTGAAGAGCAGAAAGAAATCCAAAAGTGTGGAGATAGATACCCCCGAGGAAAACATCAAGATCTCAAAGTCTCAGAAAACCACCGAAACTAGCTCCAGAATGAGCTATATCCGTGAGGTGCTTGATGATGAGGACGAGCCTATGGTCCTAGAAATTGCAGATGACCAAGGCATAGTCCTACCTGTACCTGAGGAAGAGCCTATGGTCCAAGAAATTGCAGATGACCAAGGCATAGTTCCGCCCGTCTCTGAGGAAGATCCTATTCTCATCAACGGCCAGAACTCAGGGGCCAACAATGACCTAGGAAAGGTCAATCTTCCCGACGTTGATAAACTTATGGAGGAAGAAGGCCTCAATATGAACGACAACGAAGGGAGGAGAATTAGAGAAATTATTATCGAGTATCTAGAATTTCGAGACGATCCTGAAATGAAGCCTGTAGATGAGCTGGAAGAGGTAGTCATCAATCCTGACTATCCTGAACAAAAAATTAAACTCGGGGGCTAACTATCTCCAGAAGAGAAAGAAAGGATTACCACCCTCTTAAAAAACAGTCTCAACGTCTTTGCCTGGAGAGTCGAAGACATGAGAGGGATCAATGAAGAAGTAGCCCTCCACCGTCTGGAAGTGGATCCTTTGGCGAAGACTATCTCCAGATAAGGAGAAATTTTGCGAGGGACAAGGAGGAAGCTATCAAGGAAGAGGTGCAGAAATTACTTAGCGCCGGAATAATTCGTGAAGTCAAGTACCCCGTTTGGTTGGTCAATGTAGTTATGGTGAAGAAGCAAAATGGGAAGTGACGTATGTGTATAGACTTTACTGATCTGAACAAGGCCTGCCCCAAGGACAACTATCCTGTCCCCAGAATTGACAAGTTGGTTGACTCCATTGCTGGACACCGAACTCTCAGCTTCCTAGATGCCTATTCAGGCTATCATCAGATAAAAATGGCAGAAGAGGACATCGAGAAGACGGCCTTCCAAACACCTGGGGGAAATTACTGTTACATCATGATGCCCTTTGGGCTCAAGAACGCGGGTGCCACGTACCAACGAATGGTGAACAAAGTATTTGAAGCTCAAATAGGTCGCAACATGGAAGCTTATATTGATGACATGGTCACAAAGACCAAGGAGGGCAGTCACGCTCCTGACCTGGAAGAGACAATTAACAACCTCCGAGCTAATAACATGAAGCTGAATCCAAGCAAGTGCGTATTTGGAGTAACGACAGGAAAGTTCCTAGGCTTCATGGTATCTCAAAGGGGAATAGAGGCCAACCCTGAAAAAATCAAGGCACTCATCGACATGAAGGAACCTACCACCATCAAGGAGGTTCAAAGATTAAATGGAAGAATAGCGGCCCTTGGAAGATTCATCGCCAAATCTGCCGAAAAGTCACTGCCCTTCTTCAAGATATTGAAGGGTACCAAGAGCTTCTCCTGGACTCCCGAATGCTCTGAAGCATTCCTCCGGTTGAAGAAGTACTTGGGTTCCCCTCCCTTGCTCAGCAGTCCGACTACCGGTGAGATTCTATATGTCTTCCTAGCTGCCACTGATTATGCTGTCGCAGCTGTCCTAGTTCGGAATGACGAAGGAATTCAGAAGCCCGTCTACTATGTCTCTAAGGCACTGTCCGACGTGGAAAGCAGATACTTTAATGTGGAGAAGATAGCGTACGCGCTAGTCATTGCATCAAGGAAATTACGTGCCTATTTTTCTGCACATCCTATCACCGTCTATACGAATGAACCACTGAAGAAGATATTACATAAGTTGGACGGCTCCGGGCGTCTCCTTAATTGATCCATCGCTCTTACCGAGTTTGATATCGCCTACCAACCAAGGAAGACCCTCCTGGCACAGCCTCTGGTTGACTTCATGGTCGAGACTGCCTTTATGGGTGAGCATCTCCCCACCTCCCGGAAGCAAAACGCACCGAAGGAAAAAGACTCTCCCATTGAACTCCCACCCAACTGTTGGATCCTGTATACTGACGGCTTAGCTACAAAAGAAAGAAGCGGAGCTGGAATTGTACTAGCAAGCCCCGAAGGAGAGTACACTGTGCAAGACGCCATCCGTTTCAAATTCCCTGCCTCCAACAATCAAGCTGAATATGAAGCTCTAATATTTGGCATTGAGGTGGCCTCCTTCTATGGAGCAACTAAGGTGGCGGCTTTCTGTGACTCCCAACTCGTTGTCAAACAAGTAAAGGGAGAGTATAGCACCCAAGATCCCACCCTTGCCAAGTATAGAGACCTAGTCCTGGACATGACAAAGAAGATGGAATTTTTCGAACTCAAGCAAATAGGCAGGGAAGATAACCAAGTGTGATGATGTGTATCCGAAAATTTTCCCATTTTTATGTTTGAAAAAATCAACGAAAACGGAGTCGCCACGCCATTTTAATTTTGAAGGGCCAAAACTTTGAAAAAAGCCCGAGATCAGAGATTTAGGTTCGGAGGTCATGTTACGCGTCGGGAAGGACGTTAGTGTGCACCCGACGCGCCTCGTAAAACGAGTCTTCCAAGCTGAAAATCATTTGTGTGTGTGTGTGTGTGTTTTGGCCAAAATAAGTTGAAAATCAGAAAAGTAAAAATTGGGATATCTTTTTAAGACTTTAAACTGATCCCATGAATTTTTGGAAGATTTTTGGATTGAGATTTGGTACTCAAAAGACCTTTTGAAGTTGAGAGCCATTTCTGCCAGAATGAAAAAGGCAGTGGACCTTTGATTTTGAAAGGGATTCAAGGGTCTTAAAACTTCATAATATGGATAAACTCAGAGAATGGAAATTGTTCTAGACACCTTAAATAAGGTTTGTGCTAAGGAATTTTCCATTTTGGAGAAGATTTGAGGGGTCAAAACCTTCTGGAAACCTCAGATATGAGATCTGGATTCCCAGAAGCTGATGGACTAGCCTCTGAAAGAAAATTTGAAAAGAGGAGTTTTACTCACCCAAAAAATAAAGTAAAAATATTTCTGGAAAGCTCTGGATGTTGGCTACAAAAAGTGTTTGGTAGTCAACACCAAATTCCAAGTTTATCTGTGTCCAAAAATTAGACCATGGACTGAGGTCTGAGAAAATTGCTACTGGACAGCAACTTCTCAAGAAAGAAAATATGATTTTAAGGGGGGTTTTGCATCCATGCTTGTCCCCATTTCCCTAGGTTTTGGTTAGTGATCACTAGACATTTTAGTGGTGAATCAACTATACCAAACCATCCTTGGGGTACATTAGGACTAAGCACTTCATTTGCTTGGGAAGGGAAATTTTATCCTTTGAAATCAAGATTTTATGCTTGAAAATGGTTTTTAGGGTTTTGAAAATGAGTTTTCTTTGTAAGAAAGTAAGAAAACTTGAAAATAATTTTGATCTTTGTAGAAGATCATCCATGGAGATGGTCTTCCATGGTGATCTTCTTAGATCTAAAGCAAGAAGATGAAGGAACTACATTTTGTAGTTTGAAGATGCATGCATGGATGAGATTTAGGGTTAGGAAGAGGAGGGTTTACCAATCTTCCTTGTGTTCTTGAGTGTTTGGCTTGAGTGTATGAGTGTTTAGAGCTTTAATATGAGAGTGAGTGGATGAGTATGAGTTGGGAAAGATTGGAGAGAAAATGGTGACAATTCAAGTGAATTCTCACTGTTTTCTCTCTATATTTCGCCAGAGGTTCGGTGCAAAATGTGTTGTTCCTCCTTATTTTTGTGACTGGAGGGCTCAATTTATAGCCCTCTGAAATTGACAATCATGTTCGCGCGGATGGGATCCCTCAGCGTGCACTGTTCATTAAATGCAGCTCCAGCTTTGGACAAGAAGAATATTTCTTTTCAAAATTCAAATTAACAGCCAGTTTTTTGTTTCCAGCCATTGCTATATTTGGTTTTCTTCTTTTGTTTTGCTTTTTGAGATTCTTTTTGAGGTTTATCCTTAAATAACAATGCCCATTTTACCCTCACTTTGTTAGAAAAGTTAGGATTGTTAGGAATTGTTAGAAATGTTATAACTTTCGTTAATTTTCTAACGAAAGTTCTAACAAGCTCAAATTGGAGCACTTACAGTAGCCCCTCGGCGACGGCGCTTTCGAAGGAAGCGGGGTCGTCGATAAGAGTAAGGCTCCATATTTGGCGGGATGATCGAGTGATCGGGTGGCTGAACCTAGCGATAGGCTACCTACGTATCCCGAGTGAGAATCAAGCCAGTCGTAGTTCGGGTCTTTGACCCTGGAGATGATGGCGTTTTAGGTGCCTCGAACCTGATGAGCGAGTTCTACAGTCGTTTGCTGGAAAGAAACTCTGCTGGGGATAAGAGATGACCATTTTCGGTCTGATGGCTATCCGCTTGGCTGGGGATAGGAACGACCATTTTCGGTCTCTGCTGGGGATGATTGCGATTTGTCGCTTTCCTAGTGATAGCGTCTTAGGTGCCTCAAACCTTGAAGATGGCGTTTTAGGTGCCTCGAACCTTGAAGATGGCGTTTTAGGTGCCTCGAACCTTGAAGATGGCGTTTTAGGTGCCTCGGACCTTGGAGATGGCGTTTTAGGTGCCTCGAACCTTGGAGATGGCTTTTTAGGCGCCTCGGACCTTGGAGATGGCGTTTTAGGTGCCTCGAACCTTGGTGATGATGGCCTTTTAGGTGCCTCGAACCTTGATTTGAAATGGCCTTTCGGTGGACTTTGTCTGCTGCCGAAGGATAGGGTGACCGTTTTGGTCGAGGGGCTGGACCTAATGATAGGCTACCTACGTATCCCTAGTGGGAATCAAGCCCTTTCGTAGTTCGAGTATTACTCGAGATTCCGTTGGATTTTGGGATTCCGTTAACTTTGCTGGGGATTTCGTTAGCCTTTGCTGGGGAAAATCAGACGTATTCGTCTGGGGAATTGGTCTTACGTTTGACTGCCGTTGGATGATTTTGATGAAAGATACGGGATCTCGTTATCTTTCTCGAGGAGATCGGTCTTACGTTTGATCGCCGGGAATGATTTTGATGAAAGATACGGGATCCGTTGTCTTTCTCGGGAAGATCGGTCTTACGTTTGACTGCCGGGAAGGATTTTGATGAAAGATACGGGATTCGTTATCTTTCTCGGGGCACTCGGTCTTACGTTTGACTGCCGGGGAGGATTTTGATGAAGGATACGAGATTCGTTATCTTTCTCGGGGCACTCGGTCTTACGTTTGACTGCCGGGAAAGATTTTGATGAAAGATACGAGATCCGTTATCTTTCTCGGGGAGATCGGTCTTACGTTTGACTGTCGGGGAAGATTTTGATGAAAGATACGGGATCTCGTTATCTTTCTCGGGGCCCTCGGTCTTACGTTTTACTGCCGGGGGTAATTTTGATGAAAGATACGGGATCTCGTTATCTTTCTCAGGGCACTCGGTCTTACGTTTGACTGCCGGGGAAGATTTTGATGAAAGATACGGGATCTCGTTATCTTTCTCGAGGAGATCGGTCTTACGTTTGACTGCCGGGGGTAATTTTGATGAAAGATACGGGATCTCGTTATCTTTCTCAGGGCACTCGGTCTTACGTTTGACTGCCGGGGAAGATTTTGATGAAAGATACGGGATCCGTTATCTTTCTCGGGGCACTCGGTCTTACGTTTGACTGCCGGGAAGATTTTGATGAAAGATACGGGATCTCGTTATCTTTCTCGAGGAGATCGGTCTTACGTTTGATCGCCGGAAGATTTTGATGAAAGATACGGGATCTCGTTATCTTTCTCGAGGAGATCGGTCTTACGTTTGATCGCCGGGGTAATTTTGATGAAAGATACGGGATCTCGTTATCTTTCTCAGGGCACTCGGTCTTACGTTTGACTGCCGGGGAAGATTTTGATGAAAGATACGGGATCTCGTTATCTTTCTCGAGGAGATCGGTCTTACGTTTGACTGCCGTGGAATATTTTGATGAAAGATACGGGATCTTGTTATCTTTCTCGAGGAGATCGGTCTTACGTTTGACTGCCGTGGAATATTTTGATGAAAGATACGGGATCCGTTATCTTTCTCGGGGCACTCAGTCTTACGTTTTACTGCCGGGGAAGATTTTGATGAAAGATACGGGATCCGTTATCTTTCTCGGGGCACTCGGTCTTACGTTTGACTGCCGGGAAGGATTTTGATGAAAGATACGGGATCCGTTATCTTTCTCGGGAAGATCGGTCTTACGTTTGACTGCCGGGGAATGATTTTCTTGACAAGGGGCTGACTTTGGTTATCTTTGGTTAACTCTGTCAAGTTGGGGACTGAATTGCAGAGTCCTGGAATTTTAAGGGGCAAAAGGGTCATTTTGACCCTGACAACCCTATCCGCGCGGAGAGGACCTGAAAATCAGGGGTATTAAAGAGGGCCAACGCCCTTTTCTTCTTCTTCCTCAGTCTTTTCAATTTTGAACGCAGAGAAAGAGAGAGGGGCTCGCAAATCCGCCATTTTTGGCCTTTGGAGCTCCGAAATCTTCCGATTTTTTCCGATTTTTCGAGCAATGGAACACGGGGAAGGCGCTTTTCAAGGCCAAGGACGTGGCCCGGTAGCGGAGAGGCGATTGGAGCTCGTCCGGATGAGGAGGCATTACAATCTTTCGCAATCGGTTGAGGAGGAGCATTACCCCGATGCTTGGCAACATTGGGCTTCGGATTCGAATCTCCGAACGGTATACTTCGAATCCTCTTGATCCTCTTGTCGATTTCTTGCTTGACATTGATTTTTGGGTGATTTTTGAATTTTTTTTTTTGAAAATTCGAATGATTGATATTCTTGACTTTGAATCTTGATTTTGATGCTTTGCATGTTGTAATGAGTATATGGGTAACTCAAAATGTGCATTTTGCTTGGGAAAAAGAATTGGCATTTTTGCCATTTTTTTTTTTAAATTCGAAAATTGCATGTGAAAATTCGAAAATTGTGAATTGTGACTTTGATTTTTGATTTTTTTTTTGAAATTTGAATATTGCATGTTGATGATGATTTTTTTTTTTGAAATTGAATATTGATATCGATGAATGATGCAATGCATGCATTTTGTTTGGAAAGAATGGGCATTTTGCCAATATGGGATGTATGTATGTGTAGGATTTTTTTTTGAAAAGTGGGACGGATTTTTCCTCTCGTTGCATATAAGATGGGTGATATGCATGTATGCAATTTTTTTTTTGAGATGATGGATGGTATGCATGTTATTTTATGAAAATGGGACGGAGTTTTTACTTCCGTAGGAATGCATCTTCTTTTTTTTTTTTGATGAATGCATTGGGACTTGCTGAAAACTGTTTTCTTTTATGCGAGAAAAATGGGGCTATGCTCATTGTATGCTGTTATGCTGTCGAAATTTCTCTTTTTTTTTTTTTTTAATGCAAATGCAATCTTTTTGACATTTTCTCTCTCTTTTTTTTTTACAGGGCGGACACCGTTTTGTGACGGAGCAGCTGAACAAAATGAAGACTCGAGGATCAGTGGAGTCCGTGATTGACTTGTGGGATCGGCTTCCGGATGCGGGCCGAGGAGCTTTGCCGAGTCCGAGATAGATTGTTGTTGAGACGGGGCTCTGGGAGTTCGTTGAGTGCTTGAGGGGGGCTGGTCAAGTTCCCTAAGAGCAAGGGCTTGATGTTTGCTCTGGCGCAGCACTGGTGGGACGCGACCCACACCTTCCACTTCTTCTGGGGCGAGGCTACGGTTACGCCCTCCGACCATGCTGCGATCACGGGTTTGTCCTTTAATGGACGCAGCATTGAGTGACGGGATGGCTACAGCGATGCTGATCTGCAGGCTCTTCTGGGATTTTCCCCTATTCCCAAAAAGGGGATGGGGATGGAGTATGCCGTGGTCTACGGCAAGATCGTGGAGACCATAGCGAGTTACGAGGCTGGGGAGGAGAGGATAGGCGCCGATCAGATTTCCAGGGCCTTCTTGTGGTTTGCTTTTTCGAGCACCCTCTTTGGGCATGCTGAGGGGACGGCAGTCTTTGCCTTGCTGAGGTCCTTGGAGGACATGGAGACGGCCGGAGATGTCTCGTGGGGAGAGGCCGGGCTGGCAGAGCTTTACTTTGCTCTCGATAGGTACAGCCGGAAGGCTGTGAGTTCTTTGTACTGCCTTGAGTTTGCCCTGGAGGTATAAGCTCTCTTTTTGCTTTTCCTCTTTTTTTTTTTTGAGCACGCACTTTTCTTTTGCACTGGATTGATTGGATTTTTACCTTTCGCAGGTATGGGCGTTGGAGTTTTTCCACGTCACGATGTGGCGGGCAGCAAATGGCCGGAGTACGTCGGGCGTATCCGGCCATGCAGTCTTGGTCCAAGCATGCCCGGGAGAAGATAAGCTCCAGGGGGCGTATGACTCTGTGTACGCGGATTGCCTTCCTTTGACGGAGGCCGAGACAGATGAGGGGATGATATTCTTCCCCTGGGATCGCTGTGAGGTGGCGCAGCTGAAGGGCGCTGACATCTGGACAGTGCAGCGGAGGATTTTGAGAGGTCTGACCTGCGATGCATATTATCTGGGAGAGAGGGTGACGCGCCAGCATGGCGTGAACTCGCCTTTGAGGACACTGGTGGAGCCTCCCGCCGATATGATGCACCCGAGCGATCGGTCCGTGACCTGGGATGATTACCGAGCCGGCCAGCACTTCTCGGATTTCGTGGCGATTGAGCCGTATGCGACATTCGTCTTGAGGAGGCTGAGGATGCCTCAGGTTCTGGATAGGGAGGGGCTTGGGATCCCGCGGTACCCTCGGACGGATTTTTCCTATATCCAGGATGGGGTCCGATTGAGGGTGCAGATCCCTCAGCCCGAGCGACTTCCACGAGCTTTCCGGCCTCGTCCGGGTATGAAGGTATGGCTTCACCTTTTCCCCTTCTTTTCTTTCTTTTGTTTCATCATCTTTAGCATCACTTTTTTTTTGACGCTTTTGCTTTTGTGCAGTTTTCGGAGGTGGTCGTCGAGAAGCTGACGAAGCAAGTGATCGGGGCCAAGAGATTCATCAGGAGGATGGTCGCTTGCGGGGCTCCTCAGGCTAGAGCGAGGCGACCACGGCCGGCGCCTGTCAGACGGGAGGCTTCCCCTATTCGCTCAGAGACTTCTTCAGAGACTCCTCTGTCTCCTCTCATTGATCATCGCGCAGTGCTGCCTTCGGATCACGTCATTCTCGGGGATCCACACGGGCAGGGACACGTATGGCAGCATGGCGGGTCGTCTTCGTACGTCCAGGAGTCCGACGCCTTCACCTTCGGATACGATTTTTTCGCAGATCTCGGCTTGCCCTATCAGAGCGTGCCGGTTGGTCCTGATGAGCCTCTTTCTGGAGACGAGGACGATTCTGAGCCCGAGATTTTCAGGGCTCCTGAGGAGGCGGGCCCGAGTCGCAAGAGGGGCCGGGGGGAGACATCGGGCGCTGGAGACTCCGATTGATTTTTTTTTTTTTTTTGAGATTTGAGATTGAGATTTAGATTTGTACAGCTTATGCACATTTTCTTTTTTTTTTTTGATGTAATAATTTAGGATTTTATTTATGTTTGCTTGTTTTTTTTTTACACACTCTCTTTTTTTTGTACACTCCTTTTTTTTTTGGAATGTAATAATTTAGGATTTTATTTTTTTATGAATGCAATGCAGTATGAATGCAGTGTTGCATGAGCCTTGATTTTTTTTTTTGCAAGGGTGTTTGGTATATGGACTGGTTTGGGGAGGGTTTTTGCACAGGTTTCGAGCAACCGGGACGGAATATTCCTCTTTTGGTGTAGCAGCTTGGACTGTTGCAGATTTTTCTGGCTGTGACAATCATGTCCGCGCGGATAGGGGCAGCTTCTGACATTGTCCTTTAATTTTGGTTCAGACCTGGTCTTGCTTTATTTCAAATTCAAATATCCTCTTCAACCTCCAGTCCAAACAGCCATTTTCGGGGAGAAAGAGAGAAAAACCATGGAAAACCTTAGAAAAGCTCCATCAAAATTGTCCCAAGAGTCCCAAATGTCATTCTTCAACAAGTTCAAGGATTGGTCCCGGGAAATCATGCATGAGAGGAGGTTCTTCTTTGAAGAAAGATACAAGGTGAAGTGCTTATGGTCTCTCAAGGAATTGATTCCGGATTATGAGCTTTTGAGAGCTTCTTCATCATTTTGGGATACTAGAAGGCATGTCTTTTGCCTTTCCTTCAACGAGATTGTTCCGACTGTCGAAGAATTTCGGGCCTTGCTTGGAGGTCCGGAGGTGGAAGAGATAGCGGTTCCTTTGCCCGGAGGGGCTTCTTTTGCTGACAGATTGTGCGTCCTCCTTCATCTTTCCCCGGAGGAAGCGCAAGGTATGATCCGCGGTCCCGATCATTTCGATATTTCCGGTCTTCCCGACAGATTTAGGGGCCTAGGTTTGGTGGATGATGCCTATTGGGATGCCTTTGCACTTTGTATGTTTGGCACCCTGTTCATGGTCTATTCCTTCGGGATCTGCCATCGGTCTTGCTGGATGTTATCGTTCACTGTCGCCCGGCAGAGATGTCGTTCCTTTGATTCTGGTGGAGACTTTTCATGCTCTCGACAGATTAGCTACCGGAAGGCGGTATATGCACGGGGCAGCCTGTCTCTTGACCCCGTGGCCGATGGAGCGTTTGGGGGTTCTTCGGGAAACCTCTCGATATGATCGTGCCTTGGACTTTTGCCAGAGAGGTGTTGATGTAGATTTTGATGATCGTGGCTCGTGGGAGCGTTGGATGGCGGGTCGCTGACCGAAGATATCGATGGTCGGTGCCTCATTGGCGGGTGGAGACTCGCAGAGTGCTTCAGATGGGTCTCCCGTGGTCATGCTTCCGGGCTTTCTCGCCTAGCTTCTATATTCGGCTTTGGTCCCGAGACAGCTTTGGCTTGGAGCAGTTCCTTTGGAGGGCTTTGATGATATAGCCACCGTGGTGGTGGCTCCTGCTTTCCATGGATGATACCTCGGTGTTTCCATTTCTTTCCCGAGCATGGAGGTATGATGCCTTTCCTCCTCGGGTCATTCTCAGCGTCCGAGACCTGTTCTTGACCACTTGGTACCCGGATTGGTACGAGGGGCATCCGGGAGAGACTCAGGTGGCTATTCTGAGACGGCGTGAGGCCATTGTGGGTGCGGAGGACCCGACTGCTTCGAGAGGAGGAGGGCCGAGGCGAGGGCCAACCCTCATGACAGAGCGGAGACGCCGTGACCGACTATGAGGCTTACGTCAAGAGACAGGAGAGGAGGGCTCCTATGCTACCGCCTAGGCTACAGGAGATGAGGGATGACGCTAGGGCTACTAAGGCCCCGACAGAGGCCGGTTTGATAGACCCCGTTCCTATACCAGAGCTTGGTAGGAGGAATACCGACATTTTTCCGGTTCGTAAGAGAAAGACTCCTGGAGGGGGAAGAAGAAGGGAGAGGCCAAGCACGAGTGGCTTGGAGTGACTCCGAGGTTTCCGAGTATCCCTTTTCTTGTCATGGCGTACACATTAGTTTGATTATGTATCTTAGTTCCTTTTAGCAAAGCTGCCGCTGTAGGAATGAATCGGGCTTAGACTCATCAAAGAGCTTTTAACTTGTAATGAATATTTGAATTGCTTTAGAGTTTTTCGAGACGCTTTCATGGTCTCGATCAATTGTATTGATGCCAAAGTATGGCTTTTATTTGTGTTTTAGACCGAACCGTTTCCGCCGCCTACGTTCCCCTCACTTTGAGGAGCTCAGTCTTCGTAGTTCAACCCGGTGAACTCCTTTTTTTTTGTTTTTTTTTTTGTTTTTTTGTTTTTTTTTTGTTTGTTTTTTTTTTGGTGCAACCCCGTTTTTTACCTAGGCCGCCCTTTTCGGGTTTCTAACCTAGTTGGGTATTACTCTTTTAGCACTCTTTTTTTTTTTTTTTCTTTTTTTTTTTTTTTACGCGTAGTATCTCGCGCAACTTGTCACCATTCACTGGGTGTACAAAGGGATTCCCGTCGAGGTCTGCAAGTTGCATGAGCTCCTCCGAGAAGATCTTCTGGACGACATACGGCCCGACCCACACAGCTCCCATTTGCCGAGGGGGCGATACGGACCGGGGCTTTTCTTTTAAAACGAGATCCCCTTCTCGGATTTCCCGATGCTTTACTTTCTTGTCGAAGGCTCTAGCCATTCTTCCTTGGTAGGCCCGGATGTGTTCCATGGCCTTCGCCGGCGTTCGTCTAGTAGGGCCAATTCATCATGGCGACTCAGAGCCATTCGACCTCGTTGATCCGGCTTTCCAACAAGATACCTGAGCGAGGGGATCTCTAGCTCGATTGGGAGTACGGCTTCCATTCCGTATGTGAGGGCAAAAGGTGTTTCCCGCTGCCGTTCGACCGATGTTCTCGTAGCCCCAGAGTGCCGTGTGTAACTTCTCGGGCCAATCTCTACCTTGGACACCCATTTTCCTGATGATATTTTCCAGAGTCTTGTTTGCCGCTTCGACGGCTCCGTTGGTTTGGGGCCCGTAGGGAGATGACTTGTGACGGGTTATTCGGAATTCCGCCGCCAGCTTTTTCACATTCCCCTTCGAAGTGGGATCCATTATCTCGAGATGATTTCGGCCGGCAACCCGTATCCGCACATGATGTTTTCTTTGATGAAGAGGGCAACTTTCTTTGAGTTGAGGATTTTGTAGGACTCGGCTTCAACCCACTTGGTGAAATAATCCACGGCTACCAGGACGAACTCGTGGCCGTATCGCCTCGATGGTGTGATTTTGCCTATGACATCAATTCCCAAGTGACGAAAGGCCAAGGGGTTTTCATGCAAGATAACTCGTGAGGAGGCAAGTGATTAAGATTTGAGTATCGCCGACATTTGTCGCAGCTTTTGACAAACCGGATGCGCCGGCTTCCATGGTGATCCAAAAATACCCCATTCTCGCATGATTTGCATCGAGCTCGAGCATTCATGTGAGGGCCGCAGTACCACCATGTATTTCTTTCATGAGTTCGGTAGCCTCTTGTTTGCCGATACATCGCAGAGGGGGCCTTGATAACGTTTTTGTATAACACGTTTCCCAAAAGAACATAATGGGAGGCGAGCCGCTCTGTGGCCGAGAGACTTTTCGCTTTGATTCCTTCTTTATATTCCCCTCTTCATTTTTGAAAGAGGCCTCGCCATCCTTCGTGTATTGGTAACTGAGTGTACTGTGGGATCATTGATCAGCCGGCTTCCGCTTCAATTTCGAAGCAATAGGCGGGGTTTCTCTTCTCCCGACTCGAATGGTTTAACAGACTTTCCTTCGTGTATTTCGACAAGAGAGGCTAGTGTAGCCAGAGCATCTCGCGAACCCGTTTCGGTCTCAAGGTGTAATGAAAGCCGATTTCTTTGAATTGAGCCACTAGTTCTTCCATGTAAGCATGATACTTCGCAAACCCGGATCCACGGTCTTCCATTTGTTAGAGACCCGATTGATGATGAGGGCAGAGTCACCATACACCTCCAATTCCTTGATATTTCTTTCAAGGGCGGCTTCCAACCCAGCCTATGCAAGCTTCATATTCAAGCCAGTCATTGCTGGTGACTTCAAGTTCACCTGCATGGGGGTGTGTTCGCGCAGGGATCGACCGTAAGCATTCCTATCCCGTTCCCCTTTTGTTTGACGCTCCGTCGAAGAAGAGTTGCCGTGATTTTCTCCTTCTAGGGCGAAGATTCCATCATCGGGAAATTGAGGTTCAGTCCTCGAGACTCATCACTTGGGAAATCGGCCGATGTTCCGCCATTATGCGTCCTTTTACGGATTTCCTTGAAACATAAGTGATGTCATATTCGGCCAAAAAGAACGACCATTTTGCCAATCTCATGGAGATGGAAGGCTTGTCGAACAGATATTTGATGGGGTCTGTCCTTGAAACAAGATGTATCGGGTGAGACCGCATGTAGTGTTTCAACTTGCCCACTACCTGCACCAATCTGCGCAAGTCTTCTCGCAAGCGTAGTAATTGAGTTCGCTTCCTTGGAGCTTTCGCTACGAAATAGATGGCGTTTCGACTTTGGAATCTTTCTTCTCTTGAGCTAGCATAGCCCCAATTGTCGTGTCCGTGACAGCTTAGATATAGCAAGAGTGGCTTTTGCCGATGTGGTGGGCAGAGAATCGGGGATTCACAAGGTATGCCTTAATCTGCTCAAAGGCAAGCCGACATTCTCGGGGTCCATTCTGTGTAGGCATTTTTCTTCATCAACTTGAAGATCGGCTCGCAGATCGAGGTCACCGATTTACAAAGCGGCTTATGTATTGCACCTTCCCATGAAGGATTTCACTTCGTCGTTGTCCGGTGGCTTCATTTCAACTATCGCCTTGATTTTCCGGGGATCTACTTCGATTCCCCGTTCGTCACCATATATCCTAGCACCTTACCTCGTCTTACACCGAAAGTGCACTTGGCCGGATTCAGCCTCATGCGCGTGGTCTCTGAGGCGGCCGAAGAATTTTCTCAAATCAACAAAGTGTCGGCCATCTCGATCCTCCGGAATGTATTATCATGTCGTCCACATAGACCTCAATTTCTTTGTGGATCATGTCATGGAACAGAGCCGTAGCCGCCCTTTGGTACGTAGCCCCAAAGATTCTTTAGTCCGAATGGCATGACCGTGTAGCAGCATGTGCCCCTAAGGGGTTGTGAAGGCCGTTTTGGGTTGATCTTCTTCTCGCCATTTTGATTTGGTTGTAGCCGGCAAAACCGTCGACGAAGGATTTGACTTCATGGTTGGCCGTGGAATCTACCAAAATGTCGATGTTCGCGTGGGGAAATCGTCTTTCGACCGGCTTTGTTCGCATCCTCAAGTCTACGCAAAGCATCGGATTTTTCCGTTGGCCTTGGTCACCGTCACTATGTTGGACAGCCATGTCGGGTATTCAATGACCCTGATGAAACCTCGCTTCCGAGCATCTTTTCTATTTCCTCTTTCACTTGTAAGGACCATTCGGGCTTAATTCTTCTTAGCTTCGCTTTATCGGCTTCGACTTCTGGGTCGAGCGGTATTCGGTGCTCAACTATGGAAGGATCGAGGCCTGGCATATCTTTATAGGACCATGCGAACACATCCACGAATTCTTTTAGCAGCTCGATTAGGGCATCCCTTTCAGCCCCTTCGAAGAAACTACCAATCTGCGTCTCTTTAGGCTCTTCCGCAGTTCCCAAATTCACACTCGTCAAAATTTCTTCGGCAGCTTGGGCTCGATTTTCCTCTTTTCGGACAACCTGCTTAAAGATTTCTTTGATATATTGTTCATTTAATGTGTCTGCCTCTTCATCTAGTGAATCGTTATTAACTGTTTTTAGATTATTAGTTAATTCATCATTAGTTAAAGTGGCAATTAAGGGGTACTCAGAAAGGTTCATCATTTCATTGAAGACGAAGGGGAATACAACGTTCGCTACAGACTCGTAGTCTTCAAGCGTAAGGCCATCGGACGACTCGAGAGACTCGAACTCAACAATGAGAGACTCGGAGGACTTTACAAAGGTTGACACGAAAGGGCGGGGGACCAATCCAAGCTTGGTGATCATTTCCTCTTTGGTCGCGGACGGGCCTGAAAGAGTTTCCCAATTCTTTAGCGGCATCGCTGTCGGTGGCTTCACAACCCGGGAAAGGCATGGTCTCTGTGCTCCTCTTCGCTTGTTGCTATCATCTCTTTGTCTCGAACCGGAATCAATTGTGTTTGGCGTCCGGAAGCCGAGCATGTGGATGTAGGGATCTTCCTCAATCCCGGGATTTCCGTTTCGTCACAATCCGACCGCTCAATCCAGATGTAAGGACGTATTGCGTCTCGGTGAGCCGCTAGAAAAATCTCATGTCCCATACTTGAGCGGAAAGGCTCGGCAGTAGTTCAAGGAGGACGTCCCACACGACGTTCATAGATTCGAGCCGAGTCCGTCGGTGTTTGCCTACTTTTATCATGAAAATCTCTCGCCCGGCGAGGCCAAAGAATGGGTTTGCGTAATGCTTACAAATCTCGTGATTGAGGACCGGGGACTTGTGTACCGTATCATGGCGGTGTTCGCCGTTTCCTTCCAAGACGCCTCCAAGTGTTGGAAATAGCAATTAAATTTGATGAATCGAACTTCTTCTGAGTCTCGCTCGCTTGAGTGTGTCGACATAGTTGGCATCGCCGGATTCCAAAGGATGCCGGCGAGGCTTGCCTCTTGAATGATGTAGCCCCGGTGTTTGATCGTGGGCGTTCTTGGCTATTGTTTCGCCTTCGTTCCCTATGAGGAAACCGTCACCCTTATGACTTCAAGGTCTCCCGCCGGTTGATGAATTTGACGCATTGGTGGAGAGTGGAGGCTATGGCTTTCATGTGATGCAACCAAGGGCGCCTAGTAGGGCCGTGAACTCGAGGGGATATCCATTACATGGAACTTTGCGGGCACCATTTGGGTTTCGTACAGAGTTCCAGAGTCACCGTCCCCGTAATGGGACGAGACGAACCGTCGTAGGCTTTGACAAACCGTGTAGATGGGATCACGCGCCTTTCATTTATGCGGAGGGCCCTCATCATGCCGAGGGGAAGGACATTTACCGATGATCCATTGTCCACTAATACCCTGTGGAGTGACATGGTGTTGAGCCGAATAGTGATGTACAAAGCTTCATTGTGTTGGGAGACATCTCTTGGCAAATCTTCATCGCAGAAGGTGATCATACTCCCATATAGGTGAGGATCATAGATTTGGTCCTTGTCTCGGATAGAGAGTCATTAAACCCGTCGCTTCGTGCCTTTTTCTTGCGAGGTAGAGTCTTTGCCGAAGCCCCCGGGTTATACCGATGCCTTTTGTGGCGGTTGCCATCTCCAACAACACGTTGATTGAGTGGGAGCGCCATACCGGCGTCGGTTTTTCTTCATCGGTGTATACTCTGAGCCGGACAACCGAACCTTGGCCGACCCCGAGGGGGTTGGACTTGTTCTGCAAGTACTGGTATCCGAAGGTCTCAATTCCGTTGTTGGCAAGGCTTTTCTGCTCTTTTACCCCTTTTTGCTTTGGGAAGACCGACCGGAGTAGAGTACATAATAATCAAATCCCCTGATGGCTCCCCGAGCGTTCCCACACCGTTATCACCGGCCTCGAATCCCTCCTTCAATTTTTGGCCGGAGGAAATTTTCTTTTTCTTAGGAGGACGGTCCTCGTGTATCCAGCCCCGATAGTCCCTTTCAAGGCAATCGGGACAGCCACAAATATCCCACCAAATGTGTTCTACTACGTGGCGGATTTGGGACCTCGTTGAGCGGTGCCGGAATGACTTTGAGTGGAACCGGTCCGGGGATTCGCTGGCTCATCCGGTAGCGAGTGATTGGACTACGCCGGATAATGAGAGATATTGAGGTCCCTGGGAACGGGCACATGTTTGTCCTTCGTGGTAGCCCCGCCGCTGGGATATTGTTAAGGTCCCGAAGTGGCGTGTGGCCTCTTCCATCCAGCCCGCCGTCCGTTTCGGGCGTTCTTCCAGTGGCTTTGATGGCCGACCATATTTCTTCAACTCTGTCTCCCGATTTTCATCACTCAGCCGATATTTGTGGGATCATCACTTTGAGAGGGGACAACCGACAAGATACCGAACTCTTTCGTCCCCGACCGTCGTTGGGGGCCAGCTTGCCCCGTAAGTCGGCGGGCAGAGTCCCGGCGGTGGAAACATAGGAATCTTGGGGTAGCATCTTGATGTATCCGGGACTATTAAGAAGAGGAAGAGAACCCTCTTCCTTCTTTGCGGTAAAAGTGCCATCGGAATTGAGACCGATAGTCAAACCATGACTTGCGACTACCCCCGCAGGTCATCAATTTGAGCCTCATGTCGAAGTCTCATCTCGTTCTACCAACTGGATCCACACGGGTCTGTCTCGATGGGATTTTGGAGGACGGAGCAACGTTATCCCCATCATTACCGGCCGATGCAGTACATTCTCAAACCCGGAGTCGGAACAAACGGTGAAGCCGACGATGCGCTTGACTCTTCCCAACTGATCAAACGGTGACCCGGTGCCCGAAACCAAGCTTTGTGCGGAGTCGCGGGGAAAGGACATGAAGGTTCGATGTCCGGGAATGGAAGGAGGGTAGGTGTTTGGGCTTTAGGCTCATGCAACATGCAGCTTATTTGTTCATGTTTACTTAAAACATGTTTTATTAACCTAATCGGTTGGAAAAGATTGCTCTTCTTTTTCGCAAACTACTCGATTCTCGGATCTGGGCCCCGTCACTACGTCTATAAGCCCCTCGTATTCCACCCGTATTTCGACCTCCTGTGGTGGACAGCCGGCGAGGGTCCTATAGGGCAAGCGGGTCCCACCGACCGAAAGAAAACGATCCTAAAAGTCCGGCGGGTAATCGAGTCCGGCGGGTAATCGAGTCTTAACGAGCATTCGATGTAAATTACGGACAAAGCCGACGTCAAAAGTCAAGATCATGTCCGAGGGCTCGACGAAAAGTCGGCATGATTTGACCGATAAGCGTCCACAATTGATCTTGACTTGTCGTCAGCTAAGCCGTAATTAGGCATGGAATATTCATTAATCCTTGATGACTCAAAGGTCAATGCCGGGAGTCGTGTATAATTTGTGCCAGCCGAGCCGAAGTCAAGGCGCCGGTCAATATCTTGGTCAAAGTCCGCGGCGAAAACCGGCGTAACTTCGACCGATAAGGGTCCCCTGAAGATATTGAGTCGGTATGCCGACAAAGGCTTGAAAGAAAAGGTCTATACACGGACAGGGCATGACACGCACCGTAATTAAAAACCAACCGGGTCTCTGACAAAGTGTGTCACGGACAAGTGCATGGTCGACACGAGGCTCCATGGGATGTTTGGGTAGTCCCGTGCTCATCCGAGAGGCGTAATAAGACCAAACGGACCGCGACAAGGATTTCCCTGTTAAGGACGTAGTGTGCAGTGTACGGTCACGTGCGCGTAGTGTGCAAGCAGTCTATATTCTTTTTCTGAGTAAAATAGAAAATTTTTTATGTGTCTTAAAAATATGATGCATGATTTTTTTTTTGAGAATTTTCTTCTTCTTTTTTTTTCTTTTGAAAATCTTTTTTTTTTGATTTTTTTTTTATGAGCACATAAGCACGTAAGCACGAAAATTCCGACAGTTAGGGACATTATTCCGACAGTCAAAATTTTGACTTTCTCCGAGGCGGCCAAAACAACATGAAAACTGTGCAAAAATCAACACACACACAAAAATGATTTTCAAAGCCGGGACGGAAGCTTGACCCTCAAAAGCTTTTTTTTTGAAAACGGTGATACCGGTACGTGGGATTGTTAGACCACAATTTATCCCCGACTCGTGTTAGGAGGCGATAACGGGAAATTTAGTGGTTTCCACCAATATACCAAATACCATTTTTTTTAAAAAAGCTTAGTCCCCAGCGGAGTCGCCACTGTGATGATGTGTATCCGAAAATTTTCCCATTTTTATGTTTGAAAAAATCAACGAAACGGAGTCGCCACGCCATTTTAATTTTGAAGGGCCAAAACTTTGAAAAAAGCCCGAGATCAGAGATTTAGGTTCGGAGGTCATGTTACGCGTCGGGAAGGACGTTAGTGTGCACCCGACGCGCCTCGTAAAACGAGTCTTCCAAGCTGAAAATCATTTGTGTGTGTGTGTGTGTGTGTTTTTTGGCCAAAATAAGTTGAAACTCAGAAAAGTAAAAATTGGGATATCTTTTTAAGACTTTAAACTGATCCCATGAATTTTTGGAAGATTTTTGGATTGAGATTTGGTACTCAAAAGACCTTTTGAAGTTGAGAGCCATTTCTGCCAGAATGAAAAAGGCAGTGGACCTTTGATTTTGAAAGGGATTCAAGGGTCTTAAAACTTCATAATCTGGATAAACTTAGAGAATGGAAGTTGTTCTAGACACCTTAAATAAGGTTTGTGCGAAGGAATTTTCCATTTTGGAGAAGATTTGAGGGGTCAAAACCTTCTGGAAACCTCAGATATGAGATCTGGATTCCCAGAAGCTGATGGACTAGCCTCTGAAATAAAATTTGAAAAGATGAGTTTTACTCACCCAAAAAATAAAGTAAAAATATGTCTGGAAATCTCTTGATGTTGGCTACAAAAAGTGTTTTGTAGTCAACACCAAATTCCAAGTTCATCTGTGTCCAAAAATTAGACCATGGACTGAGGTCTGAGAAAATTGCTACTGGACAGCAACTTCTCAAGAAAGAAAATATGATTTTAAGGGGGGTTTTGCATCCATGCTTGTCCCCATTTCCCTAGGTTTTGGTTAGTGATCACTAGACATTTTAGTGGTGAATCAACTATACCAAACCATCCTTGGGGTACATTAGGACTAAGCACTTCATTTGCTTGGGAAGGGGAATTTTATCCTTTGAAATCAAGATTTTATGCTTGAAAATGGTTTTTAGGGTTTTGAAAATGAGTTTTCTTTGTAAGAAAGTAAGAAAACTTGAAAATAATTTTGATCTTTGTAGAAGATCATCCATGGAGATGGTCTTCCATGGTGATCTTCTTAGATCTAAAGCAAGAAGATGAAGGAACTACATTTTGTAGTTTGAAGATGCATGCATGGATGAGATTTAGGGTTAGGAAGAGGAGGGTTTACCAATCTTCCTTGTGTTCTTGAGTATTTGGCTTGAGTGTATGAGTGTTTAGGGCTTTAATATGAGAGTGAGTGGATGAGTATGAGTTGGGAAAGATTGGAGAGAAAATGGTGACAATTCAAGTGAATTCTCACTGTTTTCTCTCTATATTTCGCCAGAGGTTCGGTGCAAAATGTGTTGTTCCTCCTTATTTTTGTGACTGGAGGGCTCAATTTATAGCCCTCTGAAATTGACAATCATGTCCGCGCGGATGGGATCCCTCAGCGTGCACTGTTCATTAAATGCAGCTCCAGCTTTGGACAAGAAGAATATTTCTTTTCAAAATTCAAATTAACAGCCAGTTTTTTGTTTCCAGCCATTGCTATATTTGGTTTTCTTCTTTTGTTTTGCTTTTTGAGATTCTTTTTGAGGTTTAGCCTTAAATAACAATGCCCATTTTACCCTCACTTTGTTAGAAAAGTTAGGATTGTTAGGAATTGTTAGAAATGTTATAACTTTCGTTAATTTTCTAACGAAAATTCTAACAAGCTCAAATTGGAGCACTTACAGTAGCCCCTCGGCGACGGCGCTTTCGAAGGAAGCGGGGTCGTCGATAAGAGTAAGGCTCCATATTTGGCGGGATGATCGAGTGATCGGGTGGCTGAACCTAGCAATAGGTTCCATACGCTTCGGCTATTGGATCTATCATGTATGCCATGATTTGTACTAGACCCGATGTCTCGTATGCTTTAAGCATGACAAGTCAATACCAATCTGATCCTAGTGAAAACCATTAGATGGCAGTCAAGACGATCCTTAAGTACTTAAGAAGGACTAAGGATGCGTTCTTGGTCTTTGGAGGGATGGAGGAAGATCTTGTTGTAAAAGGTTACACAGATGCTAGCTTCCAAACCGACAAAGATGATTTTCGATCGCAGTTGGGATTTGTGTTTATGCTTAACAGAGGTGCAATTTGTTGGAAGAGTTTCAAGCAGAGTACCATAGCCGATTCTACAACCGAGGCCGAATATATAGCGGCATCCGATGCAGCTAAGGAGGCAGTTTGGATCAAGAAGTTCATTAGTGACTTGGAAGTTGTTCCAAGTATCACTAATCCGTTGGAACTTTATTGTGACAATAATGGTGTCATTGCGCAAGAAAAGGAACCAAGGTCACATCAACGATCCAAACATATACTTAGACGTTTCCATATCATTCGAGAGTTCATATAACGAGGAGACGTTAAGATATGCAGAGTATCAACTGATGATAACATTGGGGATCCGCTTACAAAGCCCCTCGCACAAGCAACGCATGATGGTCATGTGAGGTCTATGGGTATAGGATACATAGATGGAGCCTAGTACAAGTGGGAGATTGTTGGTGTAGTTCCCTAGGCATTTAGTTATGTTTGACATATAACTTAAACCGCTATGTAATCGTCTTTATCATTTATTATAGAGAAAGTTTATTTGGTTCATTATATGTTCACATGTTTATTATATTGAACTGCATCCCTAGTTATTATGAATAACTAGTATAAGTTAGTAACGGATAATCATGGAGATGATTATATGCATGTGATGCACATTACACTTATGAATACTTGCTAGAGAACGAGTATTGGACATGACCTACCGATGAGATTTATGACATGGTCAATAGTCATATGTGTCATGATTAAATCTCATGATAGTCATGTCATTGAATCCTTTGAACCTAAAATTATCATCGTCTTCCACATGATGAACACCGTGTTTGATATAGTCTAACACTATCTTTAATCGGATAGCAATAAGGGCTATGTTGGCATGATTGGATTCTTGTAGGAAAGAATGATAAGTCAAGATGGGATTTGTCCCTCTCTTTATGAGAGAGATGTTTGCTTGGGCCCCTCGATGAATGATGTTGATGAAATGTGTGGCCACACTCAATAGATTTGATAAAGATCAAATGAACTTGGATTATCAACATATTCGGAATCGAGAAAGCATTGAACATGTGAGTTGACATGGACCATGACTCATGTTCGATTTGACATCGTGGACAAAGGGATCGTGACATTTGATCTATCGAGGAATCAAGCTTTGATGTTATATTAATTGAGTGGATATAATGGTTTGCTAGAAACCACTTACAACTTATGAGGTCGATGTTTTGACTCACTACCAACATAATATAATTCCTTTTGGGTCACACACAAAGAACGAATTTGATTCTGGTTGAAAATTATGGATTTAGGGTTCTGACACGACTCGTGACCAGGAGCACGACTCGTGCCCTGGGTCACGACTCATTCCAAGGGTCACGACTAGTGACAAAAGCAGTACGACTACATTTTGGGCATCAAAGGATTGACTTGTTGACCGTTGACTTTGTGGGACTTGGCACGACTCGTGCCCTTGGGCACGAGTCGTTCCCTTGATCAGCATGAGTGCATATTTTGTCACGAGTCGTGGTACGACTGAAATTTGGCTTAGATCACTCGCGATTGCATGGAACGACTCGTGCCCAGGAGCACGAGTCGTGCCCTGAGCGAATTTCAGTCAGTACGCATTTCCTTGGCCGGATTGGTTTTGGTGTTGGACAAGGATTTCACCCTAGTTGTTAGGGGATTTATATGTGATATAAATATAACCCTTTAGCAGCCATAAACCTCTCTCTACAACATTGTTCTAGGTTTATGAAACTCTAGAAAATAAATCCCAAATTAATCCCATTGTTTTTGGCTTTGATTATTGAATATTGATTCAATAATCGGGATGATCATCTAGCAATCCAACAAGAAGATTTTTTGGTTCGTTCGCATGTGGATCACTATTAGAGGGAGGTTATTTTATCTCCTAAGGCTTGAAGATCTCCGTTGTTGATTCATCACCAAGGTAGAACAAGAAAGAAAAAGATCCAAGTTTCATCAACAAATTCAAAGGGTGAATTTTGAGATTCGTTTCGAACAAACAAATTGCATTAAGGTATGTAAATTCTATTTCATGTTTCTAATCTCTTCATGCTAGACGGATTCAAGGCTTAAGGTTTTGTGTTGTTTTATAAAGATTTCCGCTTCGTTTGTAACCCCAAAACCCAACACTATCCCCCTTCTATTGACCAGAAAACCCAAAAATTTTCCCACAGTCACCCCAAAAGTACATTTGCTGGGGTTTAACTTCATTGAATTCTTTCTCAAGTTGTCAAAGGTCTCAGCGAGATCCCCCAGGTGATCGCCTTCCTTTGTCTTAATCACCATGTCATCAATATACGCTTCAATGTTCCTTCCAATCTGCGACTTGAACACCTCATTCACCATCCTCTGATATGTTGCCCCGACATTCTTCAATCCAAAGGGCATCATCTTGTAACAAAAGTTTCTGTTGGGCGTTCTAAAAGCCATTTTTGCCATATCCTCCTCAGCCATCTTTATCTAATGGTAACCTGAATAAGCATCTATAAAGTTGAACACCTTGTGGCCCGCAATCGAATCCACCAACTTGTCGATCTTTGGCAAAGGATAACAATCCTTGGGACATGTCGTATTCAGATCCGTAAAATCAATACACATTCTCCACTTTTTGATCGCCTTCATAACCATTACAGGGCAGGCCAACCTTATTAGATACTGAATCTTCTCAATAATTCCTGCCTTCAAAAGCTTCTCGACCTCCTCCAAAACTGCTTTCTCCTTATTCGGCGACAAGTGTCTGACTTTCTGTTTAAACGGCTCAATATTGGGATCAGCATTCAAATAATGCATGGCGACATTCTTGTCTATGCCCCTCATATCCTCAGGCTGCCATGCAAACACATCCAGATTCTCCTTCAAGAATTCGACTAGGCAGCCTCGCTCATCTCTCGTCAACTGTTTTCCAATTTTTATCTTCTGTTCGGGAAAGTAGCTGTTGATTTCCAATTCTTCCAAGGCTTGGATGTCGGGCTCATCCCTTACTTGCAATGTATCTACCTCAATTCTTTTTCTTTTCCTCCCTATGGCGGCAACCTCCTTCCCGACATCAGAAAAAAGATTTCCGGTTGGCCGCCCTTCTCTATCTTCCACCTCAATCGTCTCACATTCCTCCTCTGATTCTTCCACAATTTCTTCAATTCTGGGTTCCCTCATTTAGACAAGCCTTACCACCCTTTCATAACTTAAACTGGGGCTCACATTTACCATTTCCATTGCATAACTGTTCTCACCTGCGGCTTCCTGATCATACAGCTCATCTTCAGCTTTCCGCACTTCAACCACTTCATTCTACACTCTTTCAGGGATAACACTTGTCACCACGGCTATAATCGTCGTATTGTTCATCATACTCTCCGTCATTTCCCAATCTATCTCCCCCTCTACTGCTTCAACCACATTAACACGCAAATGGCAAGATGTCAACTTTGTCGTCAAAGAGCTTGTGCTTGCCACCTTTGCCTTCTACATCTCCTTCTTTTTTCTCATGACTGTAATCACCTCACTCTTCAGACACCCGATGCCGTTGGGAGTTGGATACTTTACTCTCTGGTGAGGAATGGACACCACCATCTCAAAGCTTTGCATGAACGGGAGTCCCACTATTGCGTTGTAAGGGGAAACCAAATCAATCACCATGAATTCCACATTTTGGGTTCTCGCCAATATCCCTTCTCCCACTTCAACTTCCAACATTATGGTACCCTTCACTTTAACAGTATGATTTGTAAAACCCTCCAGAAATCCATTGTATGGTACCAAGTTTGCTTCAGTATACCTCATCCTTTTAAACGCCTCATAATACAAAATGTTTCGACTTGCTCCAGAATCCACCAACACCATCTGCACAATATTATTTCCCGGATAAATTGTTATCACCACTGGCTGACTTCCATGGCTCTTTGTAACCGCCAATTCTCGCCTAGAAAATCTTATCACTCTATCTTCACTTGCTGCATACTCTAGGACATTGAAACTATGCGACAACGTCATGATTTGGCTATTCAGTTGAGCCACACTGGGGAAAGGGTCCTGTATGACATCAACCAAATTCATCTCTGCTCGAACCTCCTCATCTCGCCCGACATTCTTCTCAAGATACTCCTGCAACTCGCCCCCATCAATCTTCATTTGGATCACCCTCCTCAAATTGTAACAATCTTCTGTTAAATTCCCCTTAACTTGGTGGTACTCGCAGAAACTATTTTGATCTCTGGATGTTGTTGTGCCTTCCATATTGGGGTAAGCCATGTGCAAATTCACCCTCTTCAGGATCTCGCTTATGCTTGTGTTCACAATTTTTCGTGGATCCCGGCCTCTACTGCGGTCATCACTCCTTCCCGCCGGACCTCTGCCGCGGCCCCCTCTATCTCCCCTTCTCTCTTCCTTCACAAACTCAATCCTCTCCTTAACATTCTTTTTCAAAGTAGAAGTTGTCGCAAGCTCCACTGTCACTTCATCATTATTATCTCCTCCACAATAACCTCTAACCTGCTCGTACAACTCGCCTGCCGTTTCTGGCAATCTCATTCCCAATTCTCGCTTGAAATGGACTGACAATAGATTGGCGTTATAGAGCATGATGATATTGCTTTGCTCTATGTCAGAGATTTGGTTAGCCACTTTCATAAACCTCTCTGTATAACTTGCTATCCCCTCGCCTGCCTTTTGTCTAATCCCGCACAATTCTTGCTTCCTCACAAGCTGTGCTCCAGAGGCGCTGAATCTCGCTAGAAATTTCCTCTTCAAATCCTGATACCCAGTGATTGATTCTAAAGGTTGGGCCAGAAACCATTCTAAAGCATGATCCGTCAACGTGTTGGCCAATGCCCTACACAAGATTGCCTCACTCTTAGTCAGCATAGACATAGTCACCTCAAAACCGCCTACATGGGTTCTCGCTCTGGTACTCCCCGAATACTCCGACAAATTAGGCATGCGAAATGTGGGCTCTGGGTCAGCGTTCTGGATGCTTTTCACAAATGGGGCCAAGTAGGAATCCTTTTCATCCTCCACCTTGTTTCCCGCTTCTAACTCCTTGATTTTCTTTGCCATCTCAATCTTCCAACGGTCATCTTCTTCTTTCTTAGCCTTATCAGCGTCTTCAGCCTTCTTATCACTTTTATTCTCAACCTTTTTCTTGCCCTTTTGTGAATACCCCGTCCCGATGCAACACGCATTCGGAAGTTTAAAATAAATAATCATGGAAAGTCGGACCGAAATGGGATATTCATTTAGTGACACTCGATTTAAACCATATTAAAATATTAGTTTAATTTTATGAGAGTCGCCACGCCGCTTTGATATAGCCCAAAGCATTGAAAAAAGGCTAAACATGTGATTGGGTTCGGGGGTCAAGTTACAACAGAAGAAGAAACGTCATCACTCCTATTACCCGACGGATCGGTCTTTCTAGCATGTGGGGTGTTGGTTGTGTGCGGTGTTTACAGGAATAGACAGAAGAAGCGGGATCATGCATAAGGAAGAGGGGAGAGAAAGAATTAATTGATGATTACACCCTAGAACCTTTGATTTAGGCCCTCGGAAGGTGCACTAATCAATGTTCATCCTTGGGGAATTGTTGATCATGGGATGATTATTATTAAGGTGGAAGGAAAGAAATAGTTCCTAGATCCATCGGGTTTCTCGGGTGAAACCTTAGATCATCCTCGGCTATGCATACTTAAATATATTAAAACAGTCCTAAATCTAGCATATAGGCACAATTAAAACATATTAAACATGCAAATGAACTATATTGCGCAGCACTAATAAAGAACGGAATATTAATAAAAGGCTTACTAATTGTAGCAAGGCTTTGGGGGTCGAATCTAGCAAGATTCGAAGAATGTTGGGAGATGTGCGGAAGGGAAAATCAAGTCTAGTCTTGACTACTCCGTTGAAAAGTGTGTGTTGGAAATGTGAACCGAGTGCACGTATTTATAGTGCTCAGGAAATGGGCTGGACTAAGGAAAAGGGTCGATCGACACTTCCAAGAAGGGTCGATCGAACCTTAAAAGAAGGGTCGATCGGCACTTCCAAGAAGGGTCGATCGGCACTCTTAACTAAGCGTGATTTTTACGTCAGCGGCGCGATAAGGAGAGATTTTTGAAAGATTAATTAGGGTTTTGTCAACCCTAATCAGTCCAAAATAATTAAAATATCTTTTTTTAGGACCGGGTACTAACAGTAGCCCCTCGGCGACGCTTCTTGTAAGACAAGTGGGGTCGACGATTAAGATAGGATCCGTCCTGAAAAAAGGGATTTCAGGGGTGGAAAGATGAGTTTGCGGATGTGGTGATTGAACTCTGGCTGAGTCGCAAATGAAAGGTGACGAGGTAGGTCAAACGGCTGAACCCTTGTCGGGCTACCTACGTATCCCAAGAGGAATCAAGCCGAGTCGTAGTTCAGAAAAGTGGGCGTTTAGTACCCGAGAATGGAGGACGTGTGGTGTCTCAAACCAAAGATGTGATTGTGTGGGAATCACCCAAGGATACGTGACTGCGTGGGAATCATCCTAGAATGTGAAGATGTGACTGCATGAAAGTCACTGTATGATCGCACGGGAGTCATGGTGTAACTATGTGGGAGTCACCCGGGAATTATGAGAGCGTGACTGTGTGGGAGTCACCCGAAATTTACGAGAGTATGACTATGTGGGGGTCACCCGAAAATTAATGAGAGTATGACTGTGTGGGAGTCACCCAAAAATTAATAAAAAGATATATATGGTAGGTAAATAGAAAAGGGGTAAAATTTGAGAAAAACATTGATATTATGGAAAGGGTCGATCGGCCCTTGATTTGTCTGGTCAAGGGTTTTGACCGAAATGATGTTACCGAGGTGGGGAGAAGGAAGGGTCGATCGGCCCTTTCTCCTGATTGGCTAAGGACATTTGACGAGGATCAGTGGCGCTGAGATGAGATCTTGGCCGTTGAGAAGTAACACAAAATAAGATTCGATCGGCCCTTTTTAATAAGGGTCGATCGGCACTTTCCTAGGCCAAACAGTTTTCTCGATCGGCCCTTTTATCTGCGTCTGTCTTCTTCCTCTTTCTCCATTCTTCTTCTTTGCCATTTATACGAATTTCTGAGAGTTTGCCGAGAAACTTGAGTGAAACCATTGCTTTTGTGCCAAATTTGTAAAGGGTTTGCCATGGCTTTTCCAGATTGGGTCGACGATGTGAATTCCTTGCTGAATCGTTCAGATGATCAGTCTTTGGGCTCGTACACCGGCGATATTGGTGGTGGATTCTTTGGCTATGCCGGCGGCTATGGCGGCAGTCAAGGCGGCAGTGGTCATGGTGCTGGTGGCAGCGGAGGTTTTGGTGGTTTTGGTAGTGGTTGTGGAGGTATTGGCGGTAGTGGTGGTGGCTATGGTGGTGGTTATGGCGGCATCTTTGGCGGTGATGGTGGCGATCAAGGTGGTAGTGATGATGACGAGGGTGGTGACCATGACGCCGGAGAGAGCGACAGGAGTGATGTTGGTGGGGATGCGGATGCGAGGAGGCGACGGGCTTTGCACAACTACCGATCTTCGAGGCTACATTTTCCGCTACGAAACCTGTCTGATTTTTACGCGGGCCAGGAGTATCATGGTTCCACGGGTCTTCGTTCCCGTGTTAGGATAAAGGTAAAAGAGTTCTTGTTTTTTTTATTTAGCAACAAAAAATATTACATGCATCTATCAAGTGTTATAATTTAAATGTGAGTAATGTAACATACCTGTGCTGTGTTTACCTGTAGGGGAAGAAGATGAAAGGGCGTAGCTCCCTTAAGGCGGTTGGTGAGTTGTGGGCATCTCTGTCGGCTGGTGAGGGTAGTCCTCGTGAGCGGATAGAGAGCATGGGTCTGGCTCCTTTTTTTGATATGGTGCTACGGATGGGCCAGACCAGGCGGTGTACAACTGTGGTGAAGGTGTGTCGAGAATTCTGGTGGGACACGACACACACCTTCCACTTGAGTTGGGGTGAGACCACAGTTACCCCTACAGATTTTGCTGCTCTCACCGGGTTGAGGTTTACTGACATAGCGCTCCCGTATGATGAGACCCTCCATGCTGACTTGGCTCGTCAGACCCAGCTGTTTGGTGCTAGTTTGGGTTCGAGTAGGAGTTTCGGCATTGATGCTGGAAAGTTGTACAGGCTGGTTAGAGCTGCCATTGATCAGTATACTCTTGGCCTGTATGGGCTTGACGCACTTGTCCGGGGATTCCTTTGGTATGGCTTCTCAGTGACCCTTTTTCCCAACTCAGGCCCAGTATACCGATTTTCTTTGTTGGGTACTTTGGCGGACTTGGACCTGGTGCGCGACATCTCGTGGGGGGAGCCGGCTTGGCTGAACTGTATCGGGCTCTGGACACCGTTTCGAGGTCCAATACCTCTTCCTTTGATGCGTTTCAGCTTGTTCTGGAGGTATATCGGCTTTTTGTCCTTTTTATTGTCTTCTTACTTGTTGCTTGTCCTTTATATCCTTACGAATATCTGCTTTCTGTATCTTTTGCAGGCGTGGGTCTATGAGGTATTCAACGTTGCCCCATTTACCTTGCGTGATCAGACCCGGGACGTGCCTGTTTTGTGCTATTGGAGGAAGGCAAACAGGAATGAGGGGGTCCAAAAGACAGTCTGGGAATCTGAGTTGAGGGCTGTTCTTGGTGGTCCCTGGAGGAATGAGTTCCTGCTTTATCCTTGGACCCTCGTGGTTACAGAGGCAGTTGGTGATGTCTGGGATGTTATTGCTTCCCGTAGGTTGTTGGTTAGCTTGTCTGCTGATGAGATGTACCTGGGAGATTGGGTGACTAGGCAGCATTATGCCTGGGCTCCACTTTATGCGCCGCAACACCCTCCTAGGAACATGTGGTATCCCAACCGCTTTGCGAGGAGGGAGGAATATCTGCATGGGATCCCTGCTTCTGAGTTCCGGGCTGATATGGATTATTTGACCTTCGTGGAGCATTTTCTGAGGTCGCCACAGGTGGTGAGGCGGGCTGGTGAGGATGCCGGTATAGGGGATCAGGGCTTAGGTATTCCAGGGCCGACAGGTGTCGGGCATCCCGAGATTGTGGAAATGCCCCCATTTCCTGACCACTTTTTTGTGCCGATGGGTGACCGGCAGGTGAGGGTAGAGTTGACGCCTACAGAGGCTGACGAGGTCGAGGCTGCTCAGCTTCCCCCAGACGATGCTGGCGGGGTATACATTTTACTCTTTCCTCTATCTTCATGTACCAATCTTTACGCTTCAGCTATGTTGTAACCCTTGTGTCTGATTTTGTAGGTTACCCGTGACTCTTATGTACGAGCTATCCGACAAACCAACATATTGAGCCGTCTGTTGAAGGGTGCATTGCAGAGACTCTCTTGTCAGTCTGGGAGGTCGGTAGACGCGGATCCAGTTCAGTGCAGACAGCGATCCCAAGATGAGGGTAGTTCAGCCTCTAGATTCTCCCGTGGTCGCAGATCGACCTCCCGTCGGGGCCATTAGGACTTTTATTTTGTAGACATTTTTTTGTAACTCCTGTAAGAAAAATTGTATGCAGACTCTATTTTGATGCTGACTCATTAGTATGATGCAAATATTTTATGTACAGATTTAAATGAGTTAATTTGAAATTTAGTATTTTCTATTTATGGACATTTTCTATTTTTGTACACTGCAATGAGTATAAGATTGTAAAAAAACGCGACTCCTTTAGAATTCTTGAGCATTTGGAATTGTGCCATGCCTGGTGAAGCTAGAAGGGTCGATCGGCCTTATCTGAATAAAGGGTCAACCAGCACTTCCATTTAAACAAAGGGTCGATCGGTACTTTCAGAAAAGAGTCGATCGGCACTTTAATGAAAGGGTCGATCGGTCCTTTTTCTCAGTCCTTTTCCTACACGGTTTTCAACAACCCAAAACCTATAAATTCCCTTCGAAATCTGCCGACGTCGCCATAACAGTTCTTTCGCTTTTTCTCTGTTCTCTCTCTGCTGTGAACATGAATTCTCACCCTTCTGTTTTGATGGAGAAACAAAACCTCTTTGAGAACGATTTAGCTGTTTGGGTGTCCAAAGTTCCTCGCTCCGTTCGTCATGCTTTTGACAAATGTTTCGGGGTAAAGTGTGTTTGATCTCTTTTGCCCATGCATCCTAACTGGAATCTTTTACATGCAGCAGCTGCCTTCTGGGATGAATCCAATCATGTCTTTAACTTTTCTTATAATGAGATCACACCCACTTACGAAGATTTTCTTGCTCTCTGCGGAGAAGATGATGTCAGCTTGATAGCAGTCCCTCAAGATCGAGTCCCGTTGGTGACAAGAGTAGCCAAATTCATGCGTATCCCTTCGGCTGTGGCCAGAGGTTTGGTCGAGGGTGTGGATATTGACATCTGTGATTTGCCGGGAAGATTCGCTCATGGTAGAGATTTTAGCTCAGATTTTTCCTTGGATTGCTTGGCCCTTTGCTTGTTTTCCAAGGTTCTATTCTCTCCTTACGTGGGGGTATCTACCAGTGGATGTCTTGACATGGTTGATCAGGCCCGTTCGGGGAGGAGTGTTATTCCGGTAATTTTGGGTGAGACGCTTCATGGCATATCTCAGATGGCTAGGGGTGCTCCACTTATGACTAGAGGTAGTGCCAAATTGCTAACCACATGGCTTGAGGATCGACTTTTTGTTTTGGAGATTCCTCCTTCGAGTGTTAGGCCTTGGTTCCATGGTTGCAGAAGGAAGGTTGATCAGCTTTCCGGCTTATCAGAGCGGGAGTGGAAGATGTACTTGGCAGAGATAGATATAGACAAGATTCAGTGGCGAGTACAGCATTGGGGTATTTCTTTTATTCGGGGCCTTCAGCTTGGATAATGCCTGATTCGCGTACCAGCTTTCGAGGATACCACTTTTTACTATGCAGAGCGGGTACTTCACCAATATGGTATGGAGCAGGTCCGTCCTCAAACTTGGGGAGCTACTGAGCTTGATGATTCTGCCAAGGTTTTTCCAATGGACGTTGGTGTTTCGGTTCTGATGGCTAGCTTATGGAGTTCTCATGGGATGCCACGAGTTTATCTTGCACAGCGGACCCTTAGCACTTATTTGTCACATGCTTATCTGACATGGTATGAAGAAAACTTAGGACCGATGAGGGAGATTTTACATGACTTGAGACGGAGATTGATTCCTAACATATCTACGAGTCGTTTTCTTAGAGATAGAGAAGCTTTGGAGACTTCTTCAGACAGAATGGAAAAGTGTCCTCCCAAGAAGACTGAGCGGAAACTGAAGGGTAAGGCGATCGCAGAGGTTCCCCCATTGAAGAAGAAGTATTCGCCTTATTTTAAGAGGGAGGTCAAGAAGAAACCGACTCGACGAGCTGCCAAGAAGAAGGACGGAAATGAGGGGCCTAGCGCCAAGGAGTAGACCTATATATCTGAGTATCCACCCACAGTCACATGCAGACACATTAGTGATTTAGTTAGCCTTTTAATTCCTTTTAGTTTCTTTTGCAAGTTATGTAGTCATTAGTATAGTCGAGCTTAGACTCATCGAATAAGTGTAATCATGCATTGATTGTGGGAATAAAAGAGAATTTATTGCTTCAGTAAAAAACAGACTTCATTATTTGCTCAAGTACAGACTTGGATGTTTATTTATTTTTTGGACCTCGCCGATTAAGGCTGCCTACGTTCCCCTTTTACAATGAGAACTAAGGGGTTCAGGTCATCGTGGTTCATTTTAGAAAGGGAAGATAGAAGCGGGGAAATTTTTATTTTATTTTTGTTTGCTCTAACTTTTGCCTAGACCGCCCTTTGCGGGTTTTCAATCTAGCGAGCTTTTGAACGCACCCTTTTTTTTGTTGCTAGACTTCCCTTTGCGGGTTTTTCAATCTAGCGGGCTTCTTTTTGCATTTTTTTTTTCAGCGGGGGGAGTTTAGTCATAGTAGCGTCTGAGCTTGCTGAGATTGACGGGTTCCTTGAATTCGTTGCCATCCAAATCTGCCATTTTAACTGCTCCACCCGAAAATATCTTCTTAATCACATATGGACCGGTCCAGGTGGGGGCCCACTTCCCGAGAGGGTTGAACTTATTGGGAAGTCGCTGTTTCAAGACCAAATCTCCTTCCTTTATGTCTAAAGGCTGTACCTTTTTGTTGAAAGCTCTTGCTGTCCGCCTTTGATGGCTCGGCTGTGTTCCATGGCTTTGAGTCTACACTCGTCAAGTGTGGCTAACTGGTCGTATCGACCGCGGAGCCATTCAACTTCTGCTACCTGATTTTCTAGTAAGATCCTTAAAGACGGGATTTCCAGTTCGACCGGGAGCACTGCCTCCATCCCATATGTCAGAGCGTAAGGAGTTTCACCTGTAGCGGTACGGACAGAAGTTCTATACCCCCAAAGTGCCAATGGTAATTTCTCGGGCCAGTCCCTACCTTGGATTGCCATTTTTCTGATTATCTTCTCGATCGTCTTATTAGCTGCTTCGACTGCTCCGTTGGTCTGCGGTCTATAAGGGGAGGACTTGTGCCTGGTAATTTTGAATTCTGCCAGTAATTTATCACAATCTCTGCCAAAGTGAGACCCATTGTCTGAGATGATTTTGTTCGGTACCCCATATCTGCATATGATATCCTCCTTAATGAACTGTTCCACCTTCTTAGAAGTCAACACTTTGTAAGATTTTGCCTCGATCCACTTGGTGAAGTAATCGACAGCTACTAGCACAAAACCATGCCCATTGCTTCCCGGTGGTGTAACCTTGCCAATCACATCAATCCCCTATGTCGCAAATGGCCAAGGGGTTACCATGTTGTACAGCTCGTGAGGGGGTACATGATTCAGATTGGAACACATTTGGCATTTGGGACATTTTCGTACATACTGGATGCAGTCTGCTTCCATAGTGATCCAATAATAACCCAACCACGTGATTTTCTGCCTCAACATTCTGGCGTTCATGTGCGGGCCGCATAAACCATCGTGTACCTCTTCCATGATCGCTTCTGCCCGTTTCGTATCTACACATAGTAACAGGAGACCATCGTAATGCCTTTTGTATAAGGTGTCATCTAGTAGAGCAAACTGTCCGGCCAAACGCTTCAACGCCTGCAAGCTTTTGGCTTTCACGTCTCCTAGGAAAGATACGTCACCCTTCTTGAGATACTCATAAATCTGTGTGTACCATTGATCTTTACTTTCCTCGGTGTCAGCTTGAATCTCACAGCAGTAGGCTTCGCAACAGTAAGCGGGGTTCTCCCTCCGACCTACTTTGAATGGTTTTACAGACATTCCGTGAGGGATTTCGACTAACGAAGCTAGAGTAGCTAAAGCGTCAGCGAACCTATTTCTGTCTCTTGGTAGGTAGTGAAATGTCACTTCTCTGAATTGTCTGACTAGCTCGTCCATGTAAGTCTGGTACTGTTGCAGGTAAGGATCAACTGTCTTCCACTTCTTGGATGTCTGATTGATGATCAAAGCCGAGTCCCCATATACTTCCAACTCTTTCACATTACGCTCTAAGGCTGCCTCTAACCCAGCTATGCATGCCTCATATTCAGCTGTGTTATTGGTAGTCGTGAAATTCAGCTTGATGGCGATGGGGGTGTGTTCATCTTTGGGATCAATCAAAAGCATTCCCACTCCGTTGCCTCTTTTGTTTGTAGCCCCATCAAAGAATAATTGCCATCTCTCTTCTGTTTCTAGGTTAAAGATCCCCTCGTCTGGAAACTCCGGTTCAAGCCCCTGCTCTTCTGTACTAGGAAATTCTGCTAACTGATCTGCCATGGCTCGTCCTTTAACTTCTTTTCTTGTTACATAGGAGATGTCGAATTCCCCAAGAAATACTGACCACTTGGCTAGCCTCATGGACAGAGACGGCTTGTCGAACAAATATTTAATCGGATCCATCTTTGACACTAGTAGAATCGGATGTGCCAACAAGTAGTGCTTGAGCTTATTAATCACCCAAACTAGCCCGGTGCAAGTCTTTTTCAATGCTGAGTAGTTTAGCTCACTCCCCTGCAACTTCCGGCTAACGAAATAAATAGCGTTCTCCACCCGAGAATCCTTGGCTTCCTGTGCCAGCATAGCCCCAACGGCTGTATCCGTCACTGTTAGGTACAATAGCAATGGTTTCTCCGAATGTGGGGGGCGAAGAATAGGGGGATTAACCAGATATTTCTTGATTTCTTCAAAGGCAGCCTGACACTTCCAATCCCAATCTAAACTTGTAGTCTTCTTCATCAGTCTGAAAATTGGCTCGCACATAGTAGTCAATTGATTAATGAAGCGGCTGATATATTGTAACCGTCCCATGAATCCCTTAACTTCCTTTTCTGTACGTGGCGGCCTCATCTCCATGATCGCTTGAATCTTCCTTGGATCTGCCTCTATCCCGCGTTCTGTGACCATGTAACCCAGAACCTTTCCTCGAACAACTCCGAATGTGCACTTGGCCGGATTTAGACGCATGGAGTGCTCACGCAGCCTGTCAAAGAACTTCCTCAAATCAATAAAGTGTTGGTCGTCTGACCCTTTAGAATGAATGATCATATCGTCGACGTACACTTCGATCTCCTTATGAATCATGTCGTGAAATAGTGCTGTGACCGCTCTCTGATAAGTAGCCCCTGCATTTTTCAACCCAAATGGCATTACCGTGTAACAATATGTCCCCCATGGCGTAGTGAAAGCTGTCTTCTCTTGGTCTGCCCCGGCCATCTTGATCTGATTATAACCCGCAAAACCATCTACAAAGGACTTGACCTCGTAATTAGCAGTAGCGTCCACTAACATGTCGATGTTGGGTAGCGGGAATTCATCCTTGGGGCTAGCTTTGTTGAGATCTCTAAATTCAACACAAACTCTGACCTTGCCGTTCAACTTGCTAACCGTCACAATGTTGGATAACCATGTCGGATATTCGATGACTCTGATAAAACCCACCCGGAGGAGCTTCTCTATCTCTTCTTTGACCTGCAAAGACCATTATGGCTTGATGCGGCGTAACTTCTGTTTGACAGGCTTGGCTTCTGGTGCTAGTGGTATTCTGTGCTCCACTATTGAGTTATCCAGCCCCGGCATATCCTTTTACGACCATGCGAACACATCCGAGTATTCTTTGAGCAGTTCGATTAGGGCTTCCCTTTCTGTGCCTTCGAAGAAACTTCCGATTCTCTTGGATCCTCTTCCGTTCCCAAATTAACACATGCTAACACCTCATCGGTAGCTTGGGCTCGACCTTCCTTTTGATTAATAACTTGCTCAGAAATTTCTTTAATGTATTCGTTATTTAGTGTGTCTGCTTCTTCTAATGAATCATTATTAACTAAATTAATGTGATTAAGTTGAGCATTTTTAGTTAATTTATCATTTAAAAGACTGGCTATGAGGGGATACTCGGAAAGGTCTAGCTTTTCATTCATTGCAAAAGGGAATACAACGTTTGCGACTAAGTCATAGTCCTCTGACGTGAGGTCATCAGACTTAGAAGAAGACTCAAATTCAAAAGAAAATATATCTGACTCAGACAAAAAAGATGACTCGAAAGACACAGAGGACTTGGGGGAACTAACAGGAGACTCAACAGGAGGAGGAACCACTGTGAATACCCCGTCCCGATGCAACACGCATTCGGAAGTTTAAAATAAATAATCATGGAAAGTCGGACCGAAATGGGATATTCATTTAGTGACACTCGATTTAAACCATATTAAAATATTAGTTTAATTTTATGAGAGTCGCCACGCTGCTTTGATATAGCCCAAAGCATTGAAAAAAGGCTAAACATGTGATTGGGTTCGGGGGTCAAGTTACAACAGAAGAAGAAACGTCATCACTCCTATTGCCCGACGGATCGGTCTTTCTAGCATGTGGGGTGTTGGTTGTGAGCGGTGTTTACAGGAATAGATAGAAGAAGCAGGATCATGCATAATGAAGAGGAAAGAGAAAGAATTAATTGATGATCATACCCTAGAACCTTTGATTTAGGCCCTCGGAAGGTGCACTAATCAATGTTCATCCTTGGGGAATTGTTGATCATTGGATGATTATTATTAAGGTGAAAGGAAAGAAATAGTTCCTAGATCCATCGGGTTTCTCGGGTGAAACCTTAGATCATCCTCGGCTATGCATACTTAAATATATTAAAACAGTCCTAAATCTAGCATATAGGCACAATTAAAACATATTAAACATGCAAATGAACTATATTGCGCAGCACTAATAAAGAACGGAATATTAATAAAAGGCTACCAATTGTAGCAAGGCTTTGGGGGTCGAATCTAGCAAGATTTGAAGAATGTTGGGATGTTGGGTATGCATGTTTTAACCCTCCTATTTTGTATTAGATTTGATTGATACCATAACCTCCTGTCTATTTTAAGGACTTTAGGACCCTATGTAATGAAGCTTAGACTTCAATTTTTTAGCTAAGTCCATTTTATAGAATAGGTTAAATTTAGGCTTGAAGACTGGCACAAGACTCATTGGATTGGAGAGTTGCAGTTCAGCAGTATCAAACCGCCCCTCATAACCGCACATGCAACCGCATGTATGATTCCCTTGATTCTGCTCAATGAACTACCTCAGTGCTACCGCTTATGAACCGCACCTTTGCAGTTCATTTGCAACCGCTTTGTGCAACCTCCTGGTGTAGCAAACCGCATGTCATAAACCGCTCTACACCAGACCGCATCCAATGATTGAAGACCTGAAGTGAACCACTTTTTAACCGTTGGAATCCACGTCAGCAATATCAAAAGTCAACCACTAAATCTTGTCACGTGATTCAATGTCAGAGAAGATCTGCAAGGATCTTGAAAAGGTGACAGGTGTCCTAACCTCATTGCTTGCAGCTGGAGCCTGATCAGCTTTATCTGCAGCAGCTGTACCAAAGGACAAAAGTGGATATTGTGGACCAATGGGAAAGCATCAAGTACTGTCCTTGCAACAGCTGTATCCAACGGCTATATTTGAGATGCTTGGGTATAAATACCCCTAATCTTCACCATTTGAAGATTGCTTGAAACTTGAGAAGTGATGTGTTCATAGAAGCTGAAGCTCTGCCCAGAAATTCATAAGTCCTTTGAATCTTCATCTTCTACCTTCAAGAAATATTCCCCAGCCCAGAAATCAAGCCTTAATACATTCAAGAATCATTGAGCTCTACATCTCACAAATTTAAAGAGCCTTGATCTTGTTCTCACACACACACCTCACTTGTTTAATCACATAGATTAATCACTTGAGATACACTGGTTATAGTCTAGGATTTGTTCTTCATAGAAAAGATTTTATTGTACTTTGTAATCTCTCAATACTCGATATAAAATCTCTCTTAGAAATCCAAGACTAACCATCTTGGTAGTGGACGTAGATCGTTTATCGATTGAACCACTCCAAATAGCTTGTTCGTACTTTACTGCATTTATATTTTCTGTGCTTGCTAATTATTTATCTCTGTCTCTGTTTGATCTTATTTTAGTTATCCATTATTGTGAAATAGTGTTTGGAGTTAACATTGTCAAAAATACATGTGTTTGTAAAACTGCACTCACCAAAACCGCCAAGCAAAACCGCACTTACAAACCGCCTCTTCAAAACCGCTTTATACTCTATTATTCCGCTGTGCATTTTACATCTTCACTTGCAGCTTATTATCAACTGCAGGAGGATTTTGTAAGCAAGAGGTTTAGTTTTTATAAGAGGGCGAAAAATTTGAAACAGCTATTCACCCCCCCCTCTAGCTGTATTTTCACCCTTGTTGCCACCTTTGGGACCAACATGGGAGATTTGAGGAAGGGAAAATCAAGTCTAGTCTTGACTTCTCCGTTGAAAAGTGAGTGTTGGAAATGTGAACCGAGTGCACGTATTTATAGTGCTCGGGAAATGGGCTGGACTAAGGAAAAGGGTCGATCGGCACTTCCAAGAAGGGTCGATCGAACCTTAAAAGAAGGGTCGATCGGCACTTCCAAGAGGGGTCGATCGGCACTTTTAACTAAGCGTGATTTTTACGTCAGCGGCGCGATAAGGAGAGATTTTTGAAAGATTAATTAGGGTTTTGTCAACCCTAATCAGTCCAAAATAATTAAAATATCTTTTTTTTAGGACCGGGTACTAACACCTTTCCATATCGCCTATGGTCTCTATCTCGAGGCGACCTTTCATCGTGGTGTGGTTTATCTGCATGCCGCGACTTCTCCGAATAATGCAACCTTTTTGATCGGTGCGACCTCTCATCCGAGTGCCTTGAACGACTTGGCCTGTAAGTTCTATCCATTGTTGATCCACTATCCATCTCGTCTCCCTCATACTCATAATAATAAGACTCATCTCGCGAGTTGCCAGATTTGTAATGCACTTTCCTTCTTTTTACATCCTCTACAAACTCCTGATATCTCTTCTTTCCAACGGATCCTTCGAATATGGCTTTGGCGGCTTCTCGCCTATGCACTATTTCCTTATCTTTAGGCGGCGGCATATCTCGCACTCGCCTTTCTTCCCTTTTAGAAACACTCTGGCTAGCCGCCTGCTCCCTTACTGGACTTTTTCCGGTTGCCCTTGCCAACATATTAGGCGGGATCTGAGTAGGCTCCTGCCTCATCTCCATCAATTTGTTATTGTAGGCGAGAATCTGCAACAACAATTCATTGTTGGCCCTGATTCTATCTGCCTCCGCCCTAACCTCATCCTCCCTTGAGGGAGCGCGCTCCTGCCCTTCGTTTCTTGCTTTCCCCCTATCAGCGCGCTCTCTACTATCTTGCTCCCTCCTTCGTCGCACCGTAGATTCTGTATCAGTGGAATGTACATCACCCTCCATATCAGGCCCTCTGGCCAAATGAGTTTCCTTTGGGTTTGGTGTTGTCAGTGCCAGATTATGTGCAGTCTTAGAAGGGGTCCCTTTATCTTGACCCATCTTACCGTTATTCTGGGTTCACAAACAGGTACACGAACAAGAAAGCTGCAAATGACTGTACAGAACGGTTTTCTGGGTTTCTGGGCTTATAATCACAAGAACAAGAACATCCACAAACTCCAACATACCAAATAAAGAAGAAAATCAGTCCCGACAACGGAACCAATTGATGCTACCACACCAAAATGGTTGCACAGGGCTGACTGAGCAAAGGAAATGAGGATACTCCGGCTATCTTCTCCGTTGGTCACCTAACACATGCAAGACGAGTTAACTAAGCCGGGGGCATCTCCGGCGTTACCCCTCCGGCGTGAGAGTAAGTTAACAAGTCACAATATCAAGTAGTGGCTATGGAGTTTAGAGAGAGAAAGCTTAAAAGAACAAAAAGAAGACTTACATAATAACATTTTTTAGGTTGCTTTTATACTCCCACATCTCATGTGCAAGGCACATGCCTCAGACACGTGTCAATCATCACAAGGGGTGCTAACCACCCAAAATATTAGTGGAGACGCCAACTTTTTAACCTGACAGACTCATCATCATTGACAAATATGGTGGAACCCTGATGTGACACCCTATGTATCTTTCAAAAGTTATCACTAGCACGTAAGTCACCCAGGCGACAATCAAGGGGAGGCGGCAAATTTTAGATTGCCGCCAATGCGAACATCCGAGATTCCTGCCTTGTGACGCTATCATTTTTGGCTCTTAGTAACCTGAATATACTTCTTGCTTGGCCTCCTTCTCGCACACCAACCTGTGACTGTCGCCTCATCACTTTGGGCCCACTATGAGTCACGTATTAAAACGATTCGACCCATTTTTATCATGTTGGGCCTCATTTACTGTTTCAGGCTCAAACTCATTTTTCACGATCACATCAGGATGGATGATAGTACTATTGTTTATTATTATTTGATTCAAACTATATGTGTTGAGGAGCATACTCATATGTATATTAAGAAAACTATTTGATAAAATGCCACCTTTTTTTTGGAGAAATTTAAAACTGAGAGATAGAAAAATATGCAAAGCCCAAGCTTAAACACTGATTTTTTTCTCATTTAATTCAATTTTAAAATTTTATTTTCCATTATGACTTACTGTTCAAAGTATTTCCCAAAATGTCCCACTATTTGAAAATCGCTACACCATGTAGCGAGTTTGACCTTTCCCAGTCAAACTCGCTACACGGTGTAGCGAGTTTCAAGTAATTAAGTTTGCCAGTTCGTGATTAATTAGGGCAATTAATTAAAGAATAACTCGCTACACCGTGTGGCGAGTTTAACCTGTCAAAGTCAAACTCGCTACACCGTGTAGCAAGTTTCAAAAAAACCCAATCCTCTTCCCAACTTACAGTCGAACAGACTGAAGAAAAAAAAAACCTAATAACTATCGGCCGCCGGTGAAGAGAAGAAAGGGAGAAGGATCATCAAATCAAATTAAAGCTCTCATCACCAGATTTCGTTAATGTAAGTTTAATTTATGTTTTTAACTTCATTATTTAGTGTTGATTTTGCCTCGACCACCATCCTACCCCAATCTACTCCAAAACTTTTTCTTGTTTTTTCTCTTCTAATTAATCTATTAATATAATCTTAGCAATATAATTAATTAAAATATAATCTATAGAAACATAATTTAGTTAAATTAAATTGTCTTGAGATGAATGGTATTTAGTTTAGTTAAAAACAAAATTTTCTCAATGAACTGACATCACAAAATCTTAGAAAAAATAAAACAAAAATTCAAAAAATTAGGAAAAACATGTTTTTGTATCGTGTAATCTATTTATACATATATAGAAGTATAAAAATAGGGAACTACCAAACAAACAAAGAAAACATAATTTAGTTAAAATTCAGTTGCTTGAGTTATTACTGATTTTATCTTGCTTTGGAATAATATGTTATTGATTTTAAATAATCAAGCGTGATTTTTGCTATTTTGAAATTATCTTAGTTCATGTGTATTGCTTTGATTAATCAACTGCTTTTTCAGTTGAATGGTGGTGTTTTAACGATTTAAGTTTACTTGGATTACTGATTTTTGCCATTGATTTTGCTTTGCAAAAGTGAACCATGAATTAGATAATTTAGGCTGTACACCAGTTCGAGTCAAGCTGAGTTTGGATCGTTTGAGCTCAGTTCTTTGGTTTCTGAAAATACGTGTACAAGATATTCATTCATACATGGCAATATGCTATCATCCTGTTATCACTTAGGGCCCGTTTGATTCGCGGAATTGACCATTCCGCCGATGGAATGGAATGGTCAATTCCGTTTGACTCATTCCTTCACCGTGTTTGGTTCAAATTTTTCATTCCTCCGGAATGGCTAATTCCATCGAAGGAAGGAATTAGTCATTTCCTCCATATATGGAAGGAATGCTCAATTCCATTGGCAATGAAATTGTAAAAAAAAAAATTTGACCAAAATACCCCCAAACCCAAACCACCCCTACCCCTGCCTACCCACCCCCACCCAGCCCCTGCCCTACCCCACCCCCACAAATTTTTTTTTTAAAAAAGACCCCTGCCTACCCCCCATCCCCACGAATTTTTTTTTATTTTAAAGACCCCTGCCTACCCCCCCCCCCATCCAGCCCCTGCCCTACCACCCCCACCTATCCCCTACCCCCACCCCCACGATTTTTTTTTTTAAAAGACCCCTGCCTACCCCCCCCCTTCAGCCCTTGCCCTACCACCTCCCCACCCACCCCCCACCCCCACATTTTTTTTTAAAAAAGACCCTGCCTACCCCCCATCCACTCCCCGCCCCCTACCACCCCCACCTACCCCCACCCACCCACCCCCACGAAAAAAAAATTACTCATTTTGCAAACCCCCTACCTATCCCACCCACCCCCACCCCCTCCACCCAAAAAAAATTAAGAAGGGTAAATTGGACATTCTATATGCTTTCATTCCATTTCTATAATTTGTATTTTCAAACTAAATATGATTTGCCAAGGAATTGAATGACAATTTCATTCCATTCCTTGCCAACCAAACGGAGGGGTTTGACCAGTTTTTTTCCATTTCAATTCCTTCAGGAATTCAATTCCATTGACCATTCCATTCCTTCACTTTTTTTTCCATCGAACCAAACGGCCCCTTAGTATATAGCATCATTCTTTGCAATACTTTGCTAGTATGTTTTAGCTTATTGTCATACCTCTTAATAACCTAAGTTCATATGTTACAACCACCTAGACAGATAGCTAATGTTGAAAAGGTTTTTCTAAAGAACAATTTACTTATTTCAAAAGAAGTACTTATAAGGTATATAGGTTGGAAACCAGCACAGCCGAGGTGATTCGTATTCAACCACGTAATCACTTTCACGTATGAATTAAACATACGAGGCAGCTGTATAAGTTGATATACAGTGTGACGGGTAGAACAATAACCAGGTACCTATAAAGTATTTAGTTAAACTTACTATTCGAAAAAGTCAAATTTTACTGCCTCGTATGTTTTATAGTTATTAAACAATTTACCTATTTCAAACGAAGTACTTATAAGATATGTATATTGGAAACCAGCACAACCGAGGTGATTCGTATTCAACCACGTAATCACTTTCACGTATGAATTAAACATACGAGGCAGTTGTATGAGTTGATATACAGTGTGGCGGGTAGAACAATAACCACGTACCAATAAAGTATTTAGTCAACTTTACAATTCAAAAAATATGATTATAAATTACCAACCTTGATATTGAAATAAATAGATGGATGCCTTCATTGATCACGGGCCTATCGATGCCTCTGTTCTAACCCATCATGGGAACCATAGAGCTCGGTTTATTTGGGCCGAGCAAGAGGTTACTAGTCCCCTGTCTTTTCGTCGTGGTTCCTCCTTACCGGTCATATTATCTCCTAGAATATTGTCCAGACTGGTCGTGTGCAGCTTTAGTGGAGTTCACTACATAGGGAGAGTTCAGTACGATTATGGGTTGCTGGAGGCTTTGATCGAGAGATGGCGTCCAGAGAGCCATACATTCCACCTCCCGGTTGGTGAGATGACGATCACCTTAGAGGATATCGACATGATTTTCGGGTTGCCGATTGATGGGGATAATGTTACTGATGCTTGGTACCCAGCACATTTAGACTGGCGGGGTGTCTGTCAGCAGTTTTTAGGGGCTGTCCCTGATCCCGGAGATATAGATGGGAGTATTCTGAAGATCAGGTGGATTACGATCCATTTCCCACACTTTCATGACCTCGCCGATGATACTGCTCTAGACGTTGTGGATAGGTACGTATGGGCATATATCATGCTCGTCTTGGGTTCTACGGTCATGCCTGGTCGTACGAACAGCAAGGTTAAGTTGTGTTATCTCCCTCTGCTTAGAGATGTTTCCAGGGTCAGCCAGTACAGTTGGGGGAATGCGTCGCTCGCTTTCCTATATCGAGAGCTGTGTAGTGCGACTAACCCTCAGACGAGATAGTGCGGAGGATTTCTCAACGTTCTACATGTTTATTTATCTCATTTTAATGTTCATTATGTTGTTGTTTTTAAGTTTGATTTCAAATTAGCAGCATTATTTATAGTATTTGATATATATTTAATTGATATAGATTTGGGCTTGGGAGCGGTTAAGATGTGTACAACCGCATATCCGTAGTCGATTCAGAGATCCGGACTACGTGCCCATGCCCCTCGGATGCATGTAAACATATATCATACGTTATTTTCTCGTCGTTATTGTTTTTTTTTAACTTTTTCTTATAACTATTCTGTTTATGAAATTTCAGCTGGACTCAGGCATCACTGAATCTGAAGGAGGTTACTGCACATAACCTGCGAGGCTATCGGGATCAGCTGGCCATGCTAACCGATGATCAGGTTGTGTGGCATCCTTATGCAGAGAGATACGCTTGGCCCTACTACACTCAGAGTGAGGACGTATGGTTGGCGAAGGTCCCTCTCGTATGCTTTGAGAGGATAGAGTGGCATCTTCTGGATCGCGTTATGAGGCAGTTTGTCCTGCTGCAGGGGGTCCCAGATCCGTGCAACACTCGCCCGAACTTGCATAGTTGTGATCGGCGGGGAAGCAATACCGTTATTTGGAGCGCCCTCCATCAACAACATATTGCACTCTGGGAACAGCGGCGGCAATATCTGGTTTCCAGGGTCTACGGCATTCACGATATGCATTACACCGATCCATATATGATATGGTATCGGAGCATAACGTGTATGTTTGTGCAAAACCTCACTCATATAGAGGAGACTGGATGCCGGTCGGCTGCCCCTGCCCTAGAGTTTATGGTAAGTTTTTACATTTTTCAAGTTATTATTTCTAGTTTTTTTTAACAAAACTTCAATTAGTAACTTATGTCTCTCATACTTATATTTATTTTTGATATAAAAACAGGTGCATACCCTTCAGCGCTTGCATGTTGACAATGAGGCGGATGAGCATCCCGGACAAGCTTCAATGCGGGCGACTATTACATACGGCCTCACGGGAGTTAGGGAGCACCAATGCCTTCAGTGTGCTGCAGCACCTCCCTGTGAGTACCCCGACCCGAACTCGTGTTTTTGGGTCCGCTTTCCTTGAATTGCAAAGACTTTGCCTTAATTATGGGCTTGTTTATTTATTTACATGCATTTTTGGGCTTTCCTTATTAATTTGTTTATTTATGTTCATTTGTTCTTGGGCTTGCCTCCCACTCGGTCCAATTTGTCCTAAGAATGACCGGTGTCGTCCGACACAGGATGACCCTAAGGCGGTTAAATGCCCATGTCGTACGACATGGAAGGTCTCCTTCAGCATGCCTATAAATACATGCCTTTGCTGATCATTTTGGGGGGACTTTCTGGAGTAAGGTTACTCTGCTGAAATAGAGATTGATACTCTCTCTCACATACACACACACTCACCTCCCTCCCAAAACACACACACATCCAAGGGTGATCCTCTTTTGTTGGTGTTTTGAATGGGCAAGTACCATACGATTGGTGTCTTTGCCTAATGGACTACAATAGGTAGACCCTAAACTTCTCTCATCTCTGTCTATATCTTGATTACTTGTTCATTTTACATTGCATGCTTATATTTGTTTGATATTATGTGATTTATTTGGGATTTTGCATGATAAAGGTGGTGGAGATGTGAATCATCATTATTCACATCTCCTCACCTCAAATCTGGACATTTAGTGCTATTAGTTGCATTAAAGTTGGAATCTTGATCACTTTTATTTGGGTTAGGAGGTGATGGCTCCCATGATCATTGCCAAAAACATGTGATTATTCACATTTGGCCATTAAAGCCATATGATCCTCCCATAATACTCACGTATTACTGTTTTATTCTACTGCTTTCAGTTGATATTGTAGCTTAGTTTCATGATTTGAGTAGTGTGGGATCAATCTGATGAAGCCCACTGATACAGGACACCTATGTCGTCCGACACAGGACACCCCCAGATGTCCTGTGTCATACGACATGGAGATCCCAGAAAGCTGGCTTGGCTTTCAGTGACTTCAGCTAATCCAGGTTGATCCCCTTTGTAGTTTCAAGCTATGTTTAGTGTAAATTTTAGCTTATTATCATTGTTTGGGAAGTCTGAAACCATTTGGGTGTGAACTGCTGATGGAGGCGGCTTATGTCGTATGACATGGACTGCCCTGGACGTCCTGTGTCATACAACATCCGTATCACAGAAAGTCAATCTTGACTTCATCAACTCCAATCAACCCCAAATTGGTTCCAGACCCTAAACAGTGCTTCTCCATAATTAAAGTAGCCTTATATTAGCTTTAGATTAGCTTTGGTGGCATATCCACCCCCTTTGTAAGAGGCAATCTGACCAGGATGTCCTGTGTCATCCGACATCCCTCTCCTGAGGTAGTCCTGTGTCGGACGACATCCAAAGTCCCTGGACAGACTGTCTCAACCTTTCTTTGTAATTCAAGTTATCATTTGTAAGGGTGTGGCCCCCTTTAATGGCTCACAAGTTGTATCTAGTTTTATTATCATTAATAAAATTCAAAGTTCATATGCCTTGTTTGTTGACACGATTTCCACACACTTAGAATGAGTTGTATTGTCCTTGCTTGATTGAAAGTCTCGAAAGAGGCGACGTGGGTAAGCTCTATATTCTCTTCCCACGTCGTAACCTGACCCCCGAACCCATTTTCTCATCATTAAAAGATTTTCAATGTTCCCTTAAAAACGGCGTGGCGACTCCTAAAAAATTTTATTTTATTTTTCGGCGAGCGTTCATTCACTCCCCCACCGGTAGATCGCGCACAGGGGGTAGAACAACCTCGACAGCGTCGAATTAGACGCCGTGCACAGCCACAGCAAGAACCCCAAATGGAGTTCCACGATGAGCCAGAGCCCGACCCCGAGCACGAGCCTCAAGCCTAGACCCAGACCCATGATGATGGACAATATGAATGGCAGTCATAGTCACAGTGGACTCAGACTCATAGTCAATTTTCTATGAAACCATGCAATTGCCTCGGGGTTAATTCCACGGATCATCTCTAAGATAGATTTCAATTTTCTATCTTGAGTTGCTCTACCCGCTCTCCTAAACAGATACTTCAACCCTTTCCCTCTATGCTTATCCAAGAAATTTGCTCTCATATGTCTCAAGCAAAATCGATGATGCACGTTTGGCCACCACGTATCTTCAGCTATAGTCTTCAGAATGCCCAGATGATGGTCAGATATCAAGCATACTTCACGACTCTTGATAATATGCTTGCAAAGCAGATATAAGAACTAACGCCAGTTCGGCCAGTCCTCCTTTTCAACAATGGCAAATGCAAGCGGAAGTATACTGTCCTGGGCGTCAACACCCATGGCAATCAGTATTACCCCTTTATATCTACCATAGAGGAATGTCCCATCAACAGAAATGACAGGCCGACAATGAGAGAAAACTTCAATGCAAGACCCAAATGCCTAGAATACATATCGAAGCATGTGCAACTCACCGACAGGAGGAGGAGGATGAGAGTACTCAACAATTATCCTCGAGTTGTATTTTTGAATGGCTGCTAGGACGTGGGGTAACCTTTTATAAGATTCCTCTCAATCTCCAAAAACCTCTGCAATGTCCTTCTGCTTTCCATACCATGCCTTCTTGTTGGTGATTCGCTTATCAAAGCACTTAAAGATGTGTGCAATAATGACTCCAATCTTGACATCTGAATCAGCCTTAATAAGATCAACAACTTCCTGAACGATAAACTTGGCATCTAGGTTGGGGTGATCTCGACTTTCTCCGGAATATAAGCAGCAATGAGGAGCCTTATACTTGGTCAGTTCCCAATAGCCAAACTTCCTCCTACTCACACGAACATAAAATTGCATGGATAATTTTTCAATAGACACTCAATCACCCATGTGTGAGGTGTGCTCTTTCTTACCCTGAACCGGCGATTGGTGTGAATATGGTACCTTTGTATATCAAATTGTGCCTGGTTCTTGCCATAAAAGCATATCCCTTTAGCAATCGCCTGGTTATCCGGATCCCAAACTGAAAAAGTGTGTACATTATCGAAATCAATAACGCCTTGTTCTTGTCGAGCAGAAGTACCAATATCACTGTAAAAGGGATAATCCGCTCTCTCATATCTTCGATTTTTCGGCACTTTATAATGAACAAGAGGTGCTTCCACATCATCATCAATCGGCCCATTATCACCCTCTCCCAAATCGACATCAGAATCACTATTACCCTCCTCATATTCATCATCATCATCGTCTAGCATTGCATCTACATCAGTGTGTACTTCCTCTTCTTCATAATCTACATCATCTTCAGAACTAACCTCATTAACAAGATCATTATGCCCAAATGCCCGATCATCATTAACAGGATCATTATGCCCAAATGCCCCATCATCATAACTTGTTATTTGGGTTGATACAAGTGTTTGGGAACTTGGACCAACCCCTGCATCACGGTTACCACTTGGTGAATACCCATAAATGGTCTCTGTGTGTCGTGTTTCAAACTCTGGATTTGGTCGATTTTCAATCAATTTTACAATCACATACAGCTGCAAATTTTCAATCCCTCCAAATTTAGCAAATTGATCGAACATTATATCCATACACGCATCATCTTCAATACGGAAAGGAAAGTACTCACCAATCCCGTTATCAAAAGAATGAGGACATCTGTAAATAACTTCCAAATCAAATTGAGACCGATCTAAGTTCGCCTTTTTATATAACTCATCAATCAACTCATTGTGTCTTCATCGACAATTAGCCCTTATTGCACATTTTGGCCCTTTTTTAAAATGAGGACCATCAAACGGTTGTTCATCATCACCTCACCAATAACACATGAAAATGATTGGACCCCCGTTCATCTTTAACCCTGCATTACAAAATCAAAGTGTTAAAAATTATATAACAAAACTCTAACATTTATATCTACAATATACTAAAACACAGTTAAATACTTAAATTTTATTTGTAAACACAAGTGAAAACAATGATTAAGATGATGTTAATTTACCTTGATTCGTGATCTTCAACTATTCTGATGAAATAAAATGATGTCAAGAAGATTTTGGTTATTTTTTGTGAGATATTTTTGAATGAGAGATAGAGTGGAAGAGATTAGTGGGAGGAAGATTATGAATATAGTGAAATGGCTGAGAGAGGAAGGTAATGAATGAGAATACATGGGCTAAAAATTGAAGCATTATGCTGGCTGGAAACTGAACCTCATTAGCGGGAAAGGGGAATCTCTGACTTAAACTCGCTACACCATGTAGCGAGTTTCATTAAAGTTGAAATCGCTACATGGTGTAGCGATTTTAAGTCAGAGTTTTTGATAAGTGACTATTATATAGTCATTTATCCTAAGTTTTTAATATATTTTTACTTAGTTAAATTACCATTTTCAACTCATTTTAGTCTATTTTAGTTCCTTTTTCATATTTATTAGATTTTATGCTATTTGGTATACTCTATGCATCAGGTTTTTGGAGTTTATTTTATGATCAAAGGATGCTTGGACATCTTGGTGCAAAAGCATGGAGGAGCAACAAACAAATCAAACAAACAAGCCAAAATCCAGACGGAGCGGCCGTGCAGCCAAGAGAGAGCGGCCGTGCACTTGGCCATTTTCAGGCCATTTTTGGCCCCAAAACGCAGAGTGGCCGTGTCTTGAAAAGTGCTTGGCCGTGTTAACCTTCAGAGCGGCCGTGCAGCAGAAGTGGAGCGGTCGTGCTATTTGCCAGTTCAAAAATCCAAATTTGGCGTCAATGGGGCACGGCCGTGCAACTCCCTTGACACGGCCGTGCAAGTCGTGTCTGCAGAATTAAAAGGCACCTCTTGAAGGCACCTTCTTGAAGAGTTTCCTTCCCATTATAAAAAGACCCACTGTACTCAGTCTTCAGATATCGAATTTTCATAGAATTTTCATCAGAAATTGTTAGAGATTAGATACAAGTACTTATTACATTGATTTCCAAAGATCTTTTGAAGATTCAAGTCTATATTTGTTCATGAAGTTCCTTTGTAAAAGAAGCAATAAAGTTGAAGCATTATTCCAGCCATTCATCTCTCATTTCATCATAAGTTTCTCTTACTCTATTCTTTATATTATTGCTTATCTATTTTACTTGGCTAGTGAGTAATCTCCCTTGTTCTTGGGGTTGAAAACTCAAAGCATAAACCGTTCATCATCTTAAAATATGAAAGTCTTGTCTTCTATCTTCATCTAAACAATTTATTTATATCAATCTCTAAATGACTTATATTTTGGAGACGTCAAACTTGTATGATTCAGTCAATTGAGAGAAGGACCTAGCGGAGAATCTCGATTGACGGAACCATATAAAGAAATCGGGTTCCATTGATCACGAAAGTAGTTCAACGGCCTAGGGGTGTTCCTTTAATGGAAAGTATGTTGACTCTCGTTCTTAATGGATTCTTACTAATTATGGTCAGCTAGAGATAAGCCGGAATGCCCGTTTGTGACAGGGCGGGAATACCATAAACAGAAATCTCAAACAGTTATGACATAATTAGTGAAGAATACAACGCTACTGTCTTAACCCGAAGTAGAGTAAGCCTAACGTATCATCCTTGATTTTTAAGAAAACTTTTATTTCCTAAGACAATGACTATTTGATGAACAAATTATGTGTATGATTTCCAATCCCGAGAATGCTTCGTTATATAAAGTTTTATTTAAAAGTATTTTCTGTATATGTTTCTTTCTCTTTCTTAAACAAATCTTTATCTCCCCCAATCTCTTCTATAACTTTAATAAAGACGAAAATAATTCCAAACTAAATCCTGTCTCTGTGGGATCGACCTGTACTTGCACCCGCTATATTGCAATAGCCCGTGCGCTTGCGAATATTAAATAAACCGTTAGGTTTCGACCGAACAGTTTTCCACTCCAATAATTTCTTTCGATTCAACATTTCTTATTTCCATTTTTTCACGTTCGAGAAGGTATTTTGAGCAATAAATATAGGTTAATTTAGTTATCCAAATGAATATCTAAAAATTGTTACTTGTAGTACATATAATGGTGTATCAATAACAACTTTTAAATTTTCATTTGAATAATTAAATTAACTTCAAATTATTGCTCAAAATATCGTACTAACATCAAACAAGATAGGACCCTTGATGTGGGACGGATGTAGTAATATATTCAACGTCAACTCTTCACTCTTCTTCATGAATTATTATGTTTTTATTTACAATTTTTTTTTTGTTTCACATGTGTTGCTGAATTATGTTTTTGTTTAAAAAAAAATTTAAATGTGTTTAAAAAAATGATGACATGTTGCTGAATTATGTTTTTGTTTAAAAAAAAATTTTACATGTGTTAAAAAAATGATGATATGTTGCTGAATTATGTTTTTGTTTTAAATTTTTTTTACACGTGTTAAAATAAATGATGACATGTTGCTGAATTATGTTTTTGTTTAAAAAAAAATTTTTACATGTGTTAAAAATAATGTTGACAGAAAAAATTGCAATGAAATCAAACACAAACTGTACCAAATAATTATTAAAGACTAAAATAACATCAAAATAAATATAATCAAGTTAGTGACCACATCCCGATCACGTAGGGAATCTTACATTAATTAATTTAAACATTTAGGAAATTCAAGTAAACAAAATGGGCTTAGAATTCAGCCAGATTAACTTCATTATTCTTAGAAAATACCTGCAAAACAAATGAGTTTAACATTATTTACTATATAATTCCAACAATTCAGCAAAACTAAGAAAGTATGTACCTTCAAGACAGTAGGGAGTGTGATGTTAAGATAACGTGCTGATCGTGATGGGTTGGGGGCCCAAACAACAACATAAATATTTCAAAACAAACAATTAGATGGAAGTATTAATGATGATTCCAAAGTGTACTGACTTCCACTAATTAATATATCATACCTTCTGAAGTAACGAACAAAACCGACTGATATATCTTTTCCAAATTCACTCTCAGTCACTTTATGATGAATGTAAGCATCTATGGTATCCGTAGGATCCTAATAATTTTATCCCAGTTAGTAACTCAAAACACATTTCACCCAGGATAGAAAGCATACTAAGTTCATATCCTAACTTTTAAAGTCACAGATCACTAAGACCATTTGGTGTGCAGGACTTGATAACAGCAAAAACCTAATAGAACATACATAAATGTAAAAAATTAATTATCTTTACACACATTTAACTATAATTATCTTGATATTATACCTGATCCACCCTGTCAATATTATTATATTTCTTCTTGATAGAGCTCAACGGATAATATGTATCGACTTAAGTGAGAAATTCCATTGCAGAGAGCCAAGGACCGTCTTGGAAAGCTTCATCCTTCACCGGATCTTCAATCGCTCTCCGTATATACTCTTGGGTTGCGATCGGGGTTTGTTGCGAAGATAAGCTCTGACGGTCGAGATTTTTCTGGCGCATGGTGGACTCTACGGCACCGGCGGGACCAGGAATAACACACGATGATGAGGAGGATTCACCGCGAAAAAAAACGCTGCTCTCTAGGATCCATTTTTTGTGTTTAATAGAATTTGGATTAAGAAGATTGAAGGTTGCGAAGAGGATACGAGAGAATGAATGAACGAGGGAAAGGAGGATAAATGAATCTAGAAAAACTTAGCTGGACAATTTATTAAAGATAAACTCGCTACACGGTGTAGCGAGTTTGTGTGATAGCTCAAACTCGCTACACTGTGTAGCGAGTTTCTCTTTAATTAATTGTTCTAATTAATTACAAATTGTAAACCCTAATTACTTGGAACTCGCTACACCGTTTAGCGAGTTTGACCTGTCAAAGTCAAAATCGCTACACGGTGTAGCGAGTTTCAAAAAGTGGGACACTTTGGGCAAAAGTTTAAACAGTAAGTCATTTTGAAAAATAAAAATTTTAAAGTGAATTAAATGAGAAAAAAAATCCTTAAACACTCTTTAATTTTTTAGGGTATAGTAAAAATAATACAAAGATAACATTTCATAATAAAAATTAAATTAAGAAAATATTAAATATTTTTTAAAATCAAAGTTTGTTATTAGATGCTGATAGCAATTATGTTTAAAACTGCTCTAAAAGTTTTATTTGACTTAATCATTTATTGAGATGATTATATGGTTATTTCTTTTTTAAAGAAAACCATGGTTAAAATTCGGGATAAAGAAAGGGTTAAAATGTGAGGAAATTGTTGGTTAATAATTATTAATATAGGAGTAATGTATTTATCAGTGTTCTAAAAGACCCCGCCTAAGGGCGTCTAGGCCCCGCCTAGGCGCTAGGCCTCTCTCCAACGCCTAGTTCTAAGCCCTGCCTAGGTCCCGAATAATCCCGACTAGTCCCCGCCTAGGCGCTAGGCCCGGCTCTACTGTCTATCATCCGCCTAGCGCTTTTTAGAACCTTGGTATTTACTTTAATGTAGAAGGCCATTGAGTTTAAATATATTTCACATGCATTTATTTTTTTATCGTCTTATGTGATTTTGTAATGTTTTTAATTTTAATTAATAAGGGATAATTTTTTTATTAAAGTGACGGCACAATCACAATATTTTGTGAAAAATATTTTTTCTTTTAAAAAAAACTACTGAGTAACCCGTCGGTTCCCGACGGGAGATAAAATACTGAGATAAAAGTTAAATGTAAATACAATTTAAAAAATTAATGAGATAATTTTATGTAATATATTACAACTTGTCAAAAACTTCTTTGTACACAACATTTGTAGTCGTGTCAAAAAATTATTACATAAAATTATCTCATTAATTTTTACATAAAATTAATGAGATAATTTTATGTAATAAAATTATTACATAAATATAAATACAATTCAAAAAAATTAATGAGATAATTTTATGTAATAATTTTTTGACAAGTTGTAATATATTACATAAAATTATTACATAAAATTATCTCATTAATTTTTTTGAATTGTATTTACATTTATGTAATAATTTTATTACATAAAATTATCTCATTAATTTTATGTAAAAATTAATGAGATAATTTTATGTAATAATTTTTTGACACGACTACAAATTTTGACAAGTTGTAATTTATTTACATTTATGTAATAATTTTTTTGACAAGTTGTAATATATTACATAAAATTATTACATAAAATTATTACAAAAAATTATTACATAAAATTATTACATAAAATTATTACATAAAATTATTACATAAAATTATCTCATTAATTTTTTGACAAGTTGTAATATATATATATATATATATATATATATATATATATATATATATATATATATATATATATATATATATTAAAATAACAGTATGTTTTATGTCAAATAATCAAATAATTAATTGTATAAATGTATAATTATATACTAACAAAATTGATTTGCGTACCTAGATTTGTAACGATCAATCTTGTACCGTTACACAATTCTGAAGCTTGATCTATATTTCGTAACAACATGACGATACATCTAATCTTTAGCTTCAGTATGTGATTAGGTATTCCAGAGCACTTGACGGTGTTTAGGAATTCAGTTGAAAATATATATTCGGCTGATTGGTTAAATTCCTCGTCTTTGCATATGGCGTCAGAACTCTTGTATTCCACTTCTTTTTCAGGAAAGAGCGACATAACATACTCATTAATATTGTCAACAATCTCATTTGTTGGTGCAAGTATAGCCCGAGTCTGAAAAAAATCTATAACATCTTTATTTTGCATTAAGTTCGGGTATATACAATCCACGATAACTAAGATGGTATTGACAAAATCTCTTATCAATATGTCATCTGATATTTTGATTTCAACTTCACCATGGTTCTTATCACCTGCAGTAATAACCAACATATAATAAATAAATATTAGTAAAAATATGAACTTTTAAAAGAAAGTAAAAAATCAATATTAAAATTGAGAGAAGATCGAAAAATTATGAAGCAGTTTTTACTAATATTAAGACGGATATAGTACATAATTGCAACAAATGTAGTAAGGCTTTTGATGACGCGCCCCGAACCGGGCACCTGCTTGGCCCCACATCCGGGACACGCTCGAAAGACGTCATAATTCCTTTAAAACTTTCGAAATGTCCTTTCTAAATTTTAAATACAAAATCTGCTTCAACATAAAAACTTTTCTATACTAATTGATAATAACAGTATCAAGCTTAAAATTCACACACCACATTTACAAATCATTTACTCTCCTTAAATATGATTGTAAATTACAATCACTAGCATTACTTAATTAAATGACATAAAGTCTAAATCTCAGTTATACTACCTCATTGGTAATACATTTACATAATACAACCAATACACTATACTTTCCCCAAGTTGCATACCCAACTCGACGTCCTCCTCGTGCCCAACGTAGCATATTACTTAGCTCCCCCTGGTCTAAGGAAAACAATAAAAGGACGGGGTGAGATAAAATCTCAGCAAGCTATTATATATGCAACAATATGATATGCAATCACAACAGGAAGCATATAACAACATCTCATCATATATATATATATATATATATATATATATATATATATATATATATATATATATATATATATATATATATATATATATATATATCCCATTCTTGTCAACACAAAGAAAGATATAAATATATAACACATAAGTGCAATAATGTAACACTTAGAAGGATACTGAGCCAAGGTTTCATCCTAAAAAGGATATCACGATCTGAGCAGCATCAACAGATGAATAAGCGGTTCCGGAACCCAATCACAATAACAACAAACGGGAACGCTGACACAAAGTCAAACCCATGGGAACGCTGACACAAAGTCAAACCCAAATGTGCAACTAGACTACACCCTAAAAAGGGGAGTTAGCCCACTACCTAAACCATGGCCAATGGATGGGCAACATGGGAACTCAGTGTATGGATTATAACGAACTCGGCTCGAGTGCCATTATAATCCCATAACACTGACCAACAATCAAGTACCAGTTGGACTTAAAATAAAAGCACAGTAATAAATACTTGCTTAAACAACCAATGTATGATTCAAAGTAGGGAACCATACCAAATATATCATAACAATATGATAACAAGATGATAACAAGTATCAATAGCAAGTAGCACTAAGGCTAAATCATCCTTGAACCAATTCAATTCAACTTAGGATTTCAAAGTAGGGAACCCTAATCAAACATATCACAAAGAGGTTAACCAAGGCAAAAGGTGTAACACATAAGGTCTACACACTTATAATAGCCATTCAAGGATGTATCAACAATGGTATAGTAATATTAAACAAGTTAGGTTCAATGATTACAACCTACTTTACCCAATCATTTGAACATCTTCCAATTATCACAATTGGTATGTTAATACATCATTTTGTTGTTCATACATTATACTTTGATGGTAGCATTCAATATATAACAATGAGTAACCTCTATAAGGTTTCAAGATCAACTTACTAAGTTTTGACTAACTTTGGTTAAGCTAAAATCAAGTCTTTCAACCATATTCCACCTATATTTAAACCTCTTCCTCATATCCATTTTACCAATTAAGATATCATGGTAAAGCTAAAGAGTTGTACTTGAATTATAGTCAAAGAGGGTTCCATTATATACTAGGTAGATTAGGTTTCTAAGCCTTGAAAAATGGTTCAGAGTCAACAGGACAGGGCACGACTCATGCTCTATGGCAGGACTCGTGCCGTTGAATCCCCAATTAATCCAGCACAGGTTACACCAAAATCACGAGTCGTTATCACGAGTGGCCAAAGGGCACGACTCGTGCCATGGGGAACAAGTCGTGAAGGCTATTTGGTCCATTAGTTGTGGTTTGATATTAGGCAACCATTACAGCAGCCACCTTAAACCAAAGCTGACCGTATAATGTGTTATGGAAGTACAAAAGGTGCTGAGAAATTGATGATCGTTGCTTCATTTTTCAACTTCTCTAGTGGAAATAAGACATTATATTGACGCAACAACAAGAACCCAATTTGCAGGTCGAGAACCAGATTAAATGGATTTCCACTGAGTTCATAAATCACAGCTACATCACCTAGGCAACAACAAGAAGAACCAAGATAGTTTGTCCCATTTGACTCTATGCTTACCAAGCCATTTCCACTTCTTTCAACTCCAAGATAATGTTCCCAAAATGACATAAAACATTAATACTTCCATTCTTTACCTTTTATAACAACACTATACAAAAAATTCCATATACTACGTTCTAACCCTTTTCAACTCATTCCAATTCTAAGCAAATTGCACCAAAGTGTCATGCAATACTTAAATATCAATCTTTATACTTCCAACCCACCCATTACGCCAACACTTCCTCATATTCATTCAAAACCCATTTCCTTTTATTTAAAATCAAGTAAGATGGCTAAATTTAACATGCAACATAAACACTTCCACTATTTCATCATTTATACTTCAATGAACAAAAGTAGAAGAAAGGAATATAATAACTTACTAAAAATAATTCAAAATTAAGAAAAGCTTCAATCGGATAGACGCGATCCTCTCGGCTTCCCAAACATTTTGGCGCAGATGGATCGAAAAACAGACAAGTATTAAATTTGATATGAATTTTTTTGGAAGGAGGGAAGAACCTTAAGCTTTTTTCCATGGAAAAATAATATGAACTTACTGTGTTGTATTTTTTTGAAGCTTCTCCATTAAAACCAAGGATAACCATTGGCATAGTTCCACTTTAGCTCCTCCAACTCCTAAACATTCTCCCATTAAAATCTTAAGTTCCAGCATTTACACTTAAGCACCTCATGACTTTTATAAGGTTCTTAATAAAAAATTTCCATATTATTATTTCATTACACCACTCCTAATATTTTCAAAATGACATTAAATATTATATTTAATTTATTTACATATTGAAAATATCATATAAATTATTAAAATGCTAAACTAATACAAAATTGCCACAATTAAAATGTGAAACAATAAATAATTTAAATTGTACTCCATATACACGTGCTCAACACAGAGTTTGGGTCGTTACAATCACTCCTCTTTAAGAAAATTCGTCCCGAATTTTAAATTTACTTACCGAGAAGATCAAACAATCACAAATGTTTTCACTCCATTTCTTCTCGAAGTTTCCAAGTCGACTCTTCGACATCATGAATCCTCTATACGACCTTAACAAGGGAAATACTCTTATTCCTCAACTCTTTAGCTATCGGTATATTCCCAATTCCTGCCATAACAACTAAGTACCCGCATAAAACACTTAACGTTAATCACTCAATTCATAATTACCCCCCCTAGGTCACGTAGTCACTCTAGACTATCTAAAACATAGCTCTGATATCAACTGACGCGCCCCGAACCGGGCACCTACTTGGCCTCACGTCCGGGACACGCTCAAAAGACGTCATAATTCCTTTAAAACTTTTGAAATGTCCTTTCTAAATTTTAAATATACAAAATCTGCTTCAACTTAAAAACTTTTTTATACTAATTGAAAATAACCATATCAAGCTTAAAATCCAAAAAAAAAAAAAAAAAAAAAAAGCTTAAAATCCACACACCACATTTACAAACCATTTACAAACTTATGGAACATAGTTCCAAACTTACTCTCCTTACTTATCATATTTACAATCACTAACATTACTCAATTAAATGACATAAAGTCTAAATCTCGCTTATACTACCCCATTGGGTAATACATTTACATAATGCAACCAATACACTATACTTTCCCCAAGTTACATACCCAACTCGACGTTCTTCTCGTGCCCAACGTAGCATATTACTTGGCTCGCCCTGGTCTAAGGAAAACAATAAAAGGACGGGATGAGATAAAATCTCAGCAGGCTATTATATATGCAACAATATGATATGCAATCACAACAGGAAGCATATAACAACATCTCATATATATATATATATATATATATATATATATATATATATATATATATATATATATATATATATATATATATATATATATATATATATATATATATATCCCATTCTTGTCAACACAAAGAAAGATATAAATATATAACACATAAGTACAATAATGTAACACTTAGAAGAATATTGAGCCAATGTTTCATCCTAAAAAGGATATCACGATCAGAGCAGCATCAACAGATGAAGAAACGGTTCCGGAACCTAATCACAATAACAACAAATGGGAACGCTGACACAAAGTCAAACCCACGGGAACGCTGACACAAAGTCAAACCCAAATGTGCAACTAGACTACACCCTAAAAAGGGGAGTTAGCCCACTACCCAAACCATGGCCAATGGATGGGCAACCTGGGAACTCAGTGTATGGATTATAACGAACTTGGCTCGGGTGCCATTATAATCCCATAACACTGCCCAACAATCAAGTACCAGCTGGACTTTAAATAAAAGCACAGTAATAAATACTTGCTTAAACAACCAATGTATGATTCAAAGTAGGGAACCATACCAAATATATCATAACAATATGATAACAAGATGATAACAAGTATCAATAACAAGTAGCACTAAGGCTAAACCATCCTTGAACCAATTCAATTCAACTTAGGATTTCAAAGTAGGGAACCCTAATCAAACATATCACAAAGAGGTTAACCAAGGCAAAAGGTGTAACACATAAGGTCTACACACTTATAATATCCATTCAAGGATGTATCAACAATGGTATAATAATATTAAACAAGTTAGGTTCAATGATTCTGTTAGGCCCGAATGGCAAGGAAATAGGCTAGAGGGGGGGTGAATAGCCTTTTTACAATTTTAATTGAAAATACCTTAATGGTCAAGGTCACTACTCAGAATGTTGTAAAATCAGTAAGCATAGCGGAATATTCGTGACTTAGTTTGAACTCACACAAAATCAGCAAGAAGTTGTTCAGAGCTTGATTTTAATACAAGGTATCTATTTAAACAGTTTATGCAGTACAACTTGTTTGGTTTAGGGAAATACTTATGATTCAGCAGGATGAACTGTTCTGATTTGTAATGGTTAACGACTAGCAAGATGTAAGTAAAGTAAAGACAAGGACGCAGTATTTGGAGAGGTTCACAGCGTGAATGCTGCTACATCCTCTACCAAGATTGGTCAGATCTTGGATTTTGAGAGAAGTTTACTATCAGTATGTCCTAGTCTATTACAAGAGCGGCCTTGCCGGTTACAAGGATTGAAAACAAAGGATCTACTGATGGATCTTAAAATAAAGAACTGACCAGGTGTTTTTGAGTGGCAAGTTAGACTTATCTCACTCAGGTGTGTGTGTGCTTTCTCAATCAATGCATTCTAATGATTGTCTTGTTGGAGAATGCTTACAAGGTTGAATGAGATGTGCACGAGTGTATGTCCCTAATAATGTCTAATGATTTTCTGGACTTGAAGGCTTGAGCTTCATTGAATGCTTCAAGCACACTCTTCTTCAATGCAACGACCAACCATCTTCAATGCAGCAAAGTCTTCTATATATACTTGAGAGAAAGAGAGAGAAGAACTATGATGCCGTTGAAGGGTAGATTTGGAATAAGGAAATATGGTTGGTAGGTGAGGATCATTTAATGCCATATCTTTGCAATTAATGCGGGAGATTTGAATAAGACATTTCTGCTTTTGTTCGGCGGGTAATAACCCCTTTGTCCCAACCGGTTAAGCACCGCAAAGAAGCGTACAAAGGACAAAGTAGAACTAAAAGTAGCTCTTAAGTCAGAACAGGCAAAATGGTGTTGGCAGGAAAATGTAACTACTTTTAGCAAACAAGTACGATGAAAGAGATAGAGATGTGACCGTCAGAATCGAGAGTCTGTTTCAAATGAAGGGAGTCATCCCAAATTTAAGTCACCTATCTGCTGAAGTATGTTGCTGAAAAGTGTTAACTCCTGCTGACTACCAGGCAGATCCCACCAGCAGGATAGTAACCTGCAAGACTTACTGATCTAACAAAGAAGACATCAGCAAGAGATCCAAAAATAAAATCTAATTAAATTAGGGGTCTCTAACTAGCCATGTGATCGGGATTAAGCAATTTTGAGTCCACATATATTTTGACCCAACAATCTCCTCCTAATTGCTTAAGTCCAATCACCTTTAAACAGAATCACTTAAAGGGATATAGATAGATATTAAGATAAAATGTAAGTGATAACTGTAACGGCAAACTAATAAAGTTCTACTTGAAGGGTTAGATAGATATTAAGCAAGGAACATAAAAACAAAAACCAAATTGTCAGCAAAAGTAAGTTTGTCTTTGGAGCTTCATGAGGATATCTATTTCATTGGTTACAAGACGGTCAAGGATCAGCAGGTTCAACAGCAGCAGCAACGGAGGAATCAGCAACAGACTTGGACTTTTTCTGCTTCTTGGCTTCAGCCTTCTCAGCTTTCCTCTTCTTGCTAGCCTTGTAACGCTGCACCAGCACTTCATTTTTCCCTTCCAGCTTGGCAATCTTCAGATTTGCATCAGAAAGCTTGGCTTCAGCAGCAGAGAGATTGACTTCAGCAGCAGCAGCTCTATCTTCAGCAGCTTTAAGTTTTAGCTCCAGATCCTTGATGATGTGATCTTGATTGAGATTAGAATCAAGCAGCAGCCGCTGAGTCTGGATGGTGCTGTCTATGAGATCACAAAACTGATCAAACCTCTCTTCACCAACACTTAGATTACTGAGGGTGGCTCTGGCAGGAGAGGGTCTGGGCTTGCTGAGGGCATTGTCAATAAGATCTGAAAGTCTGGCTGAGACTTTGATTGAGATTCTGTTTGCTAAGCTTACCTCCTCCTGAGTGGACTTAAGCACTAAATCCTTGATTTCAGCAAATTCACTTCGGAAAAACATACCCAAATCACCAATGTCACCTCTAAGTACAGGCTTATAAGCTTCAGAAAGATGGCCATGCTCATTAGCAAAGTAGCCAAACAAGGTGTAAACAGGTGGAGGATTAGCAGGGACCAAGAAGGTAGAAGGAATGATTGTGCTGACAATCAGAGGAATATCAGCAGATCTTGGAGCAGGTGGAACAACCAGGAGAGGGAAATTGGGATGAATGATGATAGAGAGATCAGTAGAAATGGGAGGGTCAAGGAACATCTGACCATTATTCTCCAAGAATAGCTTGCTAGCAATCATAAAATTCAGAAATGCTCTCTCATTCAGCAGAGTGCGCATGATGCCAAGGCTTAGAATTCTGCCAGTGTCTACTGAATGATCTTGCTGACAGGGTCTGGAGGTATAAAATGGTAAAGTAATGGCCAGGGCATGCTGATAAACCAACTTCCAAACACCAGCAGCAGAGAAAGGAGAATACTCAAGAGTTTCAATTACATGATCATTAATCATCAAACGTCTCCTCTTGATTCCATCCGAATAAATGCATACTTCAATTGGAGATTCACCAGCTGGACAAATATCACCACGAATTTGCAAAGAGCCAGGCTGATTGGTAGAAGATGGGAGAGTTTTGACTGCAGGGGTTTTCTTCTTGCCATGCTTAATGTCCTTATCCCATTTGAGTAGAATGGGAGTCATGCTGGAAGAGCCTTCAGTAGGAACAGAATTTTTGAAAGGATTCTTTACTATCCTTGTACCAGACCTCCACTTAAGTTTCTGATGAGGAGGGAAAAGGGGATTACCAGCAGAGTCCTTTGGAATGGACTTCGAGGTGGTGTACCAATTTGAGCATATCATCATCCTACAGTCATCAGAAAGAGAGTTGTACCAAGAGGGAGGTGTAAGTGCTCCAATTTGAGTTGGTAGCTTTTTCGTTAGAAAATTAACGAAAGTTTTAACATTCCTAACATTTCCTAACAATCCTAACTTTTCTAACAAAGTAAGGGTAAAGTGGGCATTGCCATTTAAGGTTAAACCTAGAAAAGAATCTCAAAAAGCAAAAGAAATAAGAAAAATCCGAATTGGGCAAGTTGAAAAACACAACCAGTTTGAATTTTCAAAAAAATATTCTTCCTCGGTCTAAAAGCCAAGATCAGTAGCGTATGAACAAAGCTGCACGCCTACAACCCCCTCCGCGCGGATGTCTTTGTCATTTCAGAGGGCCTATAAATTGAACCCTCCTCTCTCAGTTTACACAAGACAATTTGATCACAGCAACGAAACTCTGGCGAAATATAGAGAGAAAACTGTGGGAATCTCTAGATTGCCACCATTTTCTCTTGAATCTTTCCCAATCAAATACCAAACACATCCAAGTCTTGAACCCCTTCAAACACCTACTCAAACACCAAATCTTGATACTCCTCAAGTCAAATTCCAAACCTAGGAAGATAGGGTGTCACCATTGGTAAAGCCCTCCTTCTCAAAACCCTAAAATTCTCTTTTGATTTCTTGATCATCTTGTTCTTTTTACTTTGATTTACTTTATGTCTAGTTTAACTTGAGTTTTGACCTAAGATGGTCATCTTGAAGTTCATCTTCATGAATGACCATCTCAAGTGGTCCACATTTTAGATCTCTAGTCAATTCTTTCTCTTTGGTTTCATCTTTACAAAACTCCCTTTCCCTTTGCAAAGGACATGTTTAAACCCCATAAATTCCCCAAGGATGACTTGAATATGATAACCACTTAACAAAAAGTAGTGGAATCAAGTCTAGGGATGAAAATGGGGTGAACATAGATGCAAATCCCCCAAAAATCACATTTTCCCTCAAGAACATCTTGCTGTCCAGTAGCATTGTTCTGAGATCTCAGTCCATTTTCCTATTTTTTGTACATACATAAACTTGGAATTTGGTGTTGACTACAAAATACTTTTTGTAGCCAACATCCATATCTTTCTAGACATAATTTTACTTTATTTTTTGCGTGAGTAAAACTCCTTTTTTCAAATTTTCTTTTAAAGGTCAGTTCATCAGTTTCTGGAAATCCAGATTTCATATCTGAGATTTCCAGAAGGTTTTGACCCCTCAAATCATCTCCAAAATGAAAAGTTCTTTTACAGAAACCTTTTTTAAGGTGTTTTGAACATTTTTCATTCCCGAACTTTTCCCAGATTCTGGAGTTTTCAAGCCCTAAAGTCCATTTCAAAGTCAAGGGTCAACTGCCTTTTTCATTCTGGCAGAAATAGTTTTCAACTTCCAAAAATCTTTTGAGTTCCAAATCTCAACCCAAAAATCATCCAAAAAATCATGGGATCAGTTTAAAGCCTTAAAAAGAGTTCCCAATTTTTACTTACCTCAGTTTCAACTTATTTTGGCCAAAACACACACACACACACACAACAAAAGGATTTCAAATGTTTGGAAGACTCGTTTTGCGAGGCGCGCCGGGTGCACACTAACGTCCTTCCCGACGCGTAACGTGACCTCCGAACCCAAATTTCTGATCTCGGGCATTTTTCAAAGTTTTGGCCCTCAAAATTAAAATGGCGTGGCGACTCCGTTTTGATTTTCACAAAAAAAAATCGGGTACATCACAGTGGCGACTCCGCTGGGGATAAGAAATAAGCTTTTTCTAAAAAAAAAAAAAAAACGATATTTGGTATATTGGTGGAAACCATTAAACTTCCCGTTATCGCCTCCTAACACGAGTCGGGGATAAATTGTGGTCTAACAATCCCACGTACCGGTATCATTGTTTTAAAAAAAAAAAGGAAAAGCTTTTGAGGGTCAAGCTTCCGTCCCGGCATTAAGAATCATTTGTTGTGTGTGTTGATTTTTGCATATTTTCGTGTTGTTTTGGCCGCCTCGGAAAAAGTCAAAATTTTGACTGTCGGAATCATGTCCCTAACTGTTGGAATTTTTGTGCTTATGTGCTTATGTGTGCATTTACTTTCAAAAAAAAAAATTCAAAAAAAAATTTTCAAAAAAAAAGAATTTCAAAATTTTCAAAAAAAAAAATCATGCATCATGCCTTTTAAGACACATAAAAATTTCTATTTTACTCAGAAAAAGAAGATAGACTGCTTGCACACTACGCGCACGTTGACCGTACACTGCACACTACGTCCTTAACCCGGGGAAATCCTTGTCGCGGTCCGTTTGGTCTTATTACGCCTCTCGGATGAGCACAGGACTACCCAAACATCCCATGGAGCCTCGTGTCGACCATGCACTTGTCCGTGTGCACACTAACGTCCTTCCCGGCGCGTAACGTGACCTCCGAACTCGAATCTCTTGATTCCGGGCATTTTTCAAAGTTTTGGCCCTTAAAACAAAAATGGCGTGGCGACTCCGTTTGATTTCAAAAAAAAAATCGGGTACATTACACGTATGCGCAACGAAGTTCAATGTGACACTGTGTCATCCGGCTTTTACCGCCCGACCCATGCCTAGTATCTTCTCGGACATTACCTAAAAGTCAAAACGTCATTCGCGCAAGCGAAATTCTGCCAAAATTCCGTTAAGGCTGAAAGACGAGACTTTTCCGGTATTGCCTTGACTATAATTCGCATCGCTCGCGCGTTAAAAGTTCCTATGACCCGCTAGACCCGTTAGGAGCGTTCTTCTCTCTCGGTCGGTGGGATCCGCGTGCCCTATAGGACCCTCGCCCGGGCCGTCCACCCTGGGAGGTCGAAATACAGGTGGAATACGAGGGGCTTATAGACGTAGTGACGGAACCCACTGATCCAGGATCTAGAGTAGTTGCGAAAAAGAAGGGCAGAACCCCTTTTCCAACCAAATAGAAATTAATAAAAGACACTGTTTTAAGTAAACTGGAAGATTCTTAATCTGCATATTGCTTGAGCCTTCAGCCTAAACACCTACCCTGAGTCTAAACCTCTCCTATCCCTTTCCCGCAGCGAGAAAAAAGTGGGTGAGAACACCGGTCCAGCAGTTTGTTGGCACAGAGATCTCAGATAACCCGTCAAAATCTTCAAGTCTCAGTTTCCCAGTGTCAAAATGGCCAACGTGGAAATCAACAGTGGCAATGACCAAGTAGTCGGAGAAGCCATCCCAATTCAACCCAGACCCCATATCTGGTATGATATGTGCGATTGTGAAGATTGTCTGGAATATGAGTATCAAGAATGGATTAATGAAGACGCTCCTTCAAGAAAAAAGAAGAAGAGGAAGTCCATGCAACAGAAATTAAAAGAAAGGTACGAAGCCGGGGACAAGAGCGTGGGAACTTTAGGGGAGCCTTCGGGCAAGTTCGACTACTACGTCAGTTATGCCAAAGAGCCTACTAAGGAACCCGTCATTCAAAACGCAGTCCAGCCTGATACCCCTGTGGTCAGTGACCCTCTCGAGGCAGAAAGTTCTGAATTTGTTGCCATCGTGAAGTTCAATGAGAAGCTAGCAGATTTGGAAGCAGAATACAAAAAGCCCATAGAATACGTGGCCAATCAAGGAAGAATCAAGGTCTCTCCTGAAGAAGACTTTATCAGCATTATCCAGGCCAACCCTCCCGTTGGCTATACTGACAAGGTCGTGGTATCAAAGATCAGTGTATTGATAAGATGAGCCAGACTCTTCAGTCAATGAGTCCAGTTGTCACAGACGAGCTCGCCGAGAGATTGTATCAGGCTACTCTGGCTCCCCTCACCATCTTTCCACGGTACCGGCCTACTAATGATTTCCGGCAAGTTTTCGATCAGTTCGAAGTTTCCAAATTTCTGAAGAACGCTGACAAGACTGCTACTCCCCAGGGCAACAGCAGGAAAAAGTAAACCCCAGTCCAACCCGCGTCAAACACTTCGAGTCAATAAGTAGTGTAGGGTCCAGAGTCAGTAGGGTCAAGAATCAGTTGGGTCAGGAACCTTTGAATTCCAGTCCTCTGAGTCATCCGAAGGCCTCACGCCTCACGCCTTACGCCTGAGGATTATGAACATGTAATCAATGTCATCTTTCCCCTTGCTTTGAATGAAATGACAGATCTTTCTGAGTATCCTCTTATTGCCAACTTAACAAATGATAAATTAACTCAAAACTTAACAACAGTTAATAATGAATCATTTGAACAAGATGCAAACACACTAAACGAACAATACATAATATCATTGTGATTAGAATTGGGTAAGAAGAAGAGAGAGGCGTAAGGGTAAACATGGGCTTGGACTAGACAATAGTAGATTATATTGGAGGTTCCACCTTAAAATTAAGGGGTGATAAGAAGAGTAGCCTCTCAAGTCTATATACCAGTCCATGTTTAGTTCTTTAAGAGATGTTAGATATATAGTCTAACACACCCCCTCCTAAGTGATCCGGAGAGAAGGTTGAAGATCGAGCACGTGAAGTCGTGGACCTTATAAAAGACAGGAGATAGTGGACTTGTAAAAGTAGTGGGTCCATGTACAAGCAGCGGAGAATGTCGTGGCAGAGTCTATAGATCGACCCGCTCTGATATCATCTTAGTATTAGAATTGAGTAAGAAGTAGAGAGAGGCCCAAGGGTGAGCATGGGTTTGGACTGGGCCAGTATTATACTATATTTGAGGTTCCACCTTAAAGCCAATTGATAATAAGGGGAGTAGCCCCTCAAGTCTATATATCGGTCCACGTTTAGTTCTTTAATAGATGTGAGATATATAGTCTAACGTAATAGAAGGGTTGAAATCATTCAACTTTCAAATTACCCATGCGAAAATGAGGAGATTGGATATATGAGGATGAGAGTGAGGGGGAGGTTGAGTATAAATTTTGTAATAAGTAGACTCTATTACGGGTAGCATTGAACATGAGCATGTGTTAATATGTTTGAATAGTCAAATGTGACTATCATTGTGGGACGGAGGGAGTATCATCTAATAATTTCAATACACAATAGTCTCAAATAATGTTCCCCAATGCCTTGGTCAATGCTTCAAGCTTTGATGCAGAAGAGTCAATAGGAAAATTAATAAAGCAAATGCCAGAATTCTCGGTCTAACTCCCTTTAACACTATCTTGAATATGATCACATCATTCATGAACTTCCAATAATAATATTGATTATAAAAGTGATACAATACACTTTCTGATTTACACTTAGGGTTGCAGAACATAATGGGGGACTTTATTTTTTGCAGCCAACTTTGAAAGAATTAGCTGGTGAGTACATATTTTAAGCAAAATTGAACAATGACATACAATTGCAATTAATGTTTTATGGATTATCTTGTGAAAAAGCAAATAGCTCATAACGCTAAGTTATCTAGAAAAACTCGCTTGATGTATATTTTATCACTTAACATTGCTCCCTGATCTAGATGGTCCCTTGTCTTAATCAAAATACAGAAACGAAGAGTGGCAAGTCAACAACAATCATTACAACAACTAGGTTATTCAAAAAAAAAAATCCATTAGCTATGACCACCAAAATAATGTAAAAATTATAAAGCAGGCCAATTGTAGTAAAATAAGTCTGCAAGCTTCAACATATTCAAACATCTTCCAGCATAACGTAGGCAAAGTTTGCCTACGAAAGTCATATGCAAGGGAATATCAAGGAAAAAGTATAGAGACTTACTCTTTAAGTCCATGAGAGTAGTACTTCAATGGAGCTCTGAAAGGGGGACGTTCTTTTTCAGCATAGGCTTTAAGGACTTCATTTTCATTCTTGGCTGGAAATGGGGGACAGCCTTCAATCATCTTGAGTAGAGCACACAGCAAAATGTCAAATTAATAAACCATGAGTTATGACGAACCAAGTTTGTGAAAAATTGACACCCTTGAATCAATCAAGGGTCAAGAAACATTTACCGGTTTCGAGTACTTATTTAGCTGAAGAATGAAGGGTGAGAAAGATTTACCTCTTGTAAAATTAAAGCAAATGAGAAGACATCCACTTTGGTGTCGTATTCTTCATTTCTGAAGACCTCTGGAGCCACATATCGACCTGTGCCCATCCAACGAAACAAATACAACAACAACAACAAAGCCTTAGTCCCAAAATAATTTGGGGATCCAACGAAACAAATCTCATGGAAAAATTAAGATATCATGTAACATACGCACCCAAGTTACGAATAATGCAATGTGCTCGTTGGTGACACTACAACACTTGGTACTTACTCAAGCTTTTACTAACAATGCTGCCTTTAACTATGACGGTGTTAATGAAATTAACGGACCTGCCAACATGGCAGCCCCAAGTTAACAGAAATAAAATCAGTGCCGACGTGAAGTTGGCATGGCACTGCCAAGTAGACACTTACGTTAGTTTTTTAACGCCGTAATGGTCCACATTAGTATGTTGCATTATCTGTAATCCATCGAGAAAGTATGTTGTACATATTTGTCACTAACAAATACTCCCTCCGTCCCAATAAGTGCTTCACCCTTTTGGGTGGGCACGCAAATTATGGAAATGGGAGGGAAAAAAAAATGTTGTGAGTGTAATTTGAAAATAGGAGAGAGAATTAGTGGAGGGAATAGTAAATTATAATGGTGTTGTGAGTATTAAAATAATGTAGGAGAGAGAATGAGTGGAGGAAATAGTAAAGATTCTTTGCCAAAAAAGGAAAGGTGAAGCTTCTAACGGGATGCCCTTTTGGGTAATTTGTGAAGCTTTTATTGGGACGGAGGGAGTATGTTGAATTATTTGCAAAATATAGAAAAGTGCATTGCATTGGACGGTCTTTGGGCCCAAATTTTATATGGCTACACTTCTAATATTTCCCTACCAATCAGAAAATATAAGTATAGTCACAGGTCTGGACAGAAAGTACATTGCATTGAATGGTCTTTAGACAGAAAACATATTACTTTGAGTAACTCGAACAGCAAGGATTTCTTTTGTCTTTGTCCATTAAAAGATATTCTCTCCAAAAGCAGTAAAAAAACTCACAAGTCGTTTCTTCGTCGGTCGGAGGCCTGTCCTCTTTAATTCTTTTGGTAACTTTTAGCAGCTCGCTGACTCCAAAGTCAGCAACTTTAAGATGCCCAGTATCATCCCGCATTATATTTCTGTTTTCTTACTCGCAAACAAGAAAATTTTTATTCAAAATTACAAACAAAAATATGACCTGCCAAACCACCTACATCATAAAATCAAAAGGGGAAAACCAGATTAAACAAGAAACTTACGAAGGCTCAAGATCCCGATGAATGATTAGGTCCGGCTTATGTTCATGCAAATAGTTCATTCCCCTGCAAAATTGCGAGAAGCATCAAAAGCAAACTCTTATGCTCGTAGCCGCTTCATTCATGATAAAAACATCATAAGCTTTGGGGACATCTTCAAGAAGCATGAAGATTCATACTTTACCAAATACACGACACCCAACTTCTTAATTTTATCAAAATAAAAAAGGATCAACAGAGACCCTAATCAGAGGGGTAGTTATTTTCCTTTAATATTAAATTATAACATCAATATAACAAACCAATTTTCCCACCACATATCTTGTAGTCCATGCTCTGATGACAGTACAATTTGCATTCAAAAGAAATTTCCAATGGATGGCTTCTAAAATTTGAAATCGGCTTGGCTTACAACAAAAGTGGGTTATTGAACTCTGGCCAACCTAGTAACAAGGCTTAGACTTCAATTTTCGTCATTTATGTAATTAGACTTAACTTCCATAGTCAAAATAGTCGCTCCACTCAATTTCATGAGATTTTGTGGATGAAGTACAGGAGAAAGACCTAAATGCACCAAATATCTGGCCAGCTTCTGATGGGTTATTTAGATTATTTCCATATTATTTTTCGATTTTTCTGATAAAAGAAGACTTATTAGGACGAAATTTACAAAGGTTAAAAGATATGTCCTCTTAACAGAAAAATAAAGAGAATAAACGGGAAATTTGATGCGGCGCGGAAGTATGGGTTTCGATCAATACACGATTGATCGGGGAAACTTACAATGAGTAATTCCCTAAGATAGACAAACTAGCCCTACGAGCAAGGGTTTCCACACCAATCCAGGTGGAAGAGAGAAACAAACACGGAGTTTGACAAAATATTGTAATATTCAATAATGATTAATTTTCGAAATTAGCATAACCCTCAATTTATAGGGTTCCAAAGACTTGGAAAACAAATAGAAACCTCCTTAAAAATAAGCCTAACCTATATACTAACTTATTGGGACTCTAAAACATCAACATATATCATGAATCTACTCTAAGACATAAAAATATTACCTACCTAACAATAAATCCGAAAATTACAAGTTAAATTAAAACTAGTTAAATAACTATCAAAATAAATCCTAAATTGTCCCACACAAAACTTCATGATCTACTAACGTAAAGCAACTCAGCTCTCCAATCCCTACATAAGTCAGTCATAGATAATATCATAATGCTCAAAAAGCTCCGAATGCTCCAATCCCAAAAAAAAATTTGCCCACGTGAGTCATCTGGAAACAACCTCACTATGTTTTAATGCAAGGGCAACGCTGCGTACATCCGACCCCCCTTACCCCACCGTAGGTGGGAGCCTTTACGGCACTGGGGTAATGTTGTTGTTGTTGTTGGAAGCAAGGAACACAATCCTCTCCTTAAGTAGAAGAAAGATAATGATCTAATCTAGAAAATCATGGCTTTCCGTTCAAATCCATAAAAACCACAACATTGCAAAAACCATACACTACAAATCTACAATCATCTACTTGCATCTCTATCCTTTCCAAATCCGTAAAATCGAATTCAAATGAGACCATTCACCATTGAAAGGCGAATCCAGCTCTCCTTCAATATAGAGAACAACTCAAACCAAAGTCTCCAAGCAACTGAACAAATGCAATTAAAGGTGATCATGAGATTCGCTTTGACTATGTCACATCACACAAATGTCTGGGGACAGCCTTGTGAGGGCATCGCCATTGTCGAAGATAAAAACCTACCACTTTTTCAATTTCAAGGAAACTTTTGACTTTCAAATAAAATCATGCAAATAAAAATGAATTGAATATTGGGTCCGAATGAGAGACTTGAAAAGTGATTGAGCAGTGAATCTAGTATCTACCATGAGAATATAAAGTCTAGAGTCTTTTATCGGGACACTATAAAACTCTATAGGTATGTGTATGAACTATATTTTGGAAGTTTTACTTTTTATGACGTCGCTTTAAGCGACCTTTATCTAAATACCTGAATATGCAAGTTGGAACATGAGAAGCGCAAGTCAATAGGCTACGCGAGATTCTGATAAAACAGGGAAAGAAGTTCAGTGTGTGTGGGCGGGTGCGCACACGCACGTGTACATACAACTTTGAATTGTATGTGAACAAGTTTCATGATATTCATTATCTAATTTACATCAATCAAAGATAAGATTAGAGATATGATTCATGATAGAATCTAACATAAAGCAACTAGACAGACAAATTCTCTTTAGGTAAAAGTAAAGCTATGATATCTGAATTTGGACAGACAGTATTGCTTTAGGTAAGGTAAGCGTAAAGCAAATATATCTTGAAAATGATAAAGACAAGGACCTTGCTATATCCATCGCAAATCTCACAGCTGTTGTTGGTTTCAATGAGCCTTTTCTTTTCATAAATGCACGAAGGTCGCCCTGCAACATACTTAACAAGTGATATCACAGAAACTAACAGAAAAGCATACACTATGGCCAAAAGTCCGCAATTAAAACACAATACAAGTTAATCATAGTTACACACCGCTTAAATGAGATTTTATTCTTCTTTCTTTGAGGGGTGAGGGAAAGGAAACGTCCTACTAATGCCACACTACACCAAGTGTTTCTTAAACATGAACTCTGAAGATGTTGCCCATTACATCAAGAATCACCCAACAATGAACCGGTACACATGAATATTCTGTTATATATTTTATTCATCAAAATCAGATCACTACCGCATTTGAGCTCATGTGAAGCAGACCTTTTAAATTAAACATGAGTGAAGTTCCATAAGATCTACCGATTCTCTTGACTCTTAGGTTTTAACTATCAATCGTGTATTAAATAAAGCCTATCTCTACGGTTACACAATCCAAAGTATAAAAAGTAAGAATTCCATCAATTAAGAAGGAATTACATGTATGTCATAGATAAGTAAGAGAGAAGGCAACCTGCACCCTTATAGTGAAAAACTAACCATCACTCTGCAGTACATGGCTTAAATAAAAGAGATGATGTGATTTGAATCCATTTAAAGTTAATGTTGTAAACTTGAATATGGCAAGTTGCAAACTACTCCCTCCCCTTCCCGAAATAAGAGTACTTTATTCCTTTTTGGGATGTCCAAAGAAGAGTGTCCTCTTACAAAACACTCCATTTTAGGCATAAAAATTTACCCTTTGTTGAATAGTCTCCGCCATAGTGGGCCCAACCGTTTAGCATAGAAAGTTCACATATTTTCCCTTGTTGAATACTCCGCCATAGTGGGCCCAAAGTCTTAACAATAGAGTCAAATGTTTTACCAAAAACTATGTGTTCGGTCAAAGGGGACTCTTATTTTGGGACGGAGGAAGACGAAGTAAGTATCAAGACAGGTTGAAGCCCAGACAGAAATCTTCAGTTGATGTTGCCAATGCTCCTCTTTAAAGGTCGCACTAGTTCGTCAACAAATTATTAAGATGACTCATGAGCCACTTATTTTCTTCTACTAAAATTATGTGTGTTTGACTATTATCAGTGATGTTGGGCACTGGCAGTCTTAAGGACAGAGTGGCTTTCATCCCTTACTTCGCCCATGCATAAATGTCAGAACAATTTATCACTATACTCTTCTCAGGAACAGAACAAGCAGAAAGGAAGTGAAGTGAAGTGAAGTACATGTCATTTGGTATTACATAATTTTAAAAGATTTATACCAAAGATAATAAAGAAAATGCTTTAACAGTGTTTGACAGCATAGACGTTAAAACCAGAACACAAAATTCTTAGAAAAAATAGAACCCGGAACCGGAAGTTTAAAGCTATAGTTAATCCCAAAATTAAATAAATCATGGCAAGGTAAGAAAGGAAGACCTTTGGTAGATATTCAGTGACAATCATCATTGGACTACTTTGAGTCACAGCGCCCAAAAACTGGACCACATTGGGGTGCCGTATCTTTTGAAGCAGCTCAAGCTCATCCCTGAATGCCCTCCTGTGAAGAAAATAATTGTTTTAAGGAACACAAATTAAAACCACTACACTGAGGAGGAAACACCATAATTGAACTAATCACCCACACTTTTTCCTCATCATTAAAAAGTTCATCTCCTAGCTTTTTGACAGCAACTTGTGTTCCACGCCATGAGGCTTTACGGAAGGTTCCCTGACGTGAGTTTTCAATATGACGAAATTAGAAGAATAAAAGGCTTTCTAATCGAGATGCACAACCACATTATAACAAGTCAAATCTACAAAAACATACTATAACCTGTGGGATATTGTCAAGGTCAAAAAATCAGACAAATTTTCTGTTCATACTGATGACACTTGGAAATTAAGTCATCTAAATATCTACTAACAGGTCTTTCGTATTCTATGAAAAGATTATTTTAATGAAGTGCAAGCGGCCATATGTACCAATGAAAGGAAATGAAACAATCCTGAAAAGGAGATTTTACAGTGCAATGAGAACAAATTAAGGGCCGCTTCAACATTGCTAGTGATTTTGCAATGGTGATTCCCAGCAATTGATTCCACAGGAGTGATTCTTTGAAAAGTAGTTTTGCAATTTTAGATATGCTTTGTTACATTAGACTCAAAATTCTGAAAGAGAAATGTCCAACATGCCCTTATCGCCTCAATCTCAAACAGAATAAAATTGCAAGTAAGAACTGTATTGACTTGTACATCCAAAAGTATATTATAATCTTGGAACAACTACCATTTGGGCCACCCAACTTTGACACATAATTTATAAGGGCCACCCAATTTCCAAAATATTCAACCTTGCCACCCCCAACTATGACGCGCTAGATACATAGGCCACCAAAGTCTCAAAATAAAATGCAAATTGAACAAAAAATCAAAGAGGAATCAAAATTTGAAATTGCAATTATAATTATAATTTCTCATTTATTCAATTTTCATCGACTTCGTATTGATTTTTCTTTTTCAAGTTTGATGACATGTTTATATTATAAAATTCTCTATTTGTATTTCATAGGTATTTTTAAAAATGTAAAATTGCAAGTAACACTAATCACCCACACTTTTTCCTAATCATTAAAAAGTTCATCTCCTAGCTTTTTGACAGCAACTTGTGTTCCACGCCATGAGGCTTTACGGAAGGTTCCCTGACGTGAGTTTCAATATGACGAAATTAGAAGAATAAAAGGCTTTCTAATCGAGATGCACAACCACATTATAACAAGTCAAATCTACAAAAACATACTATAACCTGTGGGATATTGTCAAGGTCAAAAAATCAGACAAATTTTCTGTTCATACTGATGACACTTGGAAATTAAGTCATCTAAATATCTACTAACAGGTCTTTCGTATTCTATGAAAAGATTATTTTAATGAAGTGCAAGCGGCCATATGTACCAATGAAAGGAAATGAAACAATCCTGAAAAGGAGATTTTACAGTGCCATGAGAACAAATTAAGGGCCACTTCAACATTGCTAGTGATTTTGCAATGGTGATTCCCAGCAATTGATTCCACAGGAGTGATTCTTTGAAAAGTAGTTTTGCAATTTTAGATATGCTTTGTTACATTAGACTCAAAATTCTGAAAGAGAAATGTCCAACATGCCCTTATCGCCTCAATCTCAAACAGAATAAAATTGCAAGTAAGAACTGTATTGACTTGTACATCCAAAAGTATATTATAATCTTGGAACAACTACCATTTGGGCCACCCAACTTTGACACATAATTTATAAGGGCCACCCAATTTCCAAAATATTCAACCTTGCCACCCCCAACTACGACACGCTAGATACATAGGCCACCAAAGTCTCAAAATAAAATGCAAATTGAACAAAAAATCAAAGAGGAATCAAAATTTGAAATTGCAATTATAATTATAATTTCTCATTTATTCAATTTTCATCGACTTCATATTGATTTTTCTTTTTCAAGTTTGATGACATGTTTATATTATAAAATTCTCTATTTGTATTTCATAGGTATTTTTAAAAATGTAAAATTGCAAGTAACAATTTATAGTTTAAATTTAATATTTATAGTACTTTATTGAAGGGTATAATTGAGATTTTCTTGATGTGGACCCTAATTCTGGTAAAATATTTCTTTGGCCTGCAGCATTTTTGTAACAATAATTTTGATAGTTTTTGTATCGAATGTCCACTCCACCAACAACAGCAACATTACCCCAGTGCCGCAAAGGCTCCCACCTACAGTGGGTTAAGGGGGGTCGGATATACGCAGTCTTGCCCTTGTATTAAAGTACAAAGATGTTGTTTCCGGATGACCCATGATGAAAATTGCAAGGACTGACCGATGCTTAATAACAAAGAAGCGCAGACAGTTTATTGAGCCATTTTGATTCAGAAATGATGGAAATGAATGTCTACTCCACCAATAAGAAATAATAATAACAAGGGGGTTGTTTCCTGCATCACTAAGTCTCCACAAACAAAATAGCGAAACCCTTTAATACAAATTTGAGGAAAGAGAAGAAACAAGCAAACAGAATATAAGGTATTGAAGGTTACTAAAATAAGTAAGTTACCTTAGTTATGTCAACACTGTTTGTGAAATCAAGTTCCTTTGGATCAATTTCATATTCAGGGACATCACGAGAATTCTTGACATGCATGGTAGCCATCTAAGTATTCACATGATTAGGGGAAAATTAATCAAGACAATATAATCTAATAGCTAGGTCAAGAAGCAAATGAGAATAATGTATCGAATCCAAAACAAACCCAAGACTTACCACAGGTTTGGCACCATGACTCTCCAAAAGTTTGATGACATCATGGTTCTTATAATGTATTGCATCTGCAAGAGGCTGTTAAGCAACATCAAATCCATATGAAAGTCAAATGGCAAAGAAAGAAGATTATTCTTGCAGAAGAAATTAAAGAATTTGCTGACATTGATGCCAAAAATCATACCTGATAAAAAAAATCGTCAAACAACAATTTAGCCACAAGGAGTACTTCTATTGAAAAACAGTGTAATAAAATCAAACATGATCATTGTTGTATCTCTACCTTGAACACTAGATCCATCAAGTAAAATTCCAATTATAATAGTTAGATTTATATCCCACATGGATTACACTGATGGGAAGAGGATGCTTGGATAATAGTGCTGAATGATGTCAATGTCAAACAGTATGAATTAGTGACCTCATCAAAACATATCAAATGAATGGTAGTGCTTTAATTGGGGTAGCAATTTCTTATCCATGAGTTGCCCATTAGTTTTTGTAATGCTTTGGACCATTGTACACTGGACAATTTTGATGCAATGTGCAAAAGTTTAAAGCATTGTAATTTGTAATGGATAACACTCATCATTGTTAAAATATATGGTTGATTAATGTAGATCTATTTATATGCCTTAGTCTCTCTTTCTCTTTTTATTATCAAATCACACATGATACCACTTGAGCTCTCTCCCTAGGAAAGCATACAACTATTGAAGTATGCTTGAGGGATGAAGACTAAGAGTTGATGTGATATATTCCAAATGTTTAATGTTGATCTTTTGCCTAGTCTTTACTGTTTCTGCTCTAGCAAAGATTTAATTCATTTCTTGATGTAAACGAGTTGCAGCGGAATAATAAAAACGGATAGGCAAATAATTGAATCAACAACTATTTGACCCAATTCGAATTGAATCAACAATTGAATTAGGGTTTGAAGAGGTAAACATCAAAAAGAGGAGAACCTTCACACGGAATTCAAAGAACTCCAACAAGAATCTCTTGCGAGAGTCTTCTGCAAGTCAATTAAGACCCAAAGGGAAAAACCCACAATTGCAAAGCAATCAATTAAAACTCAATAATTCAAAAGTATCCTAAAGCAAACAATGAAAGAGAGTATTTATACCCTAAACAAAACCCTAAACAACTTGGAAAAGGAAAAACAAAACAATCCTAATTAAAACACTTTAAAAACGGAAACAGAATAACACGTGACTTCTGAAGCTGCGTCCGTCACGAGTCGTGCAATTCCTCACGACTCGTTCCAACCTTGTTTACTCGTGAAACGAATCGTGAGGAGCAAATCAGTCGTGCAGTAATTCAGCACGAGTCGTGCTAGGTAGCACGAGTCGTGCCCCTCGTCCAGTTCTGTCGCACGACTTACAGGGCCATCCTTCCAGGTTTGCCGCAGCTCTATCTTGGGATACATCATTTCTGCAGATACCCAGATCCTGTTTGACTCGTTAAGAAACTGTCAAAAACCCATCTTCTTGAAAAAAGGTCATACGCCCCTTTTGATGTCGTCCAACCTCATTTGCACCTGTGTCAGTTTCTGTAGTTCCTTCATGTTCAGTCCAGTTTTCTAGCCTTTGTTTAAATTCATTAGTATAGATCTCATGTATTTGCTTGTCAATCTTTCTTCCTTGATTTACAATGATACAAATTTGTTTCTCTCCCAAGGAGGGCACATCACTATTGATCAATGTATAACCCCTTTATAAAAAAAAAAAAAAAAAAAAAACGTGTATAACAAATTGCCGCCCTAGCTTTAAAAGTAAGACAAAGCACTCAAGCAACTAACCTTTCGAATGAGGTGTGCAGATATGCATTTGCACTACGCGCAGTAAGCACATAAAGATAGCAAAGACTAGTCATACTAGAGACAGTCATCAATAGTAATTATCTATTTATTTTCTTGAAAATGAAGAACAATTTCCTGGAAGGATTTAAAATCACACTGACCATACTCATGGAATGGCTACCTACAACAACTGGGATCCACACTGATAACTACTCTCTTAGGATAAGCTCGATTTTAGCTTTCACAGGGTTAGCAAGGACAATATTCGACATTTTCAACCAAATGATATATAAAATCTCTGCAATCTCGAATACTTTAATAGCTTAGGAGGAGCCTATTTCAACTATAATGTTTCAGGATCTTCCTTCCCAAGCAAGGACTAGTCCTCATTTGATGGCCTTCACTCTACAACCACAGCTAATATTTCACTTAAAGCCTTGAACCCTCATTCCATATGCCATCTCTCAGAATGCCATTAATAGTATGTAATTGAGTTCCCTCCTTCTCTAAGGGTTGGCAAATGGGTTCAACTTCAACTCGATGACAGGCATCAATGAAGAGATTTCGTATATCCATCATAGAAAAAATTTAAGGTACCTAGATTAGAATGGCTGGAACTCCCAAGTGCTTGTTTGGTGCACGAATGGGCATCGAGAAATGGCCTTAGTTATTCTCCATTAATGGTAAGTGAAACCCACCTCTCACAACGGGACTATGAGATTAGTATATTTGAATAATGGGTACTTGATGCCTATAGAAAACAATACCGAAACTCTTATTCCATGTAATGCACATACCAAAGGAAGTCATCTATTACACGGGAATATCATACCCATTCCCACCCCTCCATTACCATGTACCAAACAGGCCCTATAGGTAATGATTAACAAAGTTGAAGGTTCCCTATACTTCCAAAATGTTGCTAACAATACACGTCATCAATCCTTGGACATTGAGAAAGTATGAGAGTGGAGCTCAAACTCAAGACAGCACCAAGCAGGAGAGAGAGAGAGGCAACTAATACGTTACTCGGTTTACGGAATGTGTTTAAGACCCCTAAAAACAAGGGTGGGTCAACATTTTCATTCCAAAGATGGATGTTCAAGGGTACAACTCGCATGAGACTGAAAAAATATTACGGGTTGTCTTTACAAAGTAAAGTTGTACCTGCTTTGCCCATGTCTAATAGCCCACGATAGCTCCCCTTTAACCCATCTGCCTACGTTTTAAGAATACTTTTTTATTTTCTTATCAAAAAAAAAACATTTTAAGATTACATGGTTTCGGAAATATATGAAAGCCTAAAGTTGATTGTATCAACATATTTTCATAAATAGATGAGTCCATTATATGAAGTAAAAGCCACCCCAACGTGAAGCAAATGACATGATCTTTTAACTTGACCAGTAATCATGTCGTTGGTCGTCTATAATATGAGCTCATGCATCATGCCACATGTTCTTGAGAGGGTCTCTTTTCAGATGTCTTTCCTTATCAGATGAAAGGTATATTCATGTCCTAAGATTCCTAGGTACATCCAAGCTACATAGCTAGTTTAGGCCACCTACCATTACCCCCATGGATCCCCTTTTTGTACAATGACAAGATATTTAAAGCTTTCATGAGCCTATTGGATGACTGCCCGAGGTACAAAATCTACCCACACTTTGGTTCGAGTGTTACAGCCTACAGGAAATGCATTCCACGGCCCATCGCGGAGTACCACATGAAGGAACTTCGTTGATAATTGTCTTGCTGTAGATGCCGCCTTTATTACTTTGTCTACGACTTCAGGTGACTCTCTCAGGCAATGCTAAGTGTCCCTTAGTGAGGTGGTCTTAGAGGAGTGTATCCAACTCATGGTATGTGGTGAGCACTCCCACTAGTCATTTCGTAAGTGTATCAATCAAACATTTGGTCAACTGATAGATAAAACCAAGTAAATAGATTCTTCCATGGTTTTCATTCCCCACTTGCAGGGAGAAACCATGAGCAACGGAGGATCATAATGAGAAACAAAACAGATTCATTTATGAGATTGTAAGCCTGACTATAGAGAATCACCCATGTCAAGTTTCATTCAATCTCACCTTATCACACATAAAAACTATAACTTGCTTCTATCTGCATACACATACACCTTTCTCGAAACAAATGACAGGCATTAATCTTTTCAAAATGAATTATTATTTCTTCAATGGATCTCTGATACGGATTTACTTTGGTATTTAAAAACCACGGGATTCATAATGATTCAAGTATTTGTCTACAACAACTTAAAACAATGTAAAAAAAATATCAATCCAAAGATGCTCAAGTTGACTTTGAAGTCAAATTAAAATTCCCTTGAGAGGGGGTAAGTGCTAAACTCGGATCATATAGAAACAAGTAAATCATCATAATTGTGAGTTGGATTACCGTGCTACCCCAACGGTCTTTGGGATCAACTTCAGCACCACGTTTAAGCAAGAATTCAGCAACATCACTAAACCCTTGACAAGCAGCAACATGCAAGGCAGTCCGATTCAATATCCCTAAAATTGACATCAATACGAGAATCCAAAAGCTCATTCAAACCCTCCAAATCACGTTCGTTTGCCAGATACATCAACCTCACCCGTGGATCCATTTCATATTCATCAGCTCCACCACCATCGTCCTTCCTAACGCAATCATCACCATCGTCTATAGTCTCCGGCGCCAGTGATGATTGCCGGCCGAGGGTAAATCTCGCCTGCGCGTTTGACTCCATTGCCGATCAAATTAACAAATTAAATTGCAACAAGAAAGAATTGGGATTGATAGTGAGGGTTTTAGAGAAGTGTGGGATTTGTGGTTGGGATTTTTGGTAAAGACGTTGACAAGTAGGCAACTTGGACAGCTGGGATGGAGCGCGTGAGCTTCAGGAGTCGTCTATGTGTGTGTTTGTGTGTGAAAAAAGTTGCGCGCTTACGCCAGAGTATAATGGCTGGTTGGCTATTGGTGGATGAGAACTAGGAGCATGCCTTACAAAACGGATTTCCTGCACCACAAAGTCCGTTTACTAATGTTGTCACATTGTCAATATTTTTGTTTTACTATAACTTATAATTGGCAGCAAACTCGTGCAATGCACGGCAATTTTATGTTGTCAAAATTGATCTGAACATTGAATCGAAGTACAAAAACCGAAATATCAATTATACATTTTGAAACACTTCAATTCCTTAAACTCAACGTTCATAGTTACTCTAGTACATGATGACTCATCAGCTTTATTTATAGGTATCGAGATATGAAGACCTTTCAGATTAGTTACTCTCGATAGTGCAACATAAAGTTGTCCATGAATGAAGATTGGTTTCTTCAAAAGCATCCCCACTATTTGTAACGATTGGCCCCGACTCTTATTGATTGAAATTACATACAATACCATGATCGGGAACTGACGACGTTCAAACCTGAAGGAAATTCTGGAGTCATATGGAGTTAATGACATTCTAGGAATTAGAATGTCTGAATATATATATATATAAAAAGAGAATAATATCTTTTGATATTTTTTCCTTTCAAAAATAAGATTTTTCCTTCAAAATAGTGACAATTCTAGAAGATATTGTTAATATATTTTTTAATGTTTTCCTAATAAATGTTTTAAAAAAAAAACTAAAATATCTTGCAAAATAATTGGGCTTATATTCAATTTAACAAGATCATTTTTATCAATTCTTGATCCTTATCGTCAACTTTTTTTTTATTTTTAACATCAATATGAATTTTTTCCCCAAAAAAAAATCAACATGGATACTTTTGGCATTATTTATTTAATTTTAAGAAATATACTATTTCTGTCACACTACAAACTACACATTTTTCTCACATGGTATCCCACTACAAACTACTCCCTCCATCTCATTCAATTTAGAATTTTCTCTTACGACACATAAATTAAGAAATATTAATATAATAAGAAAAGAGAATGAGTGGAGGAGGTATTGTGAGTATAAAAAGTAAAATATGAAATAGAACGAGTGAGTGGCATAGTAAGGAGATTGTTGTTATTAGTATAACAAGTGATTCTCATTGAATATAAAAATAATATAAACTTGCCATTTTGGGATGTTATAAGTCGAGTGAGACACTCAGAATGGAAAATTGTCCTAAGTCGGGTGGGACGGAGGGAGTATGTACTTTCTAAAATGGAAATATTTATTATTTATATTAATGGGACTCACATATCATAATTAGAACAACAACTCATTTTCTCTCTCCAACCTCATTTTTCATAGTTATAACACTCAATTCAGTAACATTTTACCTTAATTTCCGAGCAAATAATAAGTGTGTAGTTTATAATAGAATGAAAGGAGTATAATCTAACTGAACTTTTTTGTTGATCACCCAATTTATATAAATGAAATTTTATTATTTCATGTTTATTTTATTTACTATTTTACTGGTTTTATTGATACCCCACATTATATAGATGAAAATATTACTATATAAAAGACTTTGCTAACTTTCCGGCGTCACGTTTCTAAAAAAAAATAAAAAAAAAAAAACTTTCTGGTGTCATGCACCTTTCGACGAAAGAGCGCCATTATTTCGTGTTGATTTAAGATTTATTATTTTTGGATTTTATTTCATTAAAAAATTGGATAAATGTTACATTATTTTTAACTGTAGTTGTTAATTTTGATTTTTGTTTATTTAATTATATCAAAATTATACAAATTATAAAAAATATATCAAAAGTCGCTACAATTGTTGTCATAATAAGGCTACTAAATATGTTGACTAATTAGATGATTTTGTTTTAATTATTACTACTTTGTCTCTTAATGAACTCCAATGTAAGAAATTTTTGTTTTAAAATTGTTTTTTTATAAAAAGTGTTGTTCTGAGCATTTTTTTACTAAATTTCTTTCACTGTTTATTTTATTATGGTAAATAAAATGTTTAAAAGTGAATAATAAAAATATTTATCTTCTTTCCCAAAGCGAACACTTCAAATTCAAATGAATTATCCTTTTATAATAAAAAATAAATGAATATCAAACTTTTGATTTAGAGATATTTTAAAAATATTTTTTTGAGCAAATATGCATAAATACACTTGCTATTCCAAATTTTCAATTTTACAATTATATAATGAATAGTTAAATAACAAAGCAGTAAAATAAATCATTTAAGGAAAAATATTTTAAAATAATAATTCCTATTGGAATAATCACTGAAGTTTCTTACATCACGAAATATGTGTATACAAAAAGCTTTCAAAATTTATAATATCATTGTGTTGGTTAAATAATTATGTCGAACCCTAAAACAGAAGTTGAAACAAGTATATATACTCCTCCAACCAATAAAACTAAACCTAATTGAAAAAGGAAATTCAATAATCCTAAAAACTGAAATAATAAAGGAAAAAGGAAAAGAAATTAAAAATCAAAAAGTCTTTTCCCCAGCGGTCAACGCCTAAGACTATATCCAATAACTCAACTACCAAAAAACATACAACTACCCTAATATTATGACACCTCATCTTCTCTCTCCATCCACTTAATCATTCAACTACTTTCTCAACTACACCCCACACAATGTCTAGCTTTAGTTTAAAATTCAACTCCTCCCAACTCATCATTCTATACCCCACCACTTTTTATTTTATTTACAATAATTAATTTTATAATTAAAATAATAATAATAATTTATTATTAAACAATAAATTATTAATATTTTTATTTTTAAATTCGAATTTTTTTTTAATTTTTTAAATTCGAGATTTTATTTAATTTTTTTAATTCTAGATTTTTTTTTTTATTTTTTTTAATTCACACTTAATTAAAATGAGTGGTCGTGGTATTAGAAAATGAGTTAGGTAAAATGAGTGGTCGTGGTTGACGAAAATGAGTTAGGTAAAATGAGTGGTCGTGGTATTATTATTATTTAATAATAATAATTTATTATTAAAAAATAAATTATTAATATTTTTATTTATAAATTCGAGATTTTTTGTAATTTTTTTAATTCAAGATTTTATTTAATTTTATAAATTCGAGATTTTATTATTAAAAAATAAATTATTAATTTTTTTGGTGTACAAAAAATATGAAAGTTATGTCATTTTATAGAGAAAAAAATTTCCAGAATTTTGGAAAAAAAAAAAAATATTTCTATCAAATAATTGAGCTCAAAAAACGGGGTGGAAAAATAAAAAGAAAAAGAAAAACCAACCAATCACAGCAGGACACTTGTCCCCTTCCGGAAAAAAACAAAAAAAAGGGCTGACGCGCCTCACCATGGCGTGAAGGACACGCGCCAAATTCGGGCGAATGGGAGGCTGACGCGTGGCCATGGCGGGTCCCTCCTTCTTCTCCTCAACCAGGTTGAACATATTAATTCCCCACCCCTCAACTACCCCCCTCTCAACCCCTTATTACCACCACTCAACTAACTTACTCCCTCTCAACTCCCCACTCAACTACCTTATTGGACTTAGCCTAAGAGCCCACACGCCACCTTCCTTGGTGTTCCCGTTTACGTGCAACAAAACAGTTTCCTAATCTCCTTTAATTACTTTGGTCCTCCTACTTTCCCACATCTCAATCTGGACACTTAACTTTCTCAATCTGCAGTTTGGTCCCTGAAACTTCACATAATTGCAGCTTTTACCCTTGAGCTCTCTATTGTCTTGAACTTTCTGTCTTCCTTGCCATCTCCAAAACAGGTCTAACTCATATTACAATAAAATGTCAATAATATTTCTCATATTACAATGTTTCCTCAATAATACAAAATATAGCAATTTAACTAAAATAAACACAAAATGTAACCAAATTGCTATAAAATATCCGGAAAAACCGAGAAATTACCAAAGCTAAAAACAACCTATCAATGATTCCTCTACTTCTCAACCAAGTTTTACTATTGGGGATCCATATAGTTTTTTTGCAAATTTGTATAGTAAAAAATATGGTCCTTCTCGAGGTTCATCTTCATCATCATTAAACCTTCCCGTGGAGTTAGAAACTTATTTCACTACAAACTTTGAATTAAACCAAGATTCAAATTCAAATGAATTTGATGTTTTACGATGGTGGTCAAGAAGGAAAGACTTTTATCCTACACTTTCCATAGTTGCTAAAGAAGTATTAGCCTCTCCCGCTTCAATGGTGACGGTTGAATCGGCATTTAGCGATGGTGGAAATGTTTTGGATGAAAGACGTTCCCAACTAACAAGTGAAAATTTGGAACATCAACTTTTACTTGGCGATTGGGTTAGAGCGGAAAAAAGACAACAAGACTTTCCTTATGATGAGGATCTATTGGATCCAAGATATCAATACGATGTCGAGGACTCCACGAAAAGTAGTGATGTATGAATGATGTTTTAGATTAATTTTTATTTTAATTAGATTAGTTTAGACTTTAGATTAGATTAAATTTATTTTATTTAATTGTAATAGTTAAGTTGAGGTAAAGGCTCCTAAATGTTCCCCCCCCCCTTATTTATAAAAGGGAAAGGTTGGTTGTCCCCCTCTTTGTAATTTTATTTTAATTAATAAAATTTAAGGGTACCGTCCATTTTTTCTTTTATATACTTTCGTTTCTTTTAAAAAAGTTAAGTGTTATTTCTTTCAAAATTCATAAATTGTTTATATAACTTTTTGCAAAAATTGTATATAGTAAACAAAAGTCTAAAATAGTCTTACTTATCCAAAAAAAATTAAAAAAAATTAAAAGTTAACTTTTTTCAAAAAACTGTTAAGTTTTATTTCTTTCAAAAGTCATAACTTTTTATAAACCTTTTTGCAAAAAATGTATGTAGTAAACTTAAGTCTAAAAGAGTCTTATTTATCCAAAAATAATTGAAAAAAAAAAGTTAACTTTTTCATAGAACATAACATAAACTGTTAAAAAGTTAACTATTTTTTCAAAAAGCTCTCAAAATGTTAACTTTTTTTATTCAAAAACTGAAAAATTGTTAGAAAATTAACTTTTTCCTTAATTGTTTTTTAAATCTATTAAAATTTCTGTTACAAATCTAATCTGAAAAAAAAACGGTTTAAACCGGTTAACCGGGCAAACCGGTAAATCGAAAAACCGTAACCGGTTATAGCGGTTACACGGTTCGGTTCCGATTTGGTGGTTTGGAGGTTAGTAACCGCCGGTTATAACCGGCTAACCACCGGTTCAACCGAACCTGCCACGTCTATTTGAAGCTTTATTTTTTAACAATCTTTTGTCTTCCTTGTCACTAGAGATGGCGAGGACGTGGAGAAGTAACTCCAATGCCCTCTACTGTTACCATACCCAAAATTTTAGAATTTATCAAAGGAGTGACGGGCTATGGATGATGTTGAGTTTGAACGAGATAGGGGAGATTTTGACGAGGTACCAATCTTTTATAACTGACGTCGGTTATCCTAGTTGATTTAGGATAGACCGACTTGATGTTGAGTCTCCCAACATTGTGCTATTCCAAGGTTGGTCTGAGATAATCAACCACATCAATTTGTATTACTTGAAATCCGACCATTTGGAGCGTCCTCCATTGTTGGGTAAGGGTCCCTCCTCGGTTTTAATTTGTAGGACGAGGAGGGATATTCATCCTCTTCCTCGTCTTCCATTTGCCTTGGCCAATGGACTTATACCCCTAGGCCCAAACCCATAAGGGCAGGGGAACCCATGATAGAGGAATTACATTCTAGGTATGGGGTATCGAGGGGAGAGTACCGACTTATTTACTTCCCCGGTGTTCCTCTCAAGACCGAGAAAGCCGTAGTTGACTTTTACTATAGACTGAATCATGTCCATTTCTATTATAAACAGTTTCAATTGGGCCTCCATCTTCCCTTGGACCCCTTCATAAACGAATTCCTTGAGGATATGCAAGCCATCCCGGCTATGCTAGGTGCCAACGCCGTGAGGTTTCTCACCGACTTTATTGTCCTTTGTCGTATCTTAGTCTTTGAGCCTTGTCAGTATGCGTTTCACCATTTTTATACCATGAGTTACAAGGAGGATATGAGGCTTGTGGTGATAAGGAGCGACCCAAACCAACCAAAACCTATCTACCCCATGTCGAGTAAGGTATTCGGGTGGAATAACCACGTCGTTAGGGTGGAGAGTCGACAAGGTTGGGAATTTACCTCTCCCTCGGAGTACCCACGTGTGCCCGAGCAGGTATGGAGGCCTGAGTGGAGTGCCCAATTGATTGAGAGACTAAGGGAGTTCGCCGAGGTAGGCACTCTGTGTTGGTCCACTTTGGAGACCGATCAGAGATATTACGTTCAGGCCGGGGTCATGCCAGGCCCCTTGGATGGCCTAGTGCCTATGGTTCCAGTTGTGAGGGGGAACAAATTTACGAAGTGGAGGGTGCATCCCAGTCTGGTATTCCATAGTGAATGCGACGTCTGCAAACTCAATGAGGACAGATGCCTTGCCGAGGATGGCATCCCCGGCTGTAAATTTCTTTTTTTCCCATCTTTCGTACTTGTATGATTTTTGTTTTTTTTTTGTTCTTTCTCGTAGTTTTACTAACTATTCTTTCTCGTCCTTGTAGGTCTTACAGCCCAGCAAGAGAGGAAGATGTCGGAGGAAATACTTGACCCTCAGGCCGTTATGAAGTTAAGGAGGAGGACGTCATGCTCCTCGGCCCAAAATAAGAGGCGGGATGACGCCGTCCATCGTCAATCTATTATGTCCACCAAGGACGCCGGGGCGTTGCCCTTGAAGCCGATGGGGGGCGCTACTACCTCCAACGAGGAAGGAAACGACGGGCAAGATGCCCAGGTCGAAGAGGGGCATAGGTCCTAGACTCTAGCCATTGAAACCGAGGAGGCCCAAAGGCTAGTCGGCCTAGCTGGTGCCGAGGAGGCGGAGGCCGTCAAAAGAACTTGTCAAAAAAGGCCAAGTATTGAAGCCATTCCCGAGGAGCCTTACTCAAAGAGAGTTGCTGTTGATTTTTCCTCCAAAGAGATCACTGCCCGTCATGTAAAATCTTATGATGAGGCCGAGGTGGTTGCCAAGGAGTTGGCTATTTACCCCATTATTAAGGGGCTAGATGTGTTGGCCAGTAAGGGCCCCAAGCTCAGGCTAGGTCAGAGTGTAGTCCAACGAGCAATTGATGAAGACCTGCTCGATGTTTTTATTGACTCCCGGCCGAGCAAGGAGCACTTGGCCAATAGAAAGGGCCTTATTCTCAGCGATGTAAACCTCCTCGTAGTTTTCATTTTCGCTTCATGGATTTCGTATTACTTGTATCTTTATGCTGATGATTTTTTGCCTGTTGTAGCTTACCACCATCACGACTTATGAAGCCATAAAAAGCAAGGCTGCTAACGATCTGTAGCAAAAGCTCAATAGACTGATCGAGAAGAATAAGGCCGATGTGGCCAAAGCCGTGGGGCTGCTGAAGTCCTTGAGGGCTGAATTAGATGAACAAAAGGCAGCTAGGGCAAAGGCCAAGGAAGCCGAGAAGATCATCAAGGAGGCCCAAGCTAAAGCCGAAGAGGCTCATAAGGACGGGCAAGTTGAGGTCGAAGGGCTACAAGCCGAGCTGAGGAGAAACGCCAAGGAAGCAGATGCTCGGTGTAAACAGTTAGAGGCTGACTTGCCTTCTAAAATTGTTGAGGCATTCTCCCAGTTCAAGGCTAGCTCGGATTTCAAGTAGGCCTTGGCTGATAAGACGGCCATTATGTATTCTCATGGCTATCTTCATTTGGCCAGAAAAGCATTAGTGTACCCAACGCTAAATGTTGACGTATGCTTGCTTGCGCGTCTTATTTGTCAAGATGCCGATGATGAACTTGCTCAGTCTGGCCATGTATTAGTGCCATATTCATTGAATGCCTTAAAGGTCATAGCTGCTCATGACGCTAGTGTAAGTGCTCCAATTTGAGCTTGTTAGTATTTTCGTTAGAAAATTAACGAAAGTTTTAACATTCCTAACATTTCCTAACAATCCTAACTTTTCTAACAAAGCAAGGGCAAAGTGGGCATTGTTATTTAAGGTTAAACCTCAAAAAGAATCTTAAAAAGCAAAACAAAGGAAGAAAACCAAAAATAGAAATGGCTGGAAACATAAACTGGCTGTTAATTTGAATTTTAGAAAAGATTATTCTTCCTGTCCAAAGCCTGAAGCTGTAATTAATGAACAGTGCACGCTGCAGGGTTGATCCGCGCGGACATGATTGCAATTTCAGGAGAGCTATAAATTGAGCCCTCCAGTCACAAAAATAAGGAGCCACAACACAAATTGCACCGAACCTCTGGCGAAATATAGAGAGAAAACAGTGAGAATTCACTTGAATTGTCACCTTTTTCTCTTGAATCTTTCCCAAATCCCACTCACTCAAACACTCTCATATTCAAGCCTCAAACACTCTTACATACAAGCCAAAAGCTCAAGAACACAAAGAAGATTGGTAAACCCTCCTTCTCCTAACCCTAAACTCCTCCATGCATGCATTTGCAAACTACAAAATGTAGTTCATTCATCTTTTTGCCTTAGATCTAAGAAGATTACCATGGAAGTCCATCTCCATGGATGATCTTCTACAAAGATCAACATTGTTTTCAAAGTGTTCTTGCTTGCTTGCAAAGAAAACACATTTTCAAAACCCTAAAAAACCATTTTCAAGCACCAAATCTTGATTTCAAAGGATAAAATTCTCTTTCCCAAGCAAATGAAGTGCTTAGTCCTAATGTACCCCAAGGATGGTTTGGTATAGTTGATTCACCACTAAAATGTCTAGTGATCACTAACCAAAACCTAGGGGACAAGCATGGATGCAAAACCCCCTTTAAAATCATATTTTCTTTCTTGAGAAGTTGCTGTCCAGTAGCAATTTTCTCAGACCTCAGTCCATGGTCTAATTTTTGGACACAGATAAATGTGGAATTTGGTGTTTACTACAAAACACTTTTTGTAGCCAACATCCAGATCTTTCCATACATATTTTTATTTTATTTTTTGGATGAGTAAAACTCCATTTTCCAAATTTTATTTTAGAGGCTAGTTCATCAGTTTCTGGAAATCCAGATCTCATATCTGAGATTTCCAGAAGGTTTTGACCCCTCAAATCTTCTCCAAAATGGAAAATTCCTTCACACAAAGCTTATTTAAGGAGTCTAGAAAAACTTTCATTCTCTGAGTTCATCCAGATCATTAAGTTTTAAGACCTTTGAATACATTTCAAAATCAGGTGTCTGCTGCCTTTTTCATTCTGGCAGAAGTGACTTCTCAACTTCAAAAGGTCTTTTGAGTACCAAATCTCAAACCAAAAATTCTCCAAAAAATCATGGGATCAGTTTTAAGTCTTAAGAAAAGATCCCAATTTTTGTTTTTTTTAGTTTCAAGTTATTTTGGTCAAAACACACACACACACACACAACAACAACAAAAGGATTTCAAATGTTTGGAAGACTCGTTTTACGAGGCGCGTCGGGTGCACACTAACGTCCTTCCCGACGCGTAACATGACCTCCGAACCTAAATCTCTGACCTCGGGCTTTTTTCAAAGTTTTGGCCCTTAAAATAAAAATGGCGTGGCGACTCCGTGTATTTTTTCGATTGATTTTCAAAGAAAACAAAAACAACAAAAATCTTTCGGGAAAACAAAAATTTTGGACCAACATCGTTACAGTGGCGACTCCGCTGGGGACAAACAAGTTTTATCTTAAAAAAAAAAGAATAAGAAAAACTTTTGAGGGTCAAGCTTCCGTCCCGACATTTGAAATCCTTTGTTTTGTGTGTGTTGATTTTTGCACAGTTTTCGTGTTTGTTTTGGCCGCCTCGGGAAAAGTCAAAATTTTGACTGTCGGAAATCATGTCCCTAACTGTCGGAATTTTTGTGATTATGTGCTTATGTGTTCATAAAATTTTCAAAAAAAAAAATTTCAAAAAAAAATTCAAAAAAAAAAAATCATGCACCATGCCTTTTAATACACATAAAAATCTCTATTTTACTCAGAAAAAGAAGATAGACTGCTTGCACACTACGCGCACGTTGACCGTACACTGCACACTACGTCCTTAACCCGGGGAAATCCTTGTCGCGGTCCGTTTGGTCTTATTACGCCTCTCGGATGAGCACAGGACTACCCAAACATCCCATGGAGCCTCGTGTCGACCATGCACTTGTCTGTGACACACTTTGTCCGAGACCCGGTTGGTTTTTAGTCTGGTCTGTGTCATGCCCTGTCTATGTATAGACCTTTCCTTTCAAGCCTTTGTCGGCATACCGACTCAATATCTTTCGGGTCCCTAATCAGTCGAAGTCATGTCGGTTTTCCGCCGCAGACTTTGACCAAGATATTGACCGGCGCCTTGACTTTGGCTCTGACTGGCACAAATTATACACTGACTCCCAGCATGACACTGAGTCATCAAGGATTAACGATAATTCCATGCCTAATTACGGCCTGACTGACGACGAGTCAAGATCAATAGTGGACATTTATCAGTCCAAATCATGCCGACTCTTTTGTCGAGCCCTCGGACACGATCTTGACTTTGACGTCAGCTTTGTCCGTAATTTACATCGAATGCTCGTTAAGACTCGATTACCCGCCAGACTTCTAGGATCGTTTTTTCTTTCGGTCGGTGGGACCCGCTTGCCCTATAGGACCCTCGCCGGTGTCCACCTGGGAGGTCGAAATACAGGTGGAATACGAGGGGCTTATAGACGTAGTGACGGGGCCCACTGATCCAGGAATCAGAGTAGTTTGAAAGAAAAAGAAGAGCAATCTTTTCCAACCGATTAGGTTAATAAAACATGTTTTAAGTAAACAAGAACAAATAACTGCATGTTGCATGAGCCTAAAGCCCAAACACCTACCCTCCTTCAATTCCCGCCATCTGAACCCTCGTGTCTTTCCCCCGCAGCTCCACACAAAGCTTGGTTTCGGGCACCGGGTCACCGTTTAATCAGTTGGGAAGAGTCAAGTGCATCGTCAGCTTCACCGTCTTTTCCGACTCCAGGTTTCAGAATGTCTGCATCAGCTGGTAACGATGGGGACAACGTCACCCCGCCTCCCGGGACTCCTCAGACAGAACAGCAGTGGAATCAGTTAGCAGAACAGATGAGAGTGCGACAGGAAGCACAGCTGAATAGCCTTATGGAGGCTATCAAGAGCCATGGTTTGGCCGCCAGCCTCAATCCTGATGGCACCTTCACCGTGGAAGAGGAGGATGACCCCAATCCCAATCTTGGTCGCCCCGATTACTCCAGAATGCCTCCACCAACCTCTTTCGGTGCTACCAGAGCCCATGCTCCTCGATCTCTGGGTCAGACCACCGGGTCCGTGCAGCCTGGCGGCACAAATCAGATTGCAGCTCCTCAGTGGGGGCAAAATCAGTACGGAATGTCCTCTCATGGTTGGGGATACCTCGGAATGCCACAGCAAATTGGGACCCATCCTCAGTTTGGGACTGACCAATCCGGACCTTCACAGCAACAGCCGCAGTTCGGAATGCCGCCACGATGCAGTTCGGGGCCACGATCGAGATCCTTCCTCAGAATGCCTCCATCCCGATTTCATCTGAATCACCAGGACCGCAGTATCCCCCCGGTTACACACCTTCGCCGCAGGCAACCATGCAATTCAACAATCAGGAACAGCAGCCCACATTTAAGCCTACCTATGGGCCTCACTCCGGAAATCCAAGCTACCCAGCTACATCGGGGCTGCCTTCACCCTCTTTACCGGTTGAGAATCAACAACAAGCTGCAAGGTTCTACCCTTTTGCTCAGGGTCCCACTCAAGCTCCTCAGGGTAATTCGGGCCAAGGACAGGTTTTCACCTACGTTCCCGGAACAGCCGTTCCCTCCACTAGTTTGCCGCCAATAGTAGCTCCTCTCTCTAGCTCTGTCGCGGGTCTGAATACCATGGTTCCACCACAAGACCCCCATCTGGCTTGGTTCATGGAACAGCATAAGGAAATGAAAGCGCAGATCGCTGAATTGACTGCCAAGAAGTCTGCCTTCCGGCCCACAGACCCGGACTCCATTGTTCCCCTGCCTCACAAATTCGTGATGCCTAATCTGGATCTCTTTGATGGGACTGCATGCCCGAAAACCCATCTGGACACATATACCTTGGCGATGAAGGCCAAAGGGTGCACCAATCAGCAGTTGGCTGACTATTTCAGTCTATCTTTGAAGTCCAGTGCTCTAAAGTGGTTCTTCCGTTTGAAACCCGAGGCCAGGGCTACATGGGACCAGATCACCAGTGCCTTCACAGAAAAGTACAAAGCCAACTTGGAGTGGGAAACAAACAGAGTTGATCTGCAGACAACCGTACAGCGTCCTGATGAAAATGTTGGGGACTTTTACAGACGATGGAATCTGAAACTCAGCGAGATGGCCATCCCTCCCTCTGAGGAGGAACAGTTGGATATCTTCCAGTCGTGCCTAAAACCGCATCTGAGAGCTTCCCTCAGCCACTTCCCCTACTCTGACTTGCGTGCTATGGTTAACTCCGCGGCTAAGTTCGAAAAAGCTCACAATCAACAGCCGGCCGCTGCACCTGCTTACCGATACCGGGCTCCTACCTCCAACACAGCCCCCGCCCCTGCTAGAGGCAAAGAGGTGATCAATTACACGGGACAGGAATGTAACAACACAACTCCTTTTGTTCCCCGAAAACCGGCTGAGCCCAAACCACGGGTCGTGAACCTCGAAAATTTCGGGATGCCCCTGAACGACATCTTTAGGGGACTGGTGAAGGAAGGCTTGTTGCGGCCTTTGGAGAATTTCCAACCCAGGAATCCAAACGCTCCCGTGGATACTTCAAAGTATTGCGCTTTTCATCAAGCCCCCGGACATCTGACCGATAACTGCTTTACTCTGAAGAAAGCAATCCAAAGCCTGATAGAACAAGGAAAGTTGGAGTGCCCCGAAGGACCTAATGTAGTCAAGAATCCTCTTCCAAGGAACCATAACCAGGTGAATATGATCGAATCGCAACCATCACTTCTAGGAATGGGGGCATATGACAATTTCTGCGGCTGCACGCACTCATATTCCCCTAACAGATTTGACCGGCGCTCTCTCTCAGCCGATATCCCCGTAGTATGGGAAGACGATTCTGATGACAGTAGTGACGATGACGATGATGATGACGAGAGCGAAGAGTAGACTGAGGCCCCAGATCCGGAATCAATCTGGAACAATCATGCCAGAAATGAACCCATGGGAGTAAGGCACAATGGTTGGTTGTCAGCAAGTGATGCCGAAATGGAGACCGACAGCTATGAGATGAGAGAAGCTTCGGAAGACGACTACCGAAACCGAGGACATGAAAGCCATGAAGTTTCCTGGGTCTGAGCACGTGGAAGTCCTAGAATTCAACACTGCCTACCACGCCTTGGGGAAAGGGTTCTCGGATACCCGGTCCAAGCGAATAGTTGAAGATCTGCTAGAAAGAGGGAGACTGACTCCCATCCTCCCCACTGAGAAAATCACTATGGTCAGATCAAATCCGCCCGAAAGCAAAGTAACAATTCTTGTCAGGGTCACCCGAGAGGAGATCACTTTCCCGGAATGCATTTCAGCTCTCAGAGAAGTCCTGGAAACCGGCATGATACCCGACGCCCCTCCCACGCAGAATGCTATAATCATCTCCAGCTCTGAGTATTACAGAAAGGAACAAGAATGGCTGCACTATACCGGGGAAGAAATCGGCAAACCGCCAAGCCCTGAGAGTAGCAGCTCCTGTTGCATGATAACTATGAGCCAGAAATCGGAGGACGCCCTAGCATTGTGGGCTACCCAGGGCACAATGACACAATCCCAAACTCAGAAACCTGTAACTTGGGAAGCAGTTATAAGGGCCGCCCAAGAAGGGGCCAGTACAGCTCAAGCTCGGCCCCTCACCATTGCCAAACTCCGCCAGAATCAGTGGCCAATAGCCAAGCAGGCTCCCCCGTTAACATTGGCAGCCTTGAAGAAATCCAGTCAAGAAACAACTGAGGAGGAGGTTAATCTGTTGACCCGATCCGGGCAGATCTTCCAAGGGAATCCCAAAGCAGACAAGAAAGCTACAGATCAGGCACCGAAAGAAGATCGTCGCCCCTATGCTAAGACAGCTGAAACTCCAGACCCCGAAAAAGAGGACCCCATGCTCACCCAGTTGAAGCAGACACAGGCCAACATCTCCCTCTGGTCTCTACTCACCTCGTCCTATCCCCATAAGCTGAAGCTGGAAGAAAGCCTAGCTCGCACTCTAGTGCCTATTGATGCTACTCCCGATGACGTGGTACAGCTGATCGGAAACATCCACTACGGGAACATAATCACTTTCACAGACCTTGATCTCCCTCAATTTGGAGCCGGTCACAATGAGCCCCTCTTCATCACAGTCCAGTTGGATGAGCGACGCCTTCCTCGAGTTTTGGTCGACAATGGGTCCGGAATGAATATCCTCCCGGCAAAGATCATGATCCTGCTTGACATCAAAAACGAGATTTGAAGCCTTCTTCCCTTACTTTGTCAAGGCTTATGACTCGACATCCGGCGGTCCTCGGAGTTGCTACTTTGGACCTCTGGTTCGGCAAGAAATTGATACCTGTGGAATTCCAGGTCATCGACATCCCAATCACTTTTAATGCCCTGCTGGGAAGACCTTGGCTACATCAAGTCAAAGGGGTCGCTTCAAGTCTCCACCAGTGTGTGAAGTTTCTCTCAGACGGAGATCTAACGACCATTTATGGGGACCTAGTCACTCTAGAGGGCACAGATACGGGTGGAATACCCATTCTGGAAATCAAACATGATGAAGACGGCCTCATGCTGACAGGCTTCACAGTCGAGCCTCCCAAAGCCCAAGTGTGCGCCATTGATCTGACAATCACCCGGGATAAAATCCCTCCGGTCTTGAAAATGATGAGAAGGATGAGCTACCTGCCTGGCTTAGGTTTGGGTAAGCGCCAACAAGGGATCCACAAACCCATCGAGATGAAAGGGCAGAAAAATCGCCATGGCCTGGGATATGAACCGACCTCGGGGAAAATTGCAAAAGAAAAAGAAATTGCTCGGCAGAAGAAAGACGCTATCACAGGAAAGACCCCCATCAGCTGTCTTGAATCCCTCCCTTTCAGTCCTAATTTGGCCGACTATTTTGTGAAGGGTCCCACACAGCAGGGAAATGTCACGGTCAAAGAGCCAACTCCTACAGAGGGGTGGCCGAAGCTACAGGATAGCCTCAACAAGTTCAGGGGAACCCAGGCTAACCCGGTCCTTAGAATGTTTCTGGACCTACCCAAGATACCTGGGGCTACCACCACCATGAAGAGTGAGTATACTTTCAGAGGCGTGCCTGACCTGGTAGAACAGTTCAAGAAACTCACTACCACAACTCCGATCGTCCAGGAAGATCCGAAGCCCGAGTTTGAATTGGCAGTACCAAAAGCTAAGGCCGCAGAATTTCCCTCAGATGATTGGGATGGTCTAGTTATGCAGCAATTGTTCGAAGAAGAAGTCCAGATGCCAGACCTGATTGATCTCGGCCCGGTCCAAGAAATGACAGCAATGATTGAGAAAGGAAAGCAGGAACAGCACGGTTCCCGAGCCATGAGGCCACCGACAGCGAAGCCGTTAAAGAATTGGGAAACTTTCTCAGGCCCTTCCGTGACCAAGGAGGAAATGATCACCAAACTTGGATTGGTCCCCCGTCCCTATGTGTCAATCTAGGAAGAGTCCTCCCAGTCTCTCAGTGTCAAGGTCGAGTCTCTAGGGTCGTCCGATGGCCTTACGCCTGAAGACTACAAGTCTGTAGCCAACGTTGTAGTCCCTTTCGTTTTCAATGAAATGATGGATCTTTCGAAGTATCCCTTGATTGTCACTCTAACTAATGATGAAATAATTAAAAAAAAAATAACATTTAACAATGATTCATTAGTTAAAGAAGCAGACACATTAAATAAAAATAATTAAATCAAACAAAAAAAAAATTTTCTTTAAGCGGGTTGTCCGAAAAGAGGAAAATCGAGCCCAAGCTGCCGAAGAGGTTTTGACAAGTGTGAATTTGGGAACGGCGGAAGAGCCTAAAGAGACGCAGAGCAGTATCCCTCTTCATCAAAGAAAACATCATATGCTGATACGGGTTGCCGACCGAGATCATTTCCGATAATGGATCCCACTTCGAAGGGGAATGCGAGAGGCTACTGGCGGAATTCAGGATAACCCGTCACAAATCATCTCCCTACAGGCCCCAAACCAACGGAGCCATCGAAGCGGCAAACAAGACTCTGGAAAACATCATCCGGAAAATGGCCGTCCAAGGCAGAGATTGGCCCGAGAAGCTACACCTGGCACTGCGGGGCTACTGCAGAACATCGATCGTAACCGCATGACGGGGAAACACCATTTGCCCTCACCTAAGGAATGGAAGCCGTACTCCCAATCGAATTGGAAATTCCCTCACTCCGTGTGCTGCTCGAAAGCCAAATCAACGAGGTCGAATGGCTCCAAAGCCGCCATGATGAACTGGCCCTGTTAGATGAACGTCGACTGAAGGCCATGGAACACATCCGAGCCTACCAAGGGAGAATGGCCAGAGCCTTCAACAAGAAAGTGAAACATCGGGAAATCCGAGAAGGCGATCTCGTTTTGAAAGAGAAGCCCCCAGTCCGCATCAACCCGCTTGGAAAATGGGAGCCAGTCTGGGTCGGACCATATGTCGTCCAGAAGATCTTCTCCGGAGGAGCCATGCAGCTCGTAGACCTCGATGGAAATCCTTTTGTACACCCAGTGAATGGTGACAAGCTGCGCAGATACTACGCGTAAAACAAAACAAACAAAAAAAAACACAAAAAAGAAGAGTGCCAAAAGAGTAATACCCAACTAGGTTGAAAACCCGAAAAGGGCGACTTAGGTAAAAGACAGGGTTGCACTAAAAAAAAAAAAAAAAAAAAAAAAAAAAAAGAAAACAAAAAAGTTCACCAGCTTGAACTACGAAGACCTGAGCTCCTCAAAATGAGGGGAACGTAGGCAGCCGGAAACGGTTCGGTCTAAAACACAAATAAAAGGCATACTTTGTCATCAACAAATCGATCAGACCATGAAAGCGTCTCGAAAAACTCTAAAGCAATTCACAATGTTCATTACAAGTTAAAAACTCTTTGATGAGTCTAAGCCCGGTTCATTCCTACAACTGGCAACCTGCTAAAAGAAACTAAGATACATAATCAAACTAATGTGTCTGCTAAGACAAGAAAGGGATACTCAAAAACTCAGAGTCACTCTAAGCCGCTTGTACTGGCATCCCCTCTCTTCTTCCCCCTTCGGGTCTTCTTCTTCTGAATAGGAAAGATGTCAGTGTTCCTCCTACCAAGCTCTGGTATAGGGATAGGATCTATCAAACCAGCCTCTGTCAGGGCCTTAGTAGCCCTAGCGTCATCCCTCATCTCCTGTAGCCGAGCTGGTAGCATAGGAGTCCTCCTCTCCTGTCTCTTGACATAAGCCTCGTAGTCGGTCACAGCGTCTCCGCTCCTGTCATGAGGATTGGCTCTCGCCTCGGCCCTCCTCCTCTCTGAAACCGTCAGATCCTCCGCACCCACAATGGCCTCACGCCCTCTCAAAATAGCCATCTGAGTCTCCCCCAAGTGCCTCTCGTACCAATCCAAGTACCAAGTGGTCAAGAACACCGGTCTCGGACGCCTGAGGATAACCCGAAGAGGAAAGGCATCATACCTCCATGCTCGGGACAGAAAGGGAAACACCGCAGGATCATCCATAGAAGCGGGAGCCACCACCCTAGTGGCTATATCATCAAGGCCCTCCAAAGGAACCTGCTCCAAGCCAAACTGCCTGAGGACCAGAGCCGGAATGTAGAAGCTGGACTGAGAAAGCCCCGTGTTGGGTATGCATATTTTAACCCTCCTATTTTGTATTAGATTTGATTGATACCATAACCTCCTATTTATTTTAAGGACTTTAGGACCCTATGTAATGAAGCTTAGACTTCAATTTTTTAGCTAAGTCCATTTTATAGAATAGGTTAAATTTAGGCTTGAAGACTGGCTCAAGAATCATTGGATCTTAGGATTGCAGTTTCAAAGGTTTCAGAACCGCATTCTTAGAACCGCTTGGCAGAACCGCCTTTTACCTTGAGATTCCCCTCATCTGAAACCGCTTGAACATCAAGTGCAAACCGCACTTGGAAATCCTCTTCTAGTGGAACCGCCTTTCCATGTCCAACCGCCTGACACCAGAACCGCCCCAATGATTGACCTCTTGAAGTGAACCTCTTTATCCCTTGGAATCCACGTCAGCAATATTAAATGTCAACCACCATATCTTGTCACGTGACCCAATGTCAGAGCAGATCTGCAAAGATCTCATAAAGGTGACAGATGTCCTAACCACCTTGATTGCAGCTGAGGTCTGATCAGCTTTACTGCATCAACAGCTCTAAAGGACAAAAGTGGATATCTGTGGACCAATGGGAAAGCATCAAGTACTGTCCTTGAACAGCTGTGTCCAACGGCTATATTTGAGATGCTTGGGTATAAATACCCCCAATCTTCACCATTTGAAGCTTGCTTGAAAATTTGAGAAATTGCTGTGTTCATCAGAAGTTGAAGCTCTACCCAGAAATTCCTAGTCCTTTGAATTTTCATCTTCATACTTCAAGAAATATTCCCCAGCCCAGAAATCAAGCCTTAACACATTCAAGAATCATTGAGCTCTACATCTCTCAGATTTAAAGAGCCTTGATCTTGAACACACACACACACCTCTCTTGTTTAAACACATAGTTTATTCATTTGAGATACACTGGTTATAGTCTAGGATTTGTTCTTCATAGAAAAGATTTTATTGTACTTTGTAATCTCTCAAATACTTAATATAAAATCTCCCTTAGAAATCCAAGACTAACCATCTTGGTAGTGGACGTAAATCGTTTATCGATTGAACCACTCCAAATATTGTGTTCTTACTTTCTGCATTTTATTTCTTGTGCTTACTAATTATCTACCTGTTTCTCTGTTTGATCTTATATAGTTATCCTTTATTGTGAAATTGTGTTTGGATTTAACATTGTCAAAATACACTTTCTGTTTTACAACTGCTCAGAAAATTGCACTAAAACCGCCTTGCAAAACCGCCTCCTCAAAACCGCATTTTACTAAGTATATTCCGCTGTGCATTTTACAACTCTACTTGCAGTTTCTTATACACTGCAAGAGGTTTTGTAAGCTTAGAGGTTTAGTTTTAATTTGAGGGCGAAAATTTTTAAACAGCTATTCACCCCCCCCCCCTCTAGCTGTATTTTCACCCTTGTTGCCACCTTTGGGACCAACAAGTGGTATCAGAGCAAACACATTTTAAAACCACTGTTTTTCAAGCTTAACAGCTTGTGTGCCGATTCAATATGGCAACCTCAAAGACAATGACTACTGTTAACTATTCACACATTCCAATATTGGACGAAGACCACTTTGACATCTGGAAGTGCCGAATGCTTATTCATTTGGAAACTATAGATGAAATGCTGGTGGAGTGCGTGATCAATGGCCCTCTAATTCCTATGAAGGCTAATACTGATGCAACTACCAGTGCTGAAACTCCAGAAGTCAAAAAGCCAAAAGTTGAGTGGTCGGATGAAGAGAAGAGATTAGTTGCCTTGGACAGCAAGGCAAGGTTCATCATTTCTGGAACCCTCCCCGTATCAACACTACAGAAAGTGATGTACCTCAAAACCGCAAAGCAGATGTGGGATGCCATAGAGAGCTACCTCGAAGGTGACGCAGAGTGCAAGGAAAACAAATTATACACTGTTGAAAGAGCCTATAACAACTTCAACAGAAAATCCAACGAATCTCTTCGTCAAACCTACGATAGCTATGTTGAGGTAGTTAATGCTTGTAGATCTCTCGGCAAAACTTTAACCGATAAGGAAATCAATATGACTTTCCTATCTGCTTTAGGTTCTAGATGGGTTCATAAGGCTACCTCTCTAGAAGACTCCAAAGTATTGGGTACTTGGTCGTTAAGTAACTTGTATGCCAATCTTAGAGTCTATGAACTTAAGTTAAATCATATTGAAGAGATTGAGGGAAAAACCAAATCGCTTTCTATGTCTGTAGTGGAACATGAAGAGAAACCATCCACATCCAATCAAACCACTGAGTCTTCCATATCAACCTCATCACTCATCGAGATGGATGATGATGATTTTGCCATGTTTGTGAAAAGATTCCAAAAATTTAGAAAATCTTCAAAACCTTTCACAAAATCATTTTCAAAAGGCAAACCTCCTGCAACATTTTCTAGGGCTGCAGATACAAAGAAGAAGAGTGACTTGGTTTGCTACAACTGTAGAAAACCTGGCCACTTTGCATCTGAGTGTCCACGACCTAAATATGAATATATGAAAAAGAAAACTTTTCCTTCGAAATTTTCTCATCGTAAGGGAATGGTTCTTGAGGAGGAAGAGAATTCCAAGGAATTAGCAACTTGGATTGAAAGCAGTTACGAGGATGGAAGTGACGGTGAAACCGAAGAGGTTAACCTGCAGCTTAGTTGCGGATACTTCGATGACTCGGATTACGAATCATTTGAGTTGCAAGATATGGAGGAAAAGGAGGTTTTTGCAAAACTTCCAAATTATAAATTGGATGATGATATTAAACTTACTCCTAGCGTTAAGATAGGAAATTGTTCGTATTCACGTCCCATTTTCTCATCTAAAGCTGCTCCACCTTCAAAAGCTATTCCAAAGAAAATTTTGAAAAAGGTGGTGGAAGAGGTTTCTCCCATGGAACATGAAAAGATGTTCAAGGAAGCTGAAATGGTGATCCATCAATTCTCTAATCTTAAGAAAGCCTTAAGCTTAGCTCATGATGAACTTAATGCGTACAAGACGGAGAAAAGCGTGATGAGGTCTGAGATTTCTAATCTTAAGGACCAAATCAAAGAGATGACTCCTCTTCTTGATCAAAACCGCATCCTTGAAACTAAGGTTCCGCACTTCAACTCGGGAATGATGACTTGGTAACCCAAATCGACGATCGTCAAAAGATTATTGATTCGTGGCTCAAGTCTCAATCCACCTCGGATAAAATCTTGGACTCCCAAGTTCCTCAAGGAATTAAGGATGGTCTAGGATTTGGATCTGAAGAAGAGGAGAAGTGTACATCCTCGAGTGAAAAGGATGAGGAAATTTTCGAACTAACTAAAGAAATTCCCAAGGAGAAGCATGCTAATGGTAAGGGTAAAGGAAGACAAGTAAATTATGTCTATCCTAAAGGAAAGCAATATGGAAGAATTACGTATTTAAAACCTAAGGATTACGTGGAAGCACTGAAGAGGAAATGGCTTATGGAATTGGTAGAATCCCTGCTCCAACCGCTTACGGTGGAAAAGGCGGTTTTGCTAACTCCGGAGTCGACCGCGCTTCTTCTTCGACCGCTCCTCCTGCCTTCAAAAGCGAGGAATAGCGTTCCTAGGAAATACGTGGTCAAACCAAAGCCTGTTCCCTTTGTATCGAATTTGGAATGTTAGATGGAACCGCACCTCCCAAACCGCTTCCTTGTCCCAAACCGCATGCAACTCCTAAGAAAAGTAAGGAGTTAGTAAAACCTCATGATGCTTGTAACTTTTATAAATGTTACGTGTGTGATGGTTTAGGTCACAAGGCTGCGAGAATGCCTTTTGCGGTTCACATCCAATGCCGGGAAGAGCAAACCTCCTTACATCAACGGGTGTGGGTCGTAAAGGGTTGCTAACTTCGGGACCCCGAGGAATAAAGGGGGACCTCGTTCTTAATGTTTACATTTCGGGTCCTCTGCTTCATGGTAGTCACTCCAAGGATAATGAATGGTATCTTGACGGTGGTTGCTCAAGACATATATTTGGAGATAGATCATTACTTGAAGATGTCGTTGAAGCAAGTGGTCCATCTGTAACCTTTGGTGACAACAACAAAGGCAAGACCATTGGATATGGTGTTATAAGGAGAGGAAACCTAACTATTGAGAAGGTTTCTCTTGTCGATGGACTCAAGCACAACCTCCTTTCAATTTCTCAATTTTACGACAAAGGAATGCTTTGCAACTTCACGTCATCAAATTGCTTTATCAAAGATAGCATTTCCGGCGTCACCCTACTCACGAGGATTCGTAAGAGTAATATTTACATTATTGATCTAAATTACGCATGTAGTATTACTAATCTCTGTTTTGTAGCTAAGAATGTGAGCGAAAATAGTTGGCTATGGCACAAGAGGTTGAGCCACTTGAACTTCAAGTATCTTGCAAAGATTGGTAGGGAAAACCTCGTTCGTGGTTTACCTAAAGTGGTGACCACCATCCGGAGAAATGCGGTGCATGCCGGCTTGGTAAGCAATCCGCGTCGTCTTTCACGACAAGACCGCTCCATCAACTTCAAGATGCCTACAAGCGCTTCACATAGATTTGTTTGGACCCGTAACCACTTTGCCGACATTGGAGGAAATAGATATACCTTAGTGGTGGTGGATGATTACTCAAGATATACGTGGGTTGAGATGATGATTTCCAAAGATGACTGCTATGAGATTCTCACCGCACTATTTAGACGGCTCCAAACTCAAAAAGAAGATGACATCGTTAGTGTTCGATCAGAGATAATGGAACGAATTTAAGAACAACGGTGTTGCTCGGTATTGTGATGACCGTGGGATTGATCACAATTTTTCCATTTGGTGTTCCACAACAAAATGGGGTTGTGGAAAGGAAGAATAGGACGTTGATTGAAATTTGGAAAGACAATGATATACGAAGCGAAGCTACCTCGGTATTTTGAAATTTGAAGCAATCAATACCGCATGCTTCACTCAAAACCGCTCCCTCATCAACAAAACCTATAATAAGACTCCTATGAGCTTTGGCGAGGAAGAACCCCCAACATTGAATTCTTCAAGATCTTTGGCTGCAAATGCTTTGTCCTCTACAACGGAAGAGAAAATAGAGGTAAATTCGGAGCCAAGGCCGATGAAGGTATTTTTGTTGGGTATGCTAAACATTCTAAAGCTTTTCGTGTTTTCAATAAAACTAGTGTAAAAATAGTAGAGTCTGTCCATGTTACTTTTGATGAGCATTCTCTCCTTGAGCCACATTTGGCTCCAAATGTTCTTGATGATTTTGTTGAGCATAATGAACCGGGTGAACCATCTCAAGCCGCACCTGAACCTCAACCGCAAAATCCGGCACCCTCAGCGAAATTCCCCAAAACCGCAATTTTGAAACCGCACTGAAGTTCCTACTCCGGATGCAACTCCAAGGAAGAAGAAGTTGAGAATTCCCCTATCCGGCTTATAGAACCTCTTCGTCAACTTACATTCCATGACTTATTTGAAGGATCTAACGATGTTCCAATTGAAGATCTTGACAAACCTCGATCCAACCGGACTTACCCCGGAGGTTCGTATAGTCAGCAGTCACCCCCTCACAAATGTGATTGGTGATCTATTTTCCGGTGTTCAAACAAGGAGATCGAATTATGATGAGCATACTTCTATTTTATCTCAAGTTGAACCCAAGAAGATTGATGAAGCACTCCAAGATTCCAGTTGGGTTGTTGCTATGCAAGAAGAACTCAACCGAGTTTGAAAGATGCAAGGTCTGGACTTTGGTGCCTAGACCTCGGGATCAAGGAGTAATTGGAACTAAGTGGGCATTTAGGAATAAGATGGATGAGAATGGAAGCATCAATAGGAATAAAGCAAGGTTGGTTGCACGAGGATATAGGCAAGAAGAACGAATTGATTATGATGAAACCTTTGCTCCAGTTGCAAGATTGGAAGCTATTAGGATCTTCTTAGCCTACGCCTCTTTCAAGCGTTTCAAGTTATATCAAATGGATGTGAAAGAGTGCTTTCCTCAACGGCGGCGCAAGAGGCCGTGTATGTTGCCCAACCTCACTGGATTTGAAGACTCCAAATTTCCCAATCATGTCTACAAACTCCAAAAGGCTTTGTATGGACTTAAGCAAGCTCCAAGGGCATGGTATGAGACTCTTTCTAAATTTTTACTAGAAAAAGGATTTAAACGAGGTAAAATTGATACAACTCTTTTTATTGCCAAATATAATGAGCATACTTTACTTGTTCAAATATATGTCGATGATATTATTTTTGGTTCTACTAATGAGTTGCTTTGTAAGCGTTTCGAAAAGCTAATGAAAAGCAAGTTTGAGATGAGCATGATGGGAGAATTAACATTCTTCCTCGGGCTTCAAATCAAGCAATGCGAAGAAGGTATTTTCCTCAGCCAAGCCAAATACACCAAGGAGTTGATAAAGAAGTTTGGATTAGAAAATGCTAAAGCATATGATACTCCTATGGCCACCGGCAATAAGCTAGATAAAGATCTCGAAAGGTAAGAAAGTTGATCGGACTTTATATCGAGGTATGATCGGCTCATTACTTTACTTAGCGCTAGTAGGCCCGATATCATGTTTAGTGTACGTGTATGTGCACGCTATCAAGCGAGATCCTAGAGAAGCACATCTTATTGCGGTCAAGCGTATAATTCGCTATTTATACGGAACCACTAACCTTGGACTTTGGTATTCCAAAGATTCGAACTTCGATCTTGTAGGTTATTCGGATGCGAGATTATGCGGCTTGTACTATTGACGGGAAAAGCACTAGTGGTACTTGTCATTTCCTCGGGAATAGACTAGTTGCTTGGGCGGCAAGAAGCAAGCTTCGGTTTCGGTGTCAACCACGGAGTGAGTATATTCTTCTTTGGAAGTTGTTCTTTGTCAAATCCTTTGGATGAAGCGGCGGTTGGTGGACTATGGAATCCATGAAGGAAGCTGTCCTATCATGTGTGACAACACTTCAACTATTTCGAGTCTCCAACAACCTGTCATGCATTCCAAGACCAAGCATATAGATATCAAGTATCATTTCCTCAAAGACCATGTAGAGAAGAGGAATATCCATTTAGAGTACGTGGGAGCAGAACGACGGATTGCGATATTCTCACAAAAGCTCTTGACTCCAAGAGATTTTCTTTTCTCGAGAGGAGAAATGGGTATGCTTGAACTCAAATAAATTCCATACTCTTTATTGCTAACTTGATTGTTGAGTTTAGGTTGAAATTCCTTTGGAATCAAAACCGCTGTGTTGAAACCGCAAAATCCAAAACCATGGCGGTTCAACCGCTGCATCCAACCGCAAATCTCAAACCGGCGATGCGGTCGACCGCTTGATCAAAACCGCGTTTCAACATGAAGTAATCTCTGTCTATCTTTTATTGCTTATCTTTATTTAAAAAAAAAAAAAAAAAAAAAAAAAAATTCAAATTCTTTATTTATCTTTAATTTTTATTTTTGACATAAGGGTATTCTTGCAAATGTTTTCCCTCAAAAATTTAAATTTTTAAGAGCATTTAATGCTAAGGGGACATGAGCATTTAAAGCCCTCATGTCAGCCGTCATAGAGAGATGTGCAGGAGGCGAAAGGGTGTAACCGGTTGGTTTATTTCAATCATTTTTATACGAACCATTGCCTACCCCTTCACCTATATAAACCTAAGTTGGTGAAATTCTTTCTTTCTTCTGCCAACTCTCTGCACTCCGTACCTTTCTACCAACTCTCTCTCTCTAAAAGGCTTTCTAAAACCCCCATTTTCAAAAACCTTTAAGCATTAATGGCTTCTTCATCAAAACCTTCAACTTCAAAGCGACAAAGAGCTTCCCACATTCCAAAATGACCAAAGAAACCTATTCTGGAAATGGTATAAACTTCTAAACCCGAACTTTTAATTTATGTCAAAATCTGCCATGGATGAACACATAGAAAAGCATTCGTATGCCCTGTTTAGATTTTTGGTGATTTTGAACTGATTCCTTGACCATTTTTATTGATAATTGTTGGGTTTTGCTCGGTTTTGTACATGGATTAATTATATATAACTTATTTCATGATCCATCCATGCTATGAACACCTATTTTGTGATTTTCAGTTTTTATGGTTCGAAAACCCACTTTTGATTTTTGATGTTTATGGTGATTAAGGTAAAGGTTGTAATTTGAATGATATATTGTTAATCTCCTTCCCAATGTGATCATTTTGATATGTTATTTGTTGATTTTGGTTAAGTTTTGAAAATCTCTGTTCTTGGTGTTCATGAATGTTCTTCGTGTTCTTCATGAAACCCATGAACTTTTCTTGAAAAATCACATGTTTTGGATGCCTTAAATCTGAATAGTGTTTTCAAACACTTAGAAAATTTTCCAACTTTTGATTTTTGGATTTCCTTTGGGTTTGAAACCGCTTGTATGCAACCGCCTAGGATTTTCTGTTTCAAACCGCTCCTCTCTTAAACCGCATGTTCTAAAACCGCATTTTCAAACTTTTAGAAACCGCATGATGTTTATTCCCCTTCTTATTTTTGAGAATTTACTTAAGTATATAAAATTTGGACACCATAAAATTCCTCTCTAAGCACCGCTTGCGGTGTGGGATAAGTTTGGATTACAATGCCACGTACTTAAGTAATTTTTGTTCTCAAAATGTCCTCATTATTTGTTAAGTATTCATGGTTTCACTTGGGGTTTGAAAATCTCAAACCGCACCATTGCTCAACCGCTTGGTGCTCAAACCGCATGTGAACTTATGAATACACAAATGGATCTAACTCTTGAAATATATTCAAATTTGTAGGATCCTACTACTTTCCTTCGAGGTTGGGAAGTGAATGAGGCGAGCTCAAATCGATGCTCTAGGAAGGGAGGCTGGCGAGGAAGGCTGAGAGTATCGGGAATCCTACATTGTTCACAAAGAAGCGGGATTTCATTGTTCCTTCTATTGTGGACAGTTCTTCTCAACCGCGAAGAAGGATTCAAGGAATTCTTAATGAAGGCCAAAGAGTTTCTGCTGACCATTGTTATAGAAGGACGAAGCTCTCCATTGACTACATTGACATCGAAGGCTTTTCGGATTCAATGTTGGTGGAGCCCCTATAGAGGTTGATCAAGTCATTCGGGACAATCTTTGCTCTAGCAACCGCCAAAGTTGGTACCTTATCCAAGAAATACAAGAAGATTGCTAGGAAGGATTTTGGTGAGCGATGAGCCACATTGGTCATCTTGTTGGGAGGACGATCTGTGGGAAGACTGGGAATCATAATAACTTCACTTCCCAACAATGGATATATTGTTCTGCCATATTCATGGAAATCAAGCTGCACTGGCCAAGGATCCTGTTCTTGGAAATTAAGAACAGTGTTGAGACCTACCAGGCCAAGGTCAAAGGTGAAGCTCAGAGGTGGAGACCATTCAGCAGGATCATAACCGCACTTTTGATGGACTATGAGCATGTGGATGATTTGGTCACAAAGAATCTGAGCGATGGTAGATTGCTCTTTTGATTCTCTGGGAGTTCTTGCTTGCCATACCTTCAGATACGCAAATGGAGATGCATTATACAAATCCTTGTATGATGCAGATACCTACCCCAAGAAGGAACCTTATGAGTTGAGAGATCCCTCAACCGCTCCAAAAGCTAAAGGAGCCAAGCGGTCAAGGAAGCAGCCAGCAAGAGCTGAACCGCTTCCCAAGAGGACCAAGACCGCTCCTACACCCAAACCGCATGTTACTGATGATGGAGCTGGTACAAGCAAAAGGAAGAAGAAGTCCTCCAAGGAACCTGAGACTGAAACTTTTCAATTGGTGGATGAAGATAGTGAAGAAGAGGAAGAAGATCCAAGTATTCCTGACTTGGTATCGAGGGCAAAAAGAGCCAAGGATAAGATGGATGGATTATTTGTTGAGGAGCAGATGAAAGTCCTCCAAGATGAAATTAGCAGTTGGCCAAGGAACAAGGCGAGAAGTATCGGTCAAGGGCAAAACAAGCGAAGCGAGGAACCGCCTCACCCAATGAACCGCATCCCGAGAATCTCGGCCGCCCCAACCAATCAAACCGCTCCTACCCAATCACCAATCCAATCTCTGTCCAATCACCTCATATATCCCCTTCCAAATCCCCATCAAAATCCAAATCAATAACTCCTTCCCCCAACAAAACCGCACAATCTCGGGGAGAAACCCGAGAGGAAGAAAATGGTAGCAAGAAAGAAACACTTCAAGAAAACGCCAAGTTCAAACTTCACCCTCTCCCCATCTCCTCAAATTCCCCTCCTCAATCACCTCCTCAAAATTCCCCTTCACCTTCCCCCAGAAAATCACTATCACCCCTATCTTCTCAATCTCCTTACAACTCACCCCAACATTCCCAATCCATAAATTCCCAACACTCCAATCAAACCCCTACCAGATCCCAAGCCTATCAACAAAGGCAGTCCATGCACTCTGCTGGACATGCAACATCCAAATCCATCAGAGAAGATCCAACCCCAACCAATTCTCCAATTCAAAACCGCTCCCATCCCCCTACACCAAACCGCTCCAAATCAAACTCTCCTTCAAAATCCCCATCTCCACAAAAATCACCCAACCACCAAAAGACTCCTCCTCAACCAAATCCTCAAACAAATCCTCAATCCCAAACCGCTCCTAAAACCATTCCAACCCAACCGCCTCCTACCTTCACAACAGCTACAACCTCAGCGCACCTCCCATTGAATACTCCCAAATTCTCCAAACCCTCAATCGATTGAAGGCCAGTGGTCATAAACCAAGGCCATGTCATCTCTTTATTTGCCTCCAATGAGTCCCTTCTTGCATCCAACCGCGCTTTACAAGACAAAGTGGATTCTCACTCCACTTGAGTTGGCAACCCTTAAAGCTTCTTTGCTTGATGCCATTAAGGGGAGAGATCTCTGACAACTCAAACCGCTCCATCCTCTTCAACCGCTCCGGATGAACAAACCGCCTCTCTTATCAAAACCATTTGTTGAAGAAGGTTTGGTTAAAGGGATGAGTGATATTCAAGAGAAGGTCTGCAATGCTATTGACAAGGATCTTGGGGAGGCGACCTCAAAGCTTGTTGCAAATTTAAACTCCAGGACCGCAAATGGCACGAGATAGTCCAAACCGCCTTGAATACCCTTAGAGAAGATGTCTTAGAGCAAATTGACATATTCAAGGTGGACTCCAAGGTAAATGCGGAATGTGTTGGAGATGCCTCAATGGCAAAGTTGAATGAGATTCGGGATGAATTTAACGGCCGCTGGACAACATGAAGGCTGGATTCATTGCCAAGATTGAAGGCGAAATTCATGACTGAAAACCTCCTTTGAAAGTTACCATTGATCTTGATCCAATGAAGGAAGCTATCCAAGAACAAACCGGCTGTGCAAGGAGGAGATCCATACTATCTTCAATTCCCTTTATTCATCCCTTCACGTGCAGCTGGATACTATTAGAGACAACATTGTGGAAAACACCAAAGCGGTTGGTGCCACAAATTCTACCTCTGCTCATTACGTGAATGCCTTGAAGAAGCTTGAAGCTACTCTCACGAGAACCGCGAGAGGAAGTTAGAAGAGCGAGGAAAGCGTTTGCTCTGACCAATCTAGAGAGTGGGCCAAGTGGTGAGCATGAAGTAAACAAGCCGCCCGATGGTAAACCGCTTTTCCTTGTATTTTTGTGAATCTTTTTGGTAAGTTTGGACCGCACTTTCATTGTATTTCCTTTTGTCCAACTTACTTCCTTTTTGTTTTTGTAACCTTGTAATTTTCCTTCATTCCTGTACTTGTAATCATCTTAGGAATTAATGGAAATTGCATCATGGTTCCAAAACTTTGTTCAATCAAACCGCTTGTTTGTAGAACAATGAAACCGCTTATGGTCTTAAACCTCATTCAAATATTTTCTAACTTAAAAATCACTATTTTGAATTGATGTTTAAACATTCAGTTTAAACTGCACTTTGAACTTAAAATCATATTTTTTTAAGTGCACTGAATGCATTTCTATACTTTTCAAATTGTAAGTTTTTCAATCCTTCAAAGGTATAGAAATCTATAGCTTAAGCTAGTGTGTGCATTGACTTGGGACATGACTTACCATGTTAATTCTTATGGACATGTTTTACCAAGTACAATGTCTGCTTTTGCTGTAGTAGGTAATGGCATCAATCAAATAGGGGGAGATTGTTAGGTATGCATATTTTAACCCTCCTATTTTGTATTAGATTTGATTGATACCATGACCTCCTATTTATTTTAAGGACTTTAGGACCATATGTAATGAAGCTTAGACTTCAATTTTTAGCTAAGTCCATTTTATAGAATAGGTTAAAATTTAGGCTTGAAGACTGGCTCAAGAATCATTGGATTTTAGGATTGCAGTTTCAAGGGTTCCTAAACCGCCTTTTCAGAACCGCTTGGCAGAACCGCCTTTTGCCTTGAGATTCCTTTCATCTGAAACCGCCTGATAAATCAAGTGCAAACCGCACTTTTGGAAATCCTCTTCTGGTGGAACCGCCTTTTGTCAAACCGCTTGCCCCAGAACCGCCCCAATGATTGACTTCTTGAAGTGATCCTTTTACCCTTTGGAATCCACGTCAGCAATATTAAATGTCAACCACCATATCTTGTCACGTGACCCAATGTCAGAGCAGATCTGCAAAGATCTCATAAAGGTGACAGATGTCCTAACCACCTTGATTGCGGTGAGGTGCGATCGGCTTTCTTGCACCAACGGCTCTAAAGGACAAAAGTGGATATCGGTGGACCAATGGGAAAGCATCAAATCTTGTCCTTGAGCAGTGTGTCCAACGGCTATATTTGAGATGCTTGGGTATAAATACCCCCAATCTTCACCATTTGAAGATTGCTTGAAAAATTGAGAAATTGCTGTGATCATCAGAAGTTGAAGCTCTGCCCAGAAATTCTTAGTCCTTTGAATCTTCATCTTCATACTTCAAGAAATATTCCCCAGCCCAGAAATCAAGCCTTAACACATTCAAGAATCATTGAGCTCTACATCTCACAGATTTAAAGAGCCTTGATCTTGTTTCTCACACACACACCTCTCTTGTCTAAACACATAGTTTATTCATTTGAGATACACTGGTTATAGTTTTGGATTTGTTCTTCATAGAAAAGATTTTATTGTACTTTGTAATCTCTCAAATACTTAATATAAAATCTCTCTTAGAAATCCAAGACTAACCATCTTGGTAGTGGACGTAGATCGTTTATCGATTGAACCACTCCAAATATTGTGTTCTTACTTTCTGCATTTATATTTCTTGTGCTTACTAATTATCTACTTTTCTCTCTGTTTGATCTTATATAGTTATCCTTTATTGTGAAATTGTGTTTGGAGTTAACATAGTCAAACTGCACTTTCAGTTTTACAACTGCTCAGAAAATTGCACTAAAACCGCCTTGCAAAACCGCCTTCTCAAAACCGCACTTTATCAAGTATATTCCGCTGTGCATTTTACAACTCTACTTGCAGTTTCTAATACACTGCAAGAGGTTTTGTAAGCGTAGAGGTTTAGTTTTAAATTGAGGGTGAAAAACTTTAAACAGCTATTCACCCCCCCCCCTCTAGCTGTATTTTCACCCTTGTTGCCACCTTTGGGACCAACACTCACCATACCGGCCGTGCCAGGGGAAGTGTCTCAACCCGACAGGAGTGCCCCTCAGAGCAATCATAATATCATGATAACAAGCCGTCTTACGGGGCTTAACCCCGTCCACCTTCCGGCTCTCTCTCGCCCCGAAAGTCCAACGGCGAATGGCAGGGAACAGATCTGCCGCAATCCTCTCGGGCACAGTCCAGGCGTAACAGCCGAACACCTCATAGGCCCACACCTGAAATCAGAGACAAAAGACTCTCAGTGTGCAGCAACAGTATGAAATAAAGACAGAAAAGTCAAGTGCAACAGTCAATGTGCGAAAAAAAGCAAAGGACATACCTCCAGCACAGTCTGATAAAAATCCAAAGAGGTCACACTGCCTCTGCTCACCTCATCCAGGCCCCTGTACACCTGGGCCAAACCAGCCTCTCCCCATGAAAAGGTGGACACCTGGTCCCAATCCCGAAGAGGCTCCAGCAGAAGAGTCGGCTGCCGTCTAGAGGCATTGCAAAACAGGTGTCGACAACCCGGCCAGGACGAAGGCTCTAGCTAGGCTGCTCGGCGGTAACCACGGTGGCACCCTCGTAAAATGCGAGACGACTCTGATCCGTCAAAGCAGAATGCAGGTCCGCCAACGGGACCCCATTGCCCTTAAGGCGAAAAGTCATGCCGGTCAAGGCTCTGATGGCGTCTGGGCTCAACACGCCAGGATCCTCAGTAAAGATCGTCCTGTCTGTAAACTGCAGACCAGTAATAGCCATAAAATCATAGGGAGTGATGGTCGCCTCACCCAGGAAAGATGGAAGGTGTGGGTCACCCAGGAAAGATGGAAGGTGTGGGTAGAGTCCCACCAGAACTGCCTCAAAGCCCGCACAAGCTCCACGCTCCTGGCCATGTCCCCAAAAGCTCCAACAGCTGTGAAGAATGGTCCAAGACCAGCAGCAAAGACCAGTCCCTTAGGACTGTCCGGCAAATCAGAAGAGCCCGGTAAAAGACCCCAAATGGTCGCAATCGCCTCAGGAGACCCCTTGGTCCGCAAGGTCTGCAGGTAAGCACATCACAGGTATCAAAAACCATAACAATATGTGCATGCATTCATATACAAAAATCATCACTAAATTCTTTCAAAATAAGAAGAAACAGAAAAGGAAAAATCTTTTCAAAAACACATTCATCCCATGCCAAGCATGCAATCCCTTTTTGGGTGCGATTTCCCCCAAATTCCAAATCTCAAACCCTAGAAATCAAATTTCAAAGGTTAAGGTCTAAGAATGACTTACCCCCTTCTGCTCCGTGGTGGAAGTATGAAAATCGAGGCCCGGGTAGAGGCCATTCCCCTCCGGAGACCTCTTCCGTTTATTCCGATCTACAAGCTTCCTCCTCTGAGACAAGACTTGTTGTACGTTCCTTCTCGCTTCGGCTCGCGGAGGCATGATCGAATTCTTGATTTAAATCAAAACAAAGGAAGAATTTTCGAAAATTTTCTCTCCTCTCCTCTCCTTGTTCTCGGCGGCAAGTGGATGGTTTTTAAGACCTGTCTTACGACCTGCGGTTTTAATTGAATCTGCCTGGGAACCTTCCTATGTCGGACGACACCCACAGTCCAGAAGGGTGATTTTCCCCTTTTGCCCCTCATTAAATTCTGTCAGCCTATCTTGGCTGCCCATCATCAAAATTCATCATTTTAGTTGGGCTCAAATACCCACCTCTCTTTCCACAACACAATGGCCCGGAACGGCCTTAAACTACCCGGTCCGGAAAGACCGTACAGATTTCCACAACACAATGGCCCGGAACGGCCTTAAACTACCCGGTCCGGAAAGACCGTACAGATTTCCACAACACAATGGCCCGGAACGGCCTTAAACTACCCGGTCCGAAAAGACCGTACAGATTTCCAATGACACAATGGCCCGGAACGGCCTTAAACTACCCGGTCCGGAAAGACCGTACAGATTTCCAACAACACAATGGCCTGGAACGGCCTTAAACTACCCGGTCCGGAAAGACCATACAGATTTCAAACACAACACACAATTGGCCCGAAACGGCCTTAAACTACCCGATCCGGAAAGACCGCACAGATTTCCACAGTCAAATTAGCGGGTGACTCCTAAAGAAAAAAAAGTCGACATTTCCAGCGGGTGACTCCCAAAGAAAAAAGTCAACATCCCCAGCGGGTGACTCCCAAAGAAAAAAGTCAAATCAGCGGGCGACTTCCCAAAGAAAAAAGTCATATCTTTCAGGGTGACTCCCCATCAAAACAGTCCAACCAGCGGGTGACTCCCAAAGAAAAAAAGTCAACGTTTCCAGCGGGTGACTCCCAAAGAAAAAGTCAACATCCCCAGCGGGTGACTCCCAAAGAAAAAAGTCAAATCCTCGGGTGACTCCCCATCGAAACAGTCAATCTTCGGGGTGACTCCCCTTGGAACAGTCAATCTCGGGTACAAACGCCCGTCTTCGGGGTGACTCCACTTGGAACAGTCAATCTCGGGTACAAACTCCCATCTCCGGGGTGACTCCCCTTGGAACAATCACTTTCGGGTACAAAACCCGTAGCCTTTCATTTGGCACCCCATCCTCAACGAACTACGATTCGGCTTGATTCCCCCACGGGATACGTAGGAATCCTCTTCATAAGAGGTCCAGCCACTTGACCATCTTGGTCACCTTTTTTCCCGCCATTAGTGTCCGGCTCGGGATTCTCACTTTTTATCGACGACCCCGCTTCCCGTGGAAGTGACGTCGCCGAGGGGCTCTGTGAGTACCCCGATCCGAACTCAAGTTTTGGATCCAATCTAATTAAAATTTGGGCTTACACAAAATTGCTAAGAAGCAATTAGAGTCCAAAAATCCCAGTAGTCCACCAATCCATTGGGCCTGCCAGCCACTCGGCCCATTATGGCCAAAAGGTGTACGCTGTCGGACGACATGGACATTAAGGCGGTTTAACTGCCCCTGTCGTTCGACATAGGAAGCTCAGTCAGGATGCCTATAAATAGAAGGCATGGCTGATCATTTTGAAGGAACCAAGAAGTGAGGATTAGAGAGAATACCGGTATTATAGGGAAAACTCTGTCCAAATAGAGTCTCCCTCTCTCTCTCTCTCTTTCATACACTCACACACACACTTACCTCCCTCCTCACACACACACACTTCAAAGCCAAGGTCCAAAGAAGCCTCCTTTGTTGGTGATTGAAGGGGTAGACACCATACTATTAGTGATTCTACTTCGTGGACTACAATAGGTAGACACTAAACCTCTCTCCCCTTTTAATAAAGTCTTTAAATATACATTGCATGCATACTTGCTCTCTTACGATGTAGAAATTGGGATTTTGCATGACAAAGGTGGTGGAGAAGTGAATCTTCAATATTCACTTCTCCCCACCTCAGATCTGGACATTTGGTCATCTTAGGATCAATAAAAATTCAATCTTTACGTATTTGCATGGAGTTAGGAGGTGATGGCTACTTCAAAGTGGCCAAAATCATGTGATTTATCACACTTTGGCCACTAAAGCCATGTGATCCTCTCATTATACTCATATATTATTGTCATATTACTGCTTACAGTAGCTAAACATGCCTGGTTTGCCTTGAGGAACAAAAGGGAAACAAACAGTCTGAAGGGCACAGAAATGGCCTATCTATGTCGGACGACATAGGACTCCTTGGAGATCCTGTGTCATACGACATAGAGATCGAAAAGCTGTAAAGCTATTCTTGGACTTGGTCTGTCCAGTTCATCCCCTTCGCAACTCAGAGCTTTCCAAAGCATTTATGTGGCTCATAAGCCACTATTTAAGTGCCTACGATCTGATTGGGTGCGATTCATTGGAGGAGGATTGTCATACGACATGGATAACATCGGATGTTCCATGTCTCATGACATCCGTATCATTCAAAGTCTATCGTGACTTTGATAACTCCCGTCAATCCCAAGACTGATTTTAGACCTTCAAATAGTGTCTTTAATGAGTCCAATAAATATCTTTCCGTTTCGAGTAGCTTTACCTGCGTAAGGGACAATCTGTCCATGGCTCCTTATGTCGCCCGACATCCTCGCTAAGAGAAGACTTGTGTCAGACGACAAGGGAACTCCACGAGCGTGTCTCAAGACTTCTGCCTTGTGATAAAAGATATCACGTGTAAAAAGGGTGCGGCCCCCTATCATGGCTCGCAAGTTGTATTCAGTTCCATACCATTAATGAAATTTAAGTCTTGCACACTTTACTTGTTGACACACATCGCACACACATTTTTGAATGTCCATATTTGTCCAAATGTTGATTGAAAGTCCCGAAAGGAGCGTGTTGGGTGAACTCTCTAGTTCTTCCCAACACGTAACCAGACTCCCGGACTCAAAATCTCTTAAAATTAGGTTTTTCAATGTTTTCCTCTAAAAACGGTGTGGCGACTCCCAAAACAAACCGAAAACTCCCTTTTTCGCTTCAAAAGCAAAATAAAACAAAAAAGACAAGGGAAAAACAGAATCAAACAAACTTTTTTCTTTTCGGGGCGAGCGTTCATTCACACATATCCACCAAAGCCTTCTTAACCCCATCAATAATGGCAGCGCACTCCATCTGTTTGCCATTAAAAATCATTTTACATCGCGCTTTCCATAAGTTCCAGCAAATAAACATCATTATTCCCATTCTAACCAATCCTATTTGAGATCTTTTTGATTGTCCCCCACACCAAACCTCCCATAATTGCTGGAAATTCAAATATTGAAAATTGAACCCAAAGAACGACGACCAATGCTGCCATAGAGATATTGCCATCGACGAGTGAAGAAATAAATGTTCCCTAGTTTCCTTGTTACCACCAGAAGGACAACAAACACACCTGGCAGGAATGCAAAAACCCCTTTCCTCCAGCCGAGCATCCACCGGAAGACCATTGTGCATAAGTCTCCACCAAAATCCACTAACCTTAGTGGGGATATACTTGTTCCAAATCTTAGCTCCCCAATCTACTAGCGGACTGCGGACCCTATGATGCTCCCACCAAGCTGACGTTTCAAAATTCCTAGATCGAGTCAAAGTACAAACAACCCAATCCCTCACAGTATCATCAATAGACACCCTCCTAATGTTATCATGTAAACGACTGGGAATGAAAGGAAGCAAATCATCTAACACCAATAGACCATCCCGGACTAACAAAGTATGATCTACAGGCCTAGGGCCATCAATCCTCTCACCACACCAATTGTCCACCCAAAATATGATGTGACCCTTGCCTATAATCCATCTGCTGCATTCCTCAATCTGTTGTACAAAATTAGCTGCCGCTTTCCATGCATGAGAACTAGAATCAGAGGCGTTCAACCCATACTTCTCGCGGATGAAAGTCGCCCATAAAGAAGATCCGTGCAAAGCCACCCATGCCAACTTGGCCAACATCATATTATTTACCTCTGTTAACGAACGAATCCCCAAACCACCTTCCTTTATAGGTTTACAAACCTCATTCCAAGTCACCCATTGCGGACGCCTATCACCCCCATTACTCCACAAGAACTGAGCCATAAATCCTTCAATTTTTTTAATCACTCCCTTGGGAACCTTTAAAACACCCATGGAATAAATGGGAATACTATTCAACACATATTTGATCAATATAATCTTACCTCCAAACGACAGAAGCCGAGATTTCCATCCAGTAATCCTCTTCATAATCTTCGCCTCCAGCTCCGAAAAATGAACCCGCTGAATTCTCCCTTTAAACAACGGAATACCCAAATACTTCAAAGGGAATTGCTGATGCGTACAACCAGACCACCTCCGAATGTTCTCAATTTCAAAATTTCTCATCTTCTTCCCAACATAAAAACCACTTTTCTCAAGATTTATAAGCTGACCAGATGCCCTCTCATATCTAGTCAATACCCCCCGGAGACCTTCTATAGAACCCCTTCGCCCGTTACAAAATATCAACATATCATCAGCATATAATAAATGGGAAATCGTCACCCCACCTCTCCCATGCTCATAAGGGCGAAAAGTATTCTCCCGAATCGCTCTATGCATGGCCCGCGACAACACCTCTTGCGCAATGATAAACAACAACGGAGATAAAGGATCACCCTGTTTCACACCCCGCGAAGAAGCAAAGAAACCATGAGATACTCCTCCCAACCTGACTGAATATCAGTTACCCTGCACTAAACGCCACACCAAATCCCTGCATCTGCTATTAAACCCAAACGCAGCCATAGCACGAAATAGAAAATCCCACTCAAGACGGTCATAGGCTTTAGACATATCTAGCTTGAACAGAACATTGCCTCCCACCACTTTCTGATCCACCCTATGTACAAGCTCATGAGCTAACGCAATATTCTCCTGAATGCCTCTTCCCTTGATAAAGCCTGTTTGCTCCGGAGATATCACCTTATGAATTACTGAAGCCATCCGAATAGTAAGAATTTTAGAAATAACCTTGTTCAAGAGAGTCGATAAACTAATAGGTCTCAAATCCTTAAAACTCGATGGCTTATCCACCTTAGGCAAAAGAATTAGGACATTAGAGGATAAACCCCTAGGCAGCGCCACCCCATTATAAAAAGCCTGAACCGCTGCCACAACATCCGCCTTTATAATATCCCAATAACCCCGAAAAAACTGACCCGTGAAGCCATCCACCCCCGGAGCACTATCGGCATTCAAAGATTTAATAGCCTCCCAAACCTCAACTTCACTCGGAATAGCTGTCAAAAAAATATTGTCTGCCTCTGTAATAGCTTCCCCAATGCCCTCAAAAAGATTATCCTCAATCACATGCGGAGCCGATCTAAACATTTCTTCAAAATAAGTCGCACCCAGATTACCCAAAACTGTCTCATTGGTGCACCATGATCCATCCGGCAACTGAAGCTTCAAAGCATTCATTCTACGCCTTTCCTTAATACTCGCATGGAAAAAAGCAGAATTTCTATCCCCATCTTTCACCCATAACTGCCTAGACTGCTGCTGTTTCATCTCATTTTCCCATCTCAAAACCTGAGCCAAATCACTCCTCTTCAGATTTAGTAATTGATCAATACTCTCATCCCACCCCTGCTGAAGTTGAACATCCAAGCCCAAAATCTCATCCTGCAACTTATTTTTTTTCCGAAATATATTACCAAAAACATCCCAGTCAACTCTGCCCATAAAGGCTGTCTTTCCACCCTATCACAACTTGCATATACGAATGAAAACAACCCACAAAAGTCACCGGCAGAAGTAACCCGAACAGTAATCTGCTGCCTTGAACATGAAATCAAGCTCATATCAAACCCCGTACTCCACATAACCCAAATGTGCGTGTTAACAGGATTCCCATGTAAAAAATGCCCAAAGCCCAACTGCCTAGCAATCTTAGCAAGTCTATCCCCCAATATTTTGGGTTCTAAAATTGCTAAGCACCAGGGTTTATTCTGAGAAACCAATAACTTTAACGCATCCATTTTTGCTATATTTCCAACCCCCCTCGCATTCCATATTATAACCGTCATTGGGAACTAGAATTAGTAGAAGTTACCCCTTAAGCTTACTCCTGGTCACCCGAGGAGAAGCCTTTCGCTGCCCATTTTTATTACCCTCGTTACGGGAAATCTCTTCCCCTGAAAAGGATGACTCCTGAGAATTTTCCTCCTCATCCGATGAATTAACCCTCTGAACCTCCTGTGATAGCCCAATTTCTCCTGAAGGATCAACCACAATCATATTTTTCTCACCCGTATCCACCTCAGAACATTGTAACTGACCTGTTTCTTTTGATAAATTACCTGTTTGTACCTCCTGATCCTCACCCACCCCCTCCTTGTCGTTCGGAAGAGAAAAATGAGTTTTCTCCGAATCTTTAAGCTCACCATCTTCAACCAATATAACGTCTTCCACAGGATCTGTGGACGGTTGAATACCACCCATATAACAAAACCCAAAATCTTCTACTGGTTCAATAGGTACTCCCCTTTCATCACCCCTAGACACTTCCTCCGCCTTTGAATTCGAAGTCGGAGAACCCTTCTCCAAACTCGAAGACAAAGATGCTTCCTTATTCAATTTACATAGACCCTCCTTTGGGACTCCGTTATCACCCTCATCATCGATAATCTCTAAAGCAGCAAAAGTATTTGAAACTTCAACCAACTTCCCATTATCATTCCCATTTGAAGTACCCGCTCCGTTATTATTTTTAACAACTCCACTTTCCCATACTCTAACGGCGTCATATTAACCTTCATCACATCCTTAGTGCCTGCCTTATCATTCCTTTTATCACCCTCAGACACCACCTTCTTACCCTTCCCTACCTTGATTTGCCACTCCTTATTTGTGGATTTAGGCACCTCCCTTTGATTTTGAGGACCCCTAGGACCCCCCTCCTCAAACCGAACTCTGTTCCTCATCTTTCCTTTTCTACAATTTCCTTTGGTATGTCCCAACAACCCACAACCCTCACAATATGCTAAATTGCCTTCAAACTCTAGATCCTGAATAAAACCATTTTCTTTTGAAGAACCCAAGAAAATATGTTTAGGCAATGGCTGAGAAACATCCACCTCCACGCAAATTCTTGCAAAACCATGGTGAGTGAAACCCACCGTTCTATCATCCGCCCTTAAAAATCTCCCAAACATATTCCCTATATTCTTAAGAAATGCATACCAATGTAAAGGGAGATTAGGTAAACGTACCTAAGTAGCAACGCACGAATTATCAACTCGAAAATCGAAATCCGGCCAAGAGGAGCGGCCAAAATGGCCAGAAAATTGAACGCCAACAGAATCGCCCAGATCGCCCTATTTCTCTCTCTAAAAACCCCTCTTAAAATTTAACTCCCAACGGGTATAGGGTATAGGGTATAATGTATAAGGGTTAGGGTATAGGGTATAGGGTTTAGGGGATAGGGTTTAGGGTTTAGGGGTTAGGGTTTAGGGTATAGGGTGTAGGGTTTAGGGCTTAGAGTTTAGGGGTTAGGGTTCAAGGTATAGGGTTTAGGGGTTAGGGTATAGGGTATAGGGTTTAGGGTTTAGGATTTAGGGTATATGGTATAGGATTTAGGGTATAGGGTTTAAGGTTTAGGGGTTAGGGTATAGGGTTTAGGATTTAGGGTTTAGGATATAGGGTTTAGGGTATAGGGTTTAGGGTTTAGGGGTTAAGGTATAGGGTTTAGGGTATACCTTAACCCCTAAACCCTAAACCCTAAATCCTAAACCCTATACCCTAACCCCTAAACCCTAAAACCTATACCCTAACCCTTATACATTATAACCTATACCCTAAACCCTAAATCCTAAACCCTAAATCCTATACCCTAAACCCTGAACCCTAAACCCTATACCCCAACCCCTAAACCCTATACCCTATACCCTAACCCTTATACATTATATCCTATACCCTAAACCCTAAACCCTATACCCTAAACCCTAAACCCTAAACCCTAAACCCTATACCCTAACCCCTAAACCCTAAACCCTATACCCTATACCCTAACCCTTATACATTATACCCTATACCCTAAACCCTAAACTCTAAATCATATACCCTATACCCTAAATCCTATACACTATACCCTAAACCCTAAACTCTAAACCCTTATACATTATACCCTAAACCCTACACCTATGCCCTAAACCCTATACCCTAAACCCTAAACCCTATACCCTTATACATTATACCCTAAACCCTAAACCTATGTCCTAAACCCTATACCCTATACCCTAAATCCGAAAATTCTTTTAAACCCTAACCCCTAAATCCTATATAGAAGAAAAATCAAAAGAGGGACGGACTACCCTATATTTATTTTTTATTTTTTTAAAAAATTTATTGACTAGAAAACAATATTTTAGCCTTAGTTAATCATTGTTTTTTTTTAGAAAAAGTTATATAAAAAAAGATAGAAAAAAATTAAACAAATGAAAGTATATAGAAGAAAAGTCAAAAGAGGGACGGACTACCCTATATTTATTTTTAATTTTTTTAAAAAAAATTTCTTGACTAGAAAACAATATTTTAGCCTTTGTTAATCAGTGGTTTTTTTTTAGAAAAAGTTATATAAAAAAGATAGAAAAAAACTAAACAAATGAAAGTATATAGAAGAAAAGTCAAAAGAGGGACGGACTTACCCTATATTTATTTTTTATTTTTTTAAAAAAAATTTATTGACTAGAAAAAAATATTTTAGCCTTTGTTAATCAGTGGTTTTTTTTAGAAAAAGTTATATAAAAAAAGATAGAAAAAAACTAAACAAATGAAAGTATATAGAAGAAAAGTCAAAAGAGAGACGGGCTACCCTATATTTATTTTTAATTTTTTTAAAAATTTTTATTGACTAGAAAATAATAATTTAGCCTTTGTTAATCAGTGGTTTTTTTATAAAAAGTTATATAAAAAATATAGAAAAAAACTAAACAAATGAAAGTATATAGAAGAAAAGTCAAAAGAGGGACGGACTACCCTATATTTATTATTTTTTTTTAAAAATTTATTGACTAGAAAATAATATTTTAGCCTTTGTTAATCAGTGGTTTTTTTTTTATAAAAAAGTTATATAAAAAAGATAGAAAAAAACTAAACAAATGAAAGTATATTGAAGAAAAGTCAAAAGAGGGACGGACTACCCTATATTTATTTTTTACTTTTTAAAAAAATTTTATTGACTAGAAAACAATATTTTAGCCTTTGTTAATTAGTGGTTTTTTTTAGAAAAAGTTATATAAAAAAAGATAGAAAAAAACTAAACAAATGAAAGTATATAGAAGAAAAGTCAAAAGAGGGACGGACTATCCTATCTTTATTTTTTATTTTTTTAAAAAAAAATTATTGACTAGAAAATAATATTTTAGCCTTTGTTAATCAGTGGTTTTTTTTTTAGAAAAATTTATATAAAAAAAGATAGAAAAAAACTAAACAAATGAAAGTATACAGAAGAAAAGAAAAGAGGGATGGATTACCCTATATTTATTTTTTAAAAATTTTTTTATTGACTAGAAAATAATATTTTAGCTTTTGTTAATCAGTAGTTTTTTTAGAAAAAGTTATATAAAAAAAGATAGAAAAAAACTAAACAAATGAAAGTATATAGAAGAAAAGTCAAAAGAGGGACGGACTACCCTATATTTATTTTTTATTTTTTAAAAAAAAATTTATTGACTAGAAAACAATATTTTAGCCTTTGTTAATCAGTGGTTTTTTTTAGAAAAATTTATATAAAAAAGATAGAAAAAAACTAAACAAATGAAAGTATATAGAAGAAAAGTCAAAAGAGGGACGGACTACCCTATATTTATTTTTTATTTTTTTAAAAAAAATTTATTGACTAGAAAACAATATTTTAGCCTTTATTAATCAGTGGTTTTTTTTTAGAAAAAGTTATATAAAAAAAGATAGAAAAAAACTAAACAAATGAAAGTATATAGAAGAAAAGTCAAAAGAGGGACGGACTACCCTATATTTATTTTTTTATTTTTTTAAAAAAAATTATTGACTAGAAAACAATATTTTAGCCTTTGTTAATCAGTGATTTTTTTTAGAAAAAGTTATATAAAAAAAGATAGAAAAAACTAAACAAATGAAAGTATATAGAAGAAAAGTCAAATTTAGAGACGGATACTAAATCTCTCTCTAAATTTTAGAGACAGATGTTGAATATGTCACTAAATTAGAGACGGATTCAAAAATCTGTCTCTAAATTAGAGACGGGTTAAAATCTGTCTCTAAAGTTTAGAGACGGATTCTGAATTTGTCTCTAATTTAGAGACGGATTTTGAATCTGCCACTAATTTAGAGACGGATTCTGAATTTGTCTCTATTTTAGAGACAGATACAAAACCCGTCTCTAAAATTTAGAAACGGAATCTGAATCCGTCTCTAAATTAGAGATGGAATCAGAATCCGTCTCTAATTTAGAGACAAAATCAGATTTCGTCTCTAAATTAGAGACGGATTCGGATTCCGTCTCTAATTTAGAGACGGAATCTGAACCCGTCTCTAATTTAGAGACGAAATCCGAATCCGTCTCTAATTTTTGGTTCTGTCTCTAATCTGTCGCCAAATTAGCTACAGATTCCGTCTGTCTCTAATATTCCGTCTCTAAATCCGATTTTCCTTGTAGTGTTTCACTAGGAACATTGTTTCTATGAGCAAATCAAATGTTTCTGAATGGATACCCTATGAATGAAATGGTCTTTATGCCAGTGTATGTGTTGTGGAGTGCCAATGCATGTGTTTTGAAGTACCAGTTCATGTGTTTATGAGTGCTAGTGCTTGTATTTTTGAGAGCCAGAAAAAATTATTACCAGTGTTTTTGAATGCCAGTGTATGTGTTTTTGAGTGCCAGTTCATGTATTTTTGAATGCCAGTGCATGTGTTTTTGAATGTCAGTGCTTGTGTTTTTGAGAGCCAGAAAAATGTTAGTGTAACAAAGTGCCAGTGTTAGTATAACAGAGTGCCAGTGTGAAGAGTGCCAGTTCATGTATATAAAAGTGTCCGTGTAAAAAGCGCTAGTGTCAGTTTAACAAAGTGCCAGTGTTTGTTTACACTGGCACTTTCTTAAAATGGTATTGGCACTTTTTTACACTGGCACTTTGTTACACATTCACTGGCACTTTGTCACACTGGCACTTTGTTAAACAGGCACTGGCATAAACGGGGAAACACAAAACACATTTTTCCTAAGTGCCAGAAAAAACGCGTTTTTCATAAGACCAACTCTAAATTTTGAGAATTGAATAATTATGTAATTTATAATTGTTATTTATTACATAATTATTTGGATGATCCTAAAATAGGATATTATGTGAAATCCCATGTTCATGGTTATGTACACATACGTTTCATATACAACCATGCGATATTTGTTGCTATATGGAAAAACCTTCTTAAATGTTTATGTTTTATGTCACCCCTTGATTAGAACACTTGTGAAATATTCGGGTATTTTGATGTAGTTTCGACTTAGGTGGGTGCATCATTATATCTTAATATGGAGCAAGATGAGATAACAGTTGATGTAGTTTCGACTCAGTTGGGTGCATCGTTCTATGTCTCATACGTTTGAAAAAGGTTAAACTTAATTGGTGCTTTCAAAAGAGTTTTGACCCAAGACATAGATGAGATTAAAACATGTGTTGACATATGATGTCTAGAATCTCATAAAAGCTCTAAGAGTCATATTTGATATGATTGATAAGTGTTATCTACCTAAATAGCATGATTTCAGGCATTGACTCAGTTAAACCAAAATCAAGTGAAATATGGATCTTAGCCTATTATAATTTTAAGATACATGCTTGTATTGAAGGTGTATAATTTAGTGGGAGTATTTGTGAAGTACATTATTTGTCTCTTAGATGGTAAATGTTTTGATACTTATATGTGCTCATATTGTTTACATATTTTACTGTAGAATGGCATCTCACAATAATCAACCCTTGTCGCTGCGATCTGTCCTTGAGAAGGACAAGCTCGAAGAGAACGGTATAAACTATTCTGATTGGATCAGAAGCCTAAGAATTGTTCTTAGGCAAGAGAAGAAACTGTACGTTCTTGACGAACCTATTCCTGCAAAACCCGTTGCCAATGCTTCAAGGACAGATAAGGAGCAACATAAGAAACATGTTGATGATTCTAATGATGTTTCTTGCCTTATGCTTGCCACCATGTGTAAGGCTCTTTAGAAGGACCTTGAACACATGGAAGCTGCTTTTGACCTAACACAGTGCTTAAAGGAAATGTTCCAAGTACAAGGTAGGCAAGAGACGTATGACGTGGTGAAGGCTCTTAATGTATGCAAGATGCAAGAGGAGCAGTCGGTTGGTCCTCATGTCCTTAAGATGAAAGGATATATTGAGCACATTGATAGTCTTAGGTATCCTATGAGTTTGGAACTCGTAACGGATACGATATTGAATTTATTGCCTGAAAGTTATGGTCATTTCATTATGAACTATAACATGAGTGGAATGGAGAAAATTCGTCATAATTGCATGCGATGCTTAAGACTGTAGAGAAAAATAACGAGAAGCCTAGTACCGCAAATATGTTAATGGTTAACAAAGGAAAGGGGTTCAAAAAGGATGGCAAAATAGGTAAAGCAATGGTTGCTAAACCTAAGGAAAAAGTTTCCAAGGCAAAACCCAAAGTGTCTCAAAAGGATGCAATTTTCTACCATTGCTAAGAGGTTGGTGATTGGAAGCGAAACTGCAAGGCTTATAAGGAAGGCCTAAAAGCGAAGAAGGGCAATACGATTGCTACTGATTCAGGTATCTATATGATAGATATTTTCCTTTCTACTTCTTGTTCTTGGATATTAGATACCGGATGTGGATCTCACACTTGTTTAAATGTGCAGAGACTAAAGAATAAAAAGCTACTCAAAGAAGGTGAAGTAGACCTACGTGTGGGGAATGGAGCAAGAGTTGATGCATTAGCCATATGGACTTATGAAGTCACTTTACCTAGTGGACTAGTACTTGTTTTGAACAATTGTTATTATGTTCCGGATTTGAGTAGGAATATTATTTCTGTTTCTTGTTTGGATAATGAAGGATATAGGTTTCTTATTGAGAATAAGAAGTTTTCTATTTATTTAAATGATATGCTTTATTGTATTACAAATTCATTTAATGGCCTTTATATCCTTGATGTTAAGAAACAAAATGATGTTGAATCATAATCATGTGGCATTGCCGGCTTGGTCATATAAATGAGAAACGCATTTCTAAACTCCATAAAGATGGACTTTTAGACTCACATGATTATGAATCATATGAGGTATGCGAATCTTGTTTATTGGGAAAAATGACCAAACTACCCTACACTAAGAGTAGTGCAAGGGCTAGTGACTTATTGGCCCTAGTACATACTGATGTATGTGGACCATTAAGTAGCATTGCTAGGGGAGGATTTCGGTATTTCATTACATTCACTGATGACTTATCTAGATATGGCTATGTCTATCTGATGAAGTCCAAAAGTGAAGCGTTTGAGATATTTAGAATATTTCAAAATGAAGTACAAAATCAACTTAGCAAAACTATTAAAGTACTTTGATCCGATCGAGGTGGTGAATATTTAAGCCAAGAGTTTTACCATCATCTCAAAAACTGTGGAATTGTTTCAGAGTTGACTCCACCCGGAACACCACAATTGAATGGTGTATCTGAGAGGAGGAATAGAACTTTGTTTGACATGGTTCATTCAATGATGAGTCAAGTTGACCTTCCTATTTCCTTTTGGGGACATGAATTAGAGACTGATGGGTTCACAGTGAACATAGTCCCTACTAAATCGGCTCCTAAGACTCCACATGAGATGTGGCATGGAAGAAAACCAAATTTGTCTTTCATGAAGATTTGGGGTTGTGAAGCTTATGTGAAGAGACTTGTTTTCGATAAGTTAGCACCAAAATCTGAGAAAGTTATTTTCATTGGTTATCCTAAGGAATCTAAAGGATATTACTTTTACAACCGCAATGAGAACAAAGTGTTTGTTGCTCAATATGGTACTTTTCTTGAGAAACAGTTTCTCAATAAAGGATCTAGTGGGAGTAAAATTGATCTTGAAGAAATTCAAGAACCCGAAGATAACATGGAACCGAGAGTAGAGACGGAACCAAATTCATAAGGAGTTGTGGAACCGGTTCAAGATGCACAAGTCCATTGTAGATCGGATAGGTTACGATCTGAACCTGAGAGATATGGATTTCTCGTATCAGAAAGTAATGAAGTGGAAGTTATTGAGAATGACGAACCTACTTCCTATCAAGAGGCGATGTCCACTCCTGATTCGGATAAATGGCTAGGAGCCATGGAATCCGAATTACAATCCATGCATGATAATTAAGTTTAGAACTTGATTGATCCACCTGAATGTATAAAAACCATAGGATGCAAGTGGGTCTTCAAGAAGAAGACCGACATGGATGGGAAGGTGCATACATACAAGGCTAGGCTTGTAGAAAAGGGATATAGGCAAATTCATGGTATTGACTATGATGAAACTTTTCGCCAGTTGCAATGCTTAAGTCTGTTAGAATTTTAATTGCCATAGCCGCATATTACGACTATAGGATATGGCAAATGGATGTCAAAATAGCTTTCCTAAATGGGAAGCTACTTGAGGATGTGTATATGACACAGCCTGAAGGGTTTGTCGATCCAAGAAATTCTAACAAAGTACGAAAGTTGTAAAGATCCATATATGGGTTGAAGCAAGCTTCTAGGAGTTGGAATCTTCATTTTGATGAATCGATCAAAGAGTTTGGCTTCATCAAGAATGAAGATGAACCATATGTATACATGAAGTTCAGTGGGAGCGTAATACTATTTCTAATACTGTATATCGATGATATCTTATTGGAAATGACATTCCTGCACTTCAGAGTGTCAAGTCTTGGTTAGGAAAATGTTTCTCAATGAAAGATATGGGTGAAGCCATCTACATCCTTCGCATCAAGATCTATAGAGATAGATCTAAAAGGATGATTGGTTTGATTCAAAGTACTTACATTGACAAAGTTCTTAGAAGATTCAAGATGGAAAATTCTAAGAGAGGAAACTTGCCAATGGGCTATGGTATTACTCTTAGCAAGACTCAAAGTCCTAAGAAAACTGGTGAGCGAAAGAGAATGAATGAGATTACATACGCTTCGGCGATTGGATCTATCATGTATGCTATGATTTGTACTAGACCTGATGTCTCGTATGCTCTAAGCATGACGAGTTGATACCAATCTGATCCTGGTGAAAACCATTGGATGGCAGTTAAGACGATTCTTAAGTACTTAAGAAGGACTAAGGATGTGTTCTTGGTCTTTGGAGGGATGGAAGTTGATCTTGTTGTAAAAGGTTACATAGATGCAAGCTTCAACTGACAAATATGATTTTAGATCGCAATTAGGGTTTGTGTTTATGCTTAACGGAGGTACGATTTGTTGGAAGAGTTCCAAGCAGAGTAACATAGCCGATTCTACAACTGAGGCTGAATATATAGCAGCATCCGATGCATCTAAAGAGACAGTTTGGATCAAGAAGTTCATTAGTAAATTGGAAGTCATTCCAAGTATCACTAATTTGGTAGAACTTTATTGTGACAACAATGGTGCCATTGCGCAAGCAAAGGAACCAAGGTCACATAACCGATCCAAACACATACTTAGACCTTTCTATCTCATTCGAGAATTCATAGAAAGAGGAGACGTTAAGATATGCAAAGTATCAACAGATGATAACATAGGGGATCCGCTTACAAAGTCCCTCGCAGAAGCAAAGCATGACGGTCATGTTAGGTCCATGGGTATACGATACATATGAGATTGGGCCTAGTGCAAGTGGGAGATTGTTGGTGTTATGCCCTAAGTGTATAGTTATTTTGACTCATAACTAATACCGTTATGTAATCGTCTTTACCATTTATAATAGAGAATGTATATCTTGAGTATTATATATTTTACATGTTTGTTATAATATTCTGTGTCCCTAGTTATTGTGAATAATTAGTATAAGTTTGTAATGGATAATCATAGAGATGATTATATGTATGGGGATGCACATTACACTTATGGGTACTTGTTAGAGAACAAGGTACTGGACTGACCCATCTATGAGATTTATGACATGGTCTATGGTCATATATGTCATGATTAAATATCATGATAGTCGTGTCATTGGAATTCTTAATACCTGAGATTATCATCGTCTTCCACATGATTAACGTTGTGTTTGAGGTAGTATAACACTATCTTTAATAGGATAGCAATAAGGGATATGTTGACACGATTGGATTCTTATAGGGAAGAATAATAAGTCAAGATGGGATTTGTCCCTCGTTAAGAGAGATGTCAGCTTGGGCCCCTCAATGAATTGTGTTGATGAAATGTGTGGCCACACTCAAGAGATTTGATGGAGATCAAATGCACTTGGATTATCAGCATATTCGGAATCAAGAAAGCATTGAACACTATAAGTTGACGTGGACCATGAATTATGTTCAATATGACATCATGTGACAAAGGGATTGTGACATTGATCTATCAAGGAATCAAGCTTTGATGTTATATTTAATTGGGTGGACATAATGGCTTGCTAGAAACCACTTATGTCTTTAGAGGTTGATGTTTCAACTTACTACCAACATAAAATATAATTCCTAAAGGGTCACACACAAAGAACGGATTTAAAATGGCTCAAATATGGAACTGCACAACTGGGCGACCGCCGGTGGGATAGTGGGCGACCGCCCACAAACTGCTGTACAGCTGGGCAACCGCGGGGGTTTTGTGGGCAACCGTACACAAGGTTTTTTGAAATCTCAAAAAAGGATGTACAACTGGGTGGCCACCGGGAACCTTTGTTGGCGACCGCCCAGCCCCGTTTCAGCAGTTTTGTTTTGGCTTTGGATTAGTGCTTTTCTCCCTAACAGTTAGGGATATTTATAAAGTATAAATAGCCTCTTTTACCTCAGCCAATACACACAAAATTTAGGGCTTGAGAAACACAAATCTCTTGATTTTGATTACGAATCAAAGATCAAAACACCCTAGATTCAATTCCATATTAGCCATAGATTGTTGAAAAGTGTTTCAACAATCGAGGATCATCTAGCAATCCAAAAAGATTCAATCTTGGTTCGTTCACGTGTGGATTACCGATAGAGGGTGATTGTTTTTTCACCTAAAGCTTGAAGGCCTAGCATTGTTGATTCATCACAAGGAAGAACAAGGAAGAAGATCAAAGTTTCGTCTATGACTCAAAAGGTGAATTACGAATCGTGTACGAAAGACAAACTCGCAACCAAGGTTAGTAAATCTATTTCATAGTTTTAATCTCTTCATGTTAGACGGATTCATGGCTAGTGTTTTGTGAAATATATAAATCTTCCTCTGCGCATGTAACCCTAAAACCCAACAGTTATTCCATCCCGAGACCTTGTGGGGTAAGTTAGCAAAAAGCTTTGGGGCTTTAGCCTTAGCTAAGGTGATGATCCCCTAAGTATTATCATTCATCACAACCTTAAAAAACCTCCTAAATAGGTGCATACAAGGCTCGTACCTGATGAACCTAATCACCATAGCAAAATCCACTAACACTCTGACCCGCCGTAAATGAGTGCCGTAAATAACCAACTTTCTTGTAGTGTCTCTTCATGCTAGACGGATCATAGGGCTAGTGTTTTGATGTTAAAATTAAATCTTCTGCTGCGTTTGTAACCCCAAAACCCAACAGTGGTATCAGAGCCCTGTCTTGCCATGATTAGGATTGAAATTGCATGCTAGATTTAATTTGATTATTTGCTACCATGCTATATAAAATAGATCTAGATTTCATGTGTTTTGTTTCTATGAAAAATAAGTATATGAGATATACCATGTTCATGATTTATGATGAATTAATTAGATTAGTTTATCACATAGGTTATTAATCTATTAATATGATTATTTAGATTTGTAATTTCTCAAAATTAAATCAAATTGTTTGTATAAAATTTTGTGAAGTCCTATGTTCATGATTATGTTCACATGTGATCTATGTTACAACCATGCGATGTTTGTTACATGTTGAAAACCTTCTAAATATTTAAGTCTTATGCCATTCCTTGATTAGAACACTTGTGATATTTTAGGGTATTTGATGTAGTTTCGACTCAGTTGGGTACATCTTATATCTTAATTTGTGATCAAGGTGAGATAATAGTTGATGTAGTTTTGACTCAGTTAGTTGCATCGTTCATTGTCTCACATGTTTGAAAAATGTTTTGATTTAATTGGTGCTTTCAAATGAGATTTGACCCAAGGCATAGATGAGATTTAAAAACATATTTTTGACATATTCTATTGAAATCTCATAAAAGATCTAAAAGTCATATAGTGATATGATTGATGTTTCTACCTAAATAGCTTGATTTCGGGCATTGACTCAGTTAAACCAAAATCAAGTGAAATATGGATCTTAGCCTACTATAATTATATGATACATGTTTGTATTTGAAGGTGTATAATTTAGTGGGAGTATTTATAAAATACATCATTTGCTCTTAGATGATAAATGTGTTGATATTGATATATGTTTATATTGTTTGCATATTTTATTGTAGAATGGCTACACACAATAATCAACCGGCCCACATCCTTGCGATCAGTCCTTGAGAAGGACAAGCTTGAGGAGAATGGTACAAACTATTTTGATTAGATCAGAAGCCTTAGAATTGTTCTAAAGCAAGAGAAGAAACTGTACGTTCTCAATGAGCCCATTCCACCTCAACCTACTCCAAATGCTTCTAGGCCTGATAGGGATGCACATAAGAAACATAATGATGATTCTATGGATGTTGCATGTCTTATGCAAGACACTATGTCTAAGGCTCTTCAGAAGGACCTTGAGCACATAGATGCAGCATTTGATCTTGCTGAGCGCTTAAAGGAAATGTTCCAAGTGCAAGCAAGAAACGAGAGGTATGATGTGGTTAAGGCCCTAACTGCATGCAAGATGCAAGAGGGGCAATCGGTGGGAGCTCATGTCCTTAATATGAAGGGTTACATTGAGCGTCTCGATAGGCTTGGAAATCCATTGAGTTTGGAACTCGCCACGGATTTGATATTGAATTCATTACCTGAAAGTTATAGTCATTTTATTATGCACTATCACATGACTGGCATGGATAAGAATATCTCGGAATTGCATGCGATGCTTAAGACCGCAGAGATGAATATCAAGAATCCTAAAACCGATACTGTGTTAATGGTTAACAAAGGCAAAGGGTTCAAGAAAGATGGCAAAGGTAAAGCAAGTGTTGCTAAACCTAAGGCAAAGGTTGCCGATGCCAAAGAGGCTCCCAAGGCATCTCAAAAGGATGCGATTTGCTACCATTTCCTAGAGGTTGGTCATTGGAAGCGCAACTGCAAGGCTTACAAGGAAGGCCTAAAGGCGAAGAAGGGCAATACGATTGCTACTACTTCAGGTATCTATATGATAGATATTTTCCTTTCTGTTTCTAGTTCATGGGTATTAGATACCGGATGTGGATCTCACATTTGATTAAATGTACAGGGACTGAGAAATAGGAAGCTACTCAAAGAAGGTGAAGTTGACCTGCGTGTTGGGAATGGAGCAAGAGTTGCTGCATTAGCCGTAGGGACATATGATGTAACTTTACCTAGTGGCTTAGTACTTGTTTTGAACAATTGTTACTATGTTCCGGATTTGAGTAGGAATATTATTTCTGTTTCTTGTTTGGATAATGAGGGGTATAATTTTCTTATTGTGAATAAGAAGTTTTATATTTATTTAAAAGATATGATTTATGGTATTGAAAATTCATTTAATGGCCTTTATGTTCTTGATGTTGATGAGAAATAAAATAATGTTGAAAATGTTTATCATGTGGACAAGAAGTCTAAACCGAATGACGTGAACAACTCGTTCATGTGGCATTGCCGGGTTGGTCATATAAATGAGAAACGCATTTCTAAACTTCACAAAGATGGAATGTTAGACTCACATGATTATGAATCATATGAGATATGCGAATCTTGTTTATTGGGTAAAATGACCAAACCACCCTACACTAAGAGTAGTAAAAGGGCTAGTGGCTTATTGGGCTTAATACATACTGATGTATGCGAACCAATGAGCAGCATTGCTAGGGGAGGATTTCGGTATTTCATTACATTCATCGATGACTTATCTAGATATGGCTATGTCTATCTAATGAAGTCAAAGAGTGAATCGTTTGAGATGTTTAGAACATTTCAAAATGAAGTACAAAATCAACTTGGCAAAACAATTAAAGCACTTCGATTCGATCGTGGTGGTGAGTATTTGAGCCAAGAGTTTGACAATCATCTCAAAAACTGTGGAATTATTTCAGAGTTGACTCCACCCGGAATGCCACAGTGGAATGGTGTTTTCGAGAGGAGGAATAGAACCCTATTAGATATGGTTCATTCGATGATGAGTGAAGTAGACCTTCCTATATCCTTTTGGGGACGTGCATTAGAGACTGCTACATTCACACTGAACAGAGTCCCTACTAAATCGGCTCCTAAGACCCCACTGAGATGTGGCATGGAAGAAAACCTAATTTGTCTTTCATGAAGATTTGGGGTTGCGAAGCTTATGTGAAGAGACTTATCTTTGATAAGTTAGCACCTAAATCTGACAAGGTTATTTTCGTTGGTTACCCTAAGGAAACCAAAGGGTATTACTCCGCGTTGAGAACAAAGTGTTTGTTGCTCAATATGGTACTTTTCTTGAGAAACAGTTTTTCAATAAAGCATCTAGTGAGAGTAAAATTGATCTTGAAGAAGTTCAAGAACCCAAAAATAACATGGAACCGATAGTAGAGACTGAACCAAGTCCATAAGAAGTTATGGAACCGGTTCAAGATCTACAAGTCCATCGTAGATCGGATAGGTTACGATCCGCACCCGAGAGATATTGATTTCTCGTGTCGGAAAGTAATGAAGTGGAAGTCATTGAGAATGACGAACCTACTTTCTATAAAGAGGCGATGTCCGATCCCGATTCGGATAAATGGTTAGAAGCCATGAAGTCCGAATTGCAATCCATGTCGGATAATCAACTTTGGAACTTGATTGAGCCACCCGAAGGTGTAAAAACCATAGGGTGCAGGTGGGTCTTCAAGAAGAAGACTGACATTGATGGGAAGGTGCATACTTATAAGGCTAGGCTTGTAGCAAAGGGATATAGGCAAACTCATGGTGTAGACTATGATGAAACCTTCTCGCCTGTTGCCATGCTTAAGTCTGTTAGAATTTTGATTGCCATAGTCGCATATTATGACTATGAGATATGGTAAATGGATGTCAAAACCGATTTCCTTAACGGAAAACTGTTTGAGGATGTGTATATGACACAACCCGAAGGTTTTGTAGATCCACGAAATTCTAATAAGGTGTGCAAGTTGCAAAGATCCATTTATGGATTAAAGCAAGCTTCTAGGAGTTGGAATCTTCGGTTCGATGAGAAAATCAAAGAGTTTGGTTTTATCAAGAACGAAGATGAACCTTGTGTTTACATGAAATTCAGTGGGAGCGTTGTGCTATTTCTCTTGTTGTATGTCGATGATATTTTACTCATTGGAAATGACATTCCTGCGCTTGAGACTGTCAAGTCTTGGTTAGGGGAAGTATTTCTCAATGAAAGATATGGGTGAAGCCGCTTACATCCTTGGTATCAAGATCTATAGAGATAGATCTAAGAGGATCATTAGTTTTAGTCAAAGTACCTACATTGACAAGGTTCTTAGAAGATTCAAGATGGAAAATTCTAAGAGAGGAAACTTGCCAATGGGTCATGGTGTTACTCTTAGTAAGACTCAGTGTCCTAAGACAATTGATGAACGAAAGAGGATTAATGATATTCCATACGCTTCGGCTATTGGATCTATCATGTACGCTATGATTTGTACTAGACCCGACATCTCGTATGCTTTGAGCATGACAAGTCGTTACCAATCTGATCCGGGTGAGAACCATTGGATGGCAGTGTCAAGACGATCCTAAAGTACTTAAGAAGGACTAAGGATGCGTTCTTGGTATTTGGAGGAATGGAAGAAGATCTTGTTGTAAGAGGTTACACAGATGCTAGCTTCCAAACCGACAACGATGATTTCCGATTGCAGTCGGGATTTGTGTTTATGCTTAACGAAGGTATGATATGTTGGAAGAGTTCCAAGTAGAGTACTATTGCCGATTCTACTACTGAGGTCGAATATATAGCGGCATCCGATGCAGCTAAGGAGGCAGTTTGGATCAAGAAGTTCATTAATGACTTGGAAGTTGTTCCAAGTATCACTAATCCGGTGAAACTTTATTGTGACAACAATGGTGCCATTGCGCAAGCAAAGGAACCAAGGTCACACCAGAGATCCAAACATATACTTAGACATTTCCATCCCATTCGAGAGTTCATTGATCGGGGAGACGTTAAGATATGCAAAGTATCAACCGATGATAAAATTGGGGATCCACTTACAAAGCCCCTCGCACAAGCTAAGCATGATGGTCATGTCAGGTCCATGGGTATTAGATACATAGATGGAGCCTAGTGCAAGTGGGAGATTGTTGGTGTAATGCCCTAGGCTATAGTTATGATTGACTTGAACCGTTATATATCATCTTTATTATTTATTATAGAGCGCATTTATTCTGTTCATTATATGTTTGCATGTTTATTATATTGAACTGCGTCCCTAGTTGTTATGAACAACTAGTATAAGTTGGTAGTGGATAATCATAGAGATGATTATATAAATGGAGATGCTCATTACACTTACGGATACTTGCTAGAGAACAAGTATTGGACATGACCTACTTATGAGATTTATGACATGGTCTGTTGTCATGATTAAATCTCATGATAGTCATGTTATTGAATCCTTGTACCTGAGATTATCATCGTCTTCCACATGACGAAGATCGTGTTTGATATAGTCTAACCTTGTCTTTAATCGGATAGCAATAAGGGCTATCTTAGCACGATTGGAATCATGTAGGGAAGAATGATAAGTCAAGATGGGATTTGTCCCTCTTATGAAGAGAGATGTTTGCTTGGGCCCCTCGATGAATGATGTTGATGAAATGTGTGGCCACACTCAAGTGATTTGATAGGGATCAAATAAATTTGGATTATCAACATATTCGGAATCAAGAAAGCATTGAACAAGATGAGTTGACCTAGACCATGACTCATGTTCAATTGGACATCGTGGACAAAGGGATTGTAACATTGGATCTATTGAGGAATCATGCTTTGATCTTATATTAATTGGGTGGACATAATGATTTTCTAGAAGTCACTTATGTCTTGTGAGGTCGATGTTTTGACTCACTACCAACATAATATAATTCCTTTTGGGTCACACACAAAGAACGAATTTGATTCGAGCTAAATCTTGAATTTTTGGGATAAGGGCACGACTCGTGCCTATGGGCACGACTCGTGCCAGGAGTAGTTCAAACGACTACATTTTAGCGTTTCAAGGATTTTTTTGTTGACTTGTTGACTCAGGGAGGAGCACGACTCGTGACTCTTGTCACCACTCGTGACAAACCCCAGGACAAGTACATCTTTTGTCACGAAGCGTGCCACGACTGAAATCAGGCTTGATATGTCTCGTATTGCCTTTTCACGACTCGTGGCACGACTCGTGCCCAGGAGCACGAGTCGTGCCGTTGGCGAATTTCGGTCAGAACGCGTTTTCCTTGGACGGATTGGATTGGGATTGCTAAGGACTTCTAACCTATTTTGACTAGGGTTTATATATGATATAAATACAAGTCCTATGCAGACATAAATCTATCCTAATTCATTGTTCTAAGGTTTATGAAACTCTAGACTTTGGTTTTTATTTTGAATCAAAAAGGCTCCAAATTTTTCATAGTTTTTGGCTTTGATTATTGAATTTTGATTCAATAATCAAGAGGATCATTTAGCAATCCAACAAGAAGGTGTTCTTGGTTCGTTCGCGTGTGGATTACCATTAGAGGGTGGTTACGTTATCACCTAAGGCTTGGATCAATTCATCACATTGAAGATCAAGGAGAAGTTTGAAGATCCGTTTTGACATCAAAGTTCAAGGCTTGAATTTTGAAGATCTAATTTGTTAAACTACATCGCATTCGAGGTATGTAATTCTATTTCATGACTTTCTAATCTTCATGCTAGACGAATCATAGGGCTAGGGTTTTGATGTTAAAATTAAATCTTCCGCTGCGTTTGTAACCCTAAAACCCAACAAGGAAGAGCTCGATATCGCAGAGCCAGCTGCCTGTTGATTGTTGGTCGCCATTTCTACAAAAGATACAGAAACAGGGCAATCAGACCTTGTAGATGACGAATCCAAGATATCTAAGGACGACCTAGATTCCCTTGAAAAAGCTCTCCTATCACATTGGAATGGTGGTTTGTTGGACTTGATGTAGAAAATAATCGAATAGTCATTCAGTTTATTGAAGAGACTGAAGCAGATAATCTGAAGATCATCGGCCTCCAAGTCCCCCATACTCTCACCCGCCGGGAAACCTATCTCATCAAAAAACAAACTCCACCTTTTTAAGATGGTAATACACTCGTCTAAGGTCAGTTACTTCCAAGGCCCCTCCAACCTTTTGTTAATCATATGGTTTATACAATTATACCCATATCCAACCCCTAGCTCGAAGTCAAAGGTCGTAGCCATTGCGAAAAAGAAGAAGGAACTTCAAAATTAAACCTAGAAAACTGAAATTGAAGGATACCTTGTGTTTTCCAAGAGTTGGAATGCAACTATGACGCAAGGAAAAAGCTTTCTAACCTTCGGAGATGGTATATCTGCTTTTGCTCTTGCTGGGTCTTTGTGAATCTAAAGATGGTAAAGTTTGAGAAGAAGTTAAACTCTCCCTTTTATACCTCATTTTCCTTACCTGAATTGGAAAGGTTTGGTTAAACGGTTGGACTATTGTCAAAACCTGGGCAAAATTAATAGCCCACACCGTTTTCCAAGACGAATGTCCAATCGACATAATACATACCATTATTGTGAATATTATGGCCTATTGAATACAGCTCATCCATCCGCCAAAAGTCAATCATTTTTTTTCTATAACTTCCTACTCGACAAGTCGAGCTAGAAAGGTAGGGGTCACTGAAAGAAATAAAAGTGATAGGCCAGATCCAATGGGCTGGAACCGTATCCAAGCAAGCCAAAGGCTCATCAAAGCATAAAAGGCCCACCAAGTTATCCTAACAGTGCTAGCCCAACAATAAGGTCAGTCAACCAAGCTTATTTTACGACCCTCCTCGGTCCTGACCTAGCTTCGTCCGACATACGGTCCACCCCTTATATTTTCTCTGCCCAATTAAAGTACGAAGTTAGGTCGACCTCGATCATTCAGGTGACCTCGACCAAACAACACGTGTATCTACCCACGTCATAAGTTGCAACCGTCTCCTACAATCTCGAAGATCATTACGCCCACATCATCTCCGTCACGTGATTCGTAAACATCCCTTAAACGACACTATATATACCAGACCACATCCAACGTGAGAATGTAATGTCACTGAAACTAATTTGAGATTAAGCAAGTTCAATACAGTTTGTTAGCATATAACTCTATATCTCATCACGCCGGAGGGTATTAGCCGGAGATCATTCCGACAAGTCGTTTGTTCATGATTTCAGATACTAATAGCTGAAGATCAATTTATTGCTGGACTGAAAGGCTGATCCGAATTGTTTCTGCATCTTTCACTACTTTTTGTAATGGAACCTTTGTTATTGAGCTGAAACGTTTATGACAAGGGCAAAAATGTTTCTCTCACTAGTGTTCATTTTCGTGTTGTTGATGGATGGTTTTAACGGAAACTTTGTTATCGAGCTTTTCTAATTATACTAGTTTTTACAATTTTAGTTACACACCAGTGATAAGGTGATTAATTTATCTAGATTAAATCAATTGAAAAAATAGTAATGGTGAAATTACAAAATTAGTTTGGTTGCAAGAAAATTTAAAATTTAATCTAACCATTTTTATGTAATCCACTTTCGATTAAATACATATTGCTTTAAAATTATTTCCTAATTTAAAATGTGATATATATTTGAAGACAAATCATAAAATAAAATGTGTTTTTTTTTTATGAGATAGGAGAAGTATGAAAGTTGAAAGTTTTAAATAAGTTTTTTTAGAGTGAAAATCTAGGAAAAATTGCATTTTTCCTATGATTAGAAAACATGTTTTTAAATATGCGGTGACATTTTTTGTAAATAAGTAAAACGTTGTCCACGATAACATTTAGTAAATAATTGAAACTTCGTGCACGTTGAGTCCATGACCAACAAACCTTATGGATATCAAACTTAAAATATTCTGGATAACAATATTAAAGCCTTATGAATATGAATTAACAATCATATTTGAACAAGATCAGGATCAACAAATCTTGTGAATATCAACATTAAAGGTTACTGGATACCAATATTAGAGTCTTCTGGATCTAAATTAAAAAACACATTTGAAGAGTTAAGTACCAACTTCGTGACTAAGTACTTAGTTTACCATGTCATCCTTTCGTCTCATTTTCGTCAAAATCTCCGTTAAATCAGCTTATGTGGCACGTTGACGTTATTAAAATGCTGACATAGCCTTTAAACTAACCCAAGTGTTCTTCAGAATGCTAACACCATGCCTCTGCAATTGTTACTACTAAACCACCATCACCACCAAGCCGCTACCAAACAATCACCACCAAAATCAAAATCCTTCATCCCCAAAGTCAAGCAAAATCTGGATTTTCAAAATCAAACCCAAATTTCAAATCAATTAAAATTCAAACCCAAATTCCTTTCAAAATAATCAAAATTCAAATTCAAATGCTTTTCAAAATCAATCAAAATCAAAATAAAATATGGGTTTCCAAAATAGGCAAAATCGAAATCACAATTCAAATCAAAATTTGTGTTTCCAAAGTTAAAAATCAAACCCTTATCTGGGTTTCAAAAACCAAGCAAAATCAATAATCAAACTCAAATGTTGGTTTCCAAAATCAACCTTAATCGAAATTAGGTTCAAAACCAAATTTGGGTTTCAAAATCAATCCTAATCTGGAGTTTCAAAATCAAACCGAAATCTTTCAAAAGCAAGCAAAATTGATAATCAACCCCAAATCTAAATTTCCAGATTCAACAATTTTAAATAGAGATAAAGGAGTAAAGTGCCCATCGATGCTATAAAGGATCCTATAGTCTCGAGCCTCCTTTGCGCCACTGGTATGAAACATATTACAAGGAAGAAACAGGGTGAATAGTCACCGGTCGGAGGAGGGGAACGGGGAAGAAGGTGGCGTCGTTCTCAAAATAGAGTGAATGGAGAAGGTCACATGATTTACCCGTGAGGAATTGATCCAGGGTGTACCATCAGGTCAACAAGTCAAAGGGCATGTCAGCATTTTAATGATGTAAACGTGCCAAATAAGCTGATTTAACGGAGATTTGAACGAAAATGAAACAGGAGGATGACATGGTAAACTAAGTAATTAGGTTGGGGACGAAATCGTACAAAGATATTTCTCATTGACAAATAGGTAAAAATGTCAATAAGTCAGTAAAAAAATTGGTAGTTAACTCCACATTTGAACAAGGTTATAACAAATAAACCATCTAAATATCAATGTTAAAGGTTTCTGGATATCTATAATCTCTGAGATTGATATTAAAACCTTTGAGACTAATATCCAGAATGTTGATAAATAAGTGAAACTTCATGCGCGCCGAGTCCGACCAACAAACCTTCTCAATAAAAAAAAATTCACCGCATGTTTGATGTGTTTAGGCTCTGAAATGAATCATTGAAATTCTTATAAATGAAGTGCAAAAGATGGTCAGTGGTGGTTTTTGAGATTACCAGATGTGATGTTACATAACTTCATTTCGTGTGTTGAATAGTGTCAGAGGATTGTGAATTTTAATTATTTACTAAAATGTCTCCTCACGTTTTTTTTTAAGTTCAAATTATTTACAAAAATGTCACTGCACAATTAAAAACAATTTTTTTAATCACTATAAAAAATGCATTTTTGAGAAGAGTTACTTTTTTTAAAGAAGATTCCGAAGTACTTGGTCTTTATGTAATTGTTGGTTTTATAATTATAAAAATTAACAATATACTCTCTCTGTCCCAATAGAAGCTGTCCAAATTTTGCTTTACACGCAAATTAATAAAATGGGTGGGAAGAAAAAATGTTGTGAGTGTAATTTGAAAATAGGAGAGAGAATGAGGGGAGGGAATAGTAAATTATAATGGTGTTATGAGTATTAAAATAATGTAGGAGAAAAAATGAGTGGAGGGAATAATAAAGATTCATTTGCCAAAAAAGAAAAGCAAAAACTATTAACGGGACACCCAAAATGACAAAATGGAAAGCTACTATGGGAACGAAGGGAGTACTCCCTCCGTCCCAGAACAATGTTCACATTCACTGTTTGCACATGTTTTAAGGAGAGAGTATTATATTGAAAGTGTTGTGAGTGTGAAAATAAAATAGGAGAGAGAATGAGTGGAGAGAATAGTAAATTATAATGGTGTTGTGAGTATTAAAATAATGTAGGAGAGAGAATGAGTGGAGGGAATAGTAAAGATTCCTTTCCATTTTAGGTAAGTTTTAAATGTGTGAAGTAAGTTTTAGGACGCCCAAAAGGGAAAGTGTGAACATTGTTCTGGGACGGAGGGAGTATTCAACTATAATGTCCGAAATACTTGGTCTGTATAGTTATTGGTGATTTTTATAAATATTGAAAGGTAAAGAAATATTGAGCACAAAATATCGCTGTCGCATATCTTAGCGAAAAGGACCCGGCGACAAGGTACAGATCACATTCGAATTCATATGACTTTGACACCCTCAGCATTTCAACGGCCTACCTACAATCTTGCCCTTTTCTGTTTTCGAGGGGATGTGAACTGTTTGGTTTGGCCGAATTACATAATACTCCATCCGTCCCGTTCGAAATATTTCAAAATGATTTATGTATGGAAATTATGAAAAGTGATGTAAGAAAAAGAAAAAGTATATAGTAAAATAAATGTTGTTAGTATGAAAAGTGATGTAGGAAAGAGAAAGTGGGCTAGAAAATAGTTAGTGAATATCTATTGTGAGTATGACCAGGGCCGGCCCAAGGGGTGGGTCAGAATGGGCGATCGCCCAGGGCCCACGCTAGCTAGGGGCACAAATTTTATGTCTAGTATATTGTATAACACTTGTATTTTTTACTAATATGAAATATTAGTGCAAAATAATTTAATAAGTAATGTGTTGATTTGATAATAAATGTGTTGATTTGATTGTAAGTGAGCAATAACTAAATAGCTAAATAGCTAAATAGGAGATAAGTTTGAGCTCGAATAATTGAGGCCCCAATTCTAAGTTTTCTTTACAAGTCTTATAAATTTATTTTTATTTGTATTTTATCTCTAAACTATAAGATTAAATTTTAAGTATTCATGTTATTCTATGTATAATATTTACTCACTCACTCTATCTCATAACATACTATATAATATACAGCAAATAGTAGAGCATGTGTTGTAAGTATGAAAAGTAAAGTAGTAAAGAAAAGTTGGGTAGTAAATACTAATTGGATTGTTGTTGTGAGTGTGACAAGTAAGTCTCATTGAATAAATAATTACTATCAAGTTTTCATTTTTAAATTATAACAATTGTTATGAGAAATCCAAAAAAGAAAGAAGTAACATTTATTATGAAACGGGGAGTATGTTTATAAGGTTCAAAATCTTAAGATATATTATATTTAATTTGAATCATAATTTTATTTATATATAACTCATAGAAAATCATAAAAAAAATTTAATCTATTTATAGATTTTTTTCTTCTATTTATAGATTATTGATTATGACTTTATAACCTTGCATTTGTTGTTATCTACAATCCAATCCAATGCATTTATATTTATATTTATCTATAAATTTATTAATTATAAGTTTAAATTTTAGTTTTACATAACATCTCTCTTGGTTTCCCTTTCACTGGATCAAATAAAATAAATAAATTTGTCATACATAATCTCTGTTTCATATTTATTGTTTTCATATGTTTATATTACTTCTTTTTTAATTTCATCTTGCGTAATCGGTAAATATCTTTCAAATTTGAAGAAATAAAGTAATTTTTCTAAAATTCCATTGTAATTATTTTTATCTATAACATGAGTTGGTCTTATAAAAAACTAGTTTTTTCTTAAGATAAGGAAAAACGTGTTTTCAAAACAAACGGTGACATTTTTGTAATTACTGGCAACCATGATAAATGCCGGTGTTAATATTACAAATTCGTGCCATCCCAAGCTCCGATCATCTTCTCTGGCCATCCCAAGCTCCGATCTTTCTCCGGCGTTCACTCAGTTTGAGTATTTTGTAACCTACAATTCATGCCCTAGTTCCGCCATTAATGTCCATTGTCAATTCTGCTTCGTTACATAATTGATTGGTACTTTATTGATTGGTACATAATTAATTGGAGATATCTGTGTGATTTGATTCCATAGCTCTTCGTTTTTTCGTTGGATAAACAGAATGTCATTCAATGGTGTGGATAAAGGGTTTAATTTCTTTGAAGTTAAAAGCTCTCTTTGTCCGAAACTTAGTGCCGGTGCATGTGTAACAAAGTGCCGGTGCCGGTGTAAAAAAGTGCCGGTGTTAGTGTAATAAAGTGCCGGTGTTAGTGTATCAAAGTGCTTGGTGTTAGTGTAAAACAAGTGCCGGTGTTAGTTTAACAAAGTGCCGGTGTTAGTGTAGCAAAGTGCCGGTGTTAGTGTAACCAAGTGCCGGTGTTAGTTTATAAAGTCACTTAATATACATGCACTAGCACTTTTTACACCGGCATTCAAAAACACATGGATGACATTTGAAAACACAAACACTGGCACTCAAAAACACATCTGTTGGCACTCAAAAACATGGTAATTATTTTTGTTGGCTCTCAAAACACAAGCACCGGCATTCAAAAACACATGGGTGGCATTTGAAAACACGTGGACGGCACTTCAAAACACATGGATGGCATACGAAATTGGAATTAAAATTGGAACTAGCGGCATTCAAAAACACATGGTGGCATTTGAAAACACATGGATGGCACTTCAAAACACATGGATGGTTCACGAAACAAGTTTAAGCAGATTAGGAGCAGGGTAAATAATTCATCCATAACAAGGAGAATCACATTTTGAATAGGGGAATATCCAAGAACACAAGTAGGAAGTAATTAACGAACCAAAAATCTTACAAATCTTAAGTAGGAAGTAATTAATGAACCATTCTTGGTATCAATACGAGAGAACAATTCTTCAAAGAACAATTAAGTAGGAAGTAATTAACGAACCAATTACAATTTCATACACTACTATCCCCAAATCAAAAACCCTAAATTAAGTGAGATTAATTGGATTTTTATGTTCGATTTGATCGATTTTGGTGTCAGTTAGAGAAAAAAATGAAGAAGACGATTGAGGGAGCCGGCAATGGTGAGGAACTCTGTTTGCGTTTAGAGAGAGAGTCCGAGCGCGACGGGTGAAAAACACGTTTTTTGTTAAGGTTAAAAAAAACGCATTTTTTATAAGTTTTTGGCCTATAACATTACCATATCAATTATAAATATTTTCATATTTAATTTACACACATATTCTCAATTTGTAAATGTTAGTTTAATTTTTTTTCTTATTGATTAAAGCGAGAAAAAAATATAACGAATAATTAAATAGAATAAAGTTATAAAAATTTGAACAACTAATGAACATATATTCATTATCGTATTATACTATAATATTATTTTAAATGATATATAGATATATGTGTGTAATTATATAAAGTCATTAGGGCCCATTATTTAGTTTCGCCCCAGGCCTACGAAATGCTAGAAATGGCCCTGAGTATGACAAGTGGATCCCACAAATAAAAAAGTAATAAAAAAAATTCTTTTTTTAGGTTAGGACATTTTAAATGGGACACTCAAAAAGAAAAATTGGGACACTTCGAACGGGACGGAAGGAGTAAAGAATATTTTTTATTTTAATTTTCAATTATAAATTGGCTAAGTTAGATTATGGTAATTTCATGAAAATTGTTTTGAAAAACATTTCAATAATTGGTAAATTTTATGAAATGCTTCCTAGATATTTTTTTCACGTTAAAATCTTACAAAAAATACGTTTTTCATTAAGCTTAGAAAAAACGTGTTTTGTTTCTCTCCATAGTGCAGTGCCAGTGTAACAAAGTGCCAGCGTAAACAAGTGTCAGTGTTAGTGTAACAAAGTGACAGTGTAAAAATGTGTCAGTGTTAGTGTAACAAAGTGTCAATGTAAAAAAGTGTCAGTTATTAAGTGCCAGTGTAAAAAGTGTCAGTGTTAGTGTAAAAAAGTGCAAGTGTTAGTGTAACAAAATGCCAGTGTAAAAAAGTGCCAGTGCATGTATATTAAGTGTCAGTGTAAAGTGTTAGTGTTATTAAGTGCCAGTAAAACTACAATTTAAGAACAAGTAATAATATCAGTCTATTTTTATTTTAGAAGACTACTAATAACGTGGGGGATACAGGGTTTTATTGTAATATTTGCCGGTTTGTCTTGGTGGTTATTGTAGTTAATTTTTTTTTTGATACCCAGGTTCCCAATTTACGTCGGACTAATCCTGGACCCCTAGGCTCCGGCCCCTCAGAGTGCTGGGGGAGGTAAATCGCAGGATATGTCCGAAACAGTCAGGGTAGCAGCACCCCTTATACTCATGCCCCCAAGAGAGCCCTCATACAAGACATTTACATCACTCTTACATCACCAATTAATTGGCTGCTCCAGCTGCTCCTGCCAAGATTCGAACTCCTCACGCTGAAGTTGCAAGCCCAGCAATGCTGCTTCCTTTACTGCTCGAATGTGCCCTGGGGAACTCCAAAGGCTCCAGAAACTCATGGTATAAATATTTCCACAAAGATCCCCCAGGGGGGAATCAAACCCCTGACCTCCCGACAGGGAGTCCTCCTACAAGGCATTTACATCACTCTTACATCACCAATTAATTGGCTGCTCCAGCTGCTCCTGTCAAGATTCGAACTCCCCACGCTGAGGTTGTAAGCCCAGTAATGCTGCTTCCTTTACTGCTCGGATGTGTCCCGGGGAACTCCAAAGGCTCCTGAAACTCATGGTATAAATATTTTCACAAAGATCCCCCAGGGGGGAATCGAACCCATGACCTCCCGACAGGGAGGCCCATCAATTTGTTTGGATTTTGAATATATTGTGGTTGTGGTAGTAATGAGCTTGATGATTTTAATGGTGTATTGGTTGTTGTTGGTGGTGGTAGACTGGCTTTTGGTGGTTGTAGACGCCGAAAATATGGTGGTGATTCAAAATGTGGTGGTGGCGATGTAGCAAGGAAGAAAGTAGAGGAATACATAGAAAAATATTTGGCCAAAAAAAGGGAAGAAAAAAAGAAAAAAAAATGTTTTTTTAATATAAATATCAATGAGATAGTTAGTAAAATTACTTTATAAAATAAGTGATAAATAACTTATTCATATAATATAAATTTAGGCTTTAATTTTTTGAGCAATCATATGTCTAGTTATATAAAACTGATGATGCATAAAATGGGCGATACCGGGGTACCTAATCAGTCAGGAACGCGACGTTGGATTCCTGGACGAACGAACGGACGATCTGCAAAACAGACACCGTTAGGGCGCAGGGAGTTACCCCGAACAAACCCTCCGGCGTGAGAATAAGCATCTGTATGAAGAGATGATATGAACCGAGAGGGAGGCATATTATATTTTGGGTAGAGAGAGTGTGTACCTTCTTTTTGGGGTGAGATCACTCTTTATATAGGATGAGGAGGAGAGTGGTGAGGAGATAATCATCCTTTATCTTCTCCTAAATTTTAGGGATCTTATCCCTTGATTCTTGGTCATTCCTTAATAAGTTGGCATTATCCATAAATAATCAACTCTTATTTTTGGGATAATTGATATTCAGAATATTTCGTTCAGTGGCCCCCAACTTCCTTGCTCGCGTCGAAGTGAGAGAAGGAAGTTTACTCTTTTTGAAGGGGAAGGTTTGGTTGACTTTAAACGTGTCAGACTTTATTCTAACACAAGAGAGTTAGATTCGTCTTGGTTTTGAGCTTGAGAGAAATCATCATGATTAAGTGCAGGCTGAATTAAATTCGGGCCGGCTTGATAGTTTGATCGAGGTCGAGAGAAATCGTCGACCCAAGTAGAAAAACAAGGTCGAATGAGGTTTAAGTCAGATTTTGCTTAATAACGAGATCGACTAAGAGTCGGATCTGTGTTAGAAGAACGAGATTGACTAAGAGTCGAATCTGTTAAAACGAGATCGACTAAGAGTCGGATCTGTTAGAAGAAGGAGATTGACTAAGAGTCGAATCTGTTAGAACGAGATTGACTTAGAGTCGGCTCTGTTAGAAGAACGAGATTGACTAAGAGTCGAATCTGTTTGGAACGAGATTGACTAAGAGTCGAATATGTTAGAAGAACGAGAATGACTTAGAGTCGGATCTATTAGAAGAACGAGATTGACTAAGAGTCGAATCTGTTAGAACGAGATCGACTAGGAGTCGGATCTGTTAGAAGAACGAGATTGACTAAGAGTCAAATCTGTTTGGAACGAGATTGACTAAGAGTCGAATATGTTAGAACGAGATTGACTTAGAGTCCGATCTGTTAGAAGAACGAGATTGACTAAGAGTTGAATATGTTAGAACGAGATCGATTAAGAGTCGGATCTGTTTAACGTAAGAGAAAATTTGTCTAAGTTTCATAGTTGACTTGTGGGTCAAATTAGAAATGACTTAAAGAGGTTCGTCTTAGTTTCGATCTTGCATTTGGCTTGATATGCGAGTTTAGATAAGTGATTTGTTGTAAGTTTGAGGTGATCGAGTTGAGTTCGGGTCGATCTGACTAAATTTGAGCCGGACTGACGGGCTAAGTTAATTGTTTTTTGACCGTTCTTTAAGGGTAGCTGATTGAAAGTCTGATTGATTGAGATAACAAGAGTTGATTAATGACGAAGTTTGACTCGGCAATTGCCCCAGCTCCTTAAGATCAACTTGAGCTGAAGCAAACACTTTATTTGATCTGACGGAGAGTGTACTCTTGTAATTGCCTTGATTCGAGTCAATTTTAAGTGGCCCCAATTCTTTTGCCACAAATAGCCACGTGAGCATGTTTTGCACATGTCTGTCTCCACTTCGTAATGCCAAGGAACTTTCCTCCATTTCTTATTTCGCACAGCTAGAGAGCGACTTGCCTAGGTCGAAAGGTTGACCAGAAATCAAAATGCGTTGAGAGCGCGCTAGCTGGAAACTGAGGTGAGTGAATCAACAGAATTTTGCACCTTTTTTGAAACTAAAGGTTAAATTTGGGTTTCACCGTCAATGACAAAGAGAGATCTGAGCTTTGGAGACCCCAACCAATATGTCGAAATTGTTAAAGATGACGAGGCGGTTTCAGGTCGCCAGTATGCGTTTGACAGAAGTCTGAGGTGCTGGTGGATTTTGGAGCGGCGATTGATCACTAATTTCGAAGAATCTTGTGCAACATACTTTCTATCTTCTTCCCGTTCCCTGCTTGAAAAAATTTCCCAAAGAGGAGAAATTGGTGAATATGGCTTAGGCCATGACCTCCGATCACCATTGCGGCCTAGGTGCTTTTGGTACGAGCTCTGAGTTGCAAGCTATTTGGTTGCTCGGGTAAGAATGCGCTGCTGCTCGACTTGCAAATTGATTTCTGCACAACGAGTTTGTTCAGATTCTTGTTTTGTGTGAAAGAGTACCCATTTGGGCTTCTATTTTTCTTGTCTGTGACCCACAACTTCTGGCCCTCTCTAATGTTCTGCCTCTATTTTGCAAAGTCTTAGAAGACTTAGATTTCCTGCAATCTTCCTCGGTTTTCATATGAATAGTTTGAGGCTGCAATCTTCTTTCAGTGAGGTGCCATCCCTTACCCATTGTTGTTCGACCTGCCAGCTGAAGTGTACATGCGATCATTGGTTGTGCTATTTGTTCAAATCTGGGTGTCTTGAGCTTTTCATCTGTCACTCCTCTCAACCCATTGAAGTTTGGGTCTTTAAGATCAGGGCCGTTTCTAGCGTTTCGTAGGCCCGGGGCGAAACTAAATAATGGGCCCTAATAACTTTATATAATTACACACATACTCCCTCCGTCCCGGAACTTACTTCACAAACACTGTTTGCACTGGTTTTAAGGAGGGAGTATTATATTGAAAGTGTTGTGAGTGTGAAAATAAAATAGGAGAGAGAATGAGTGGAGAGAATAGTAAATTATAATGGTGTTGTGAGTATTAAAATAATATAAGAGAGAGAATGAGTGGAGGGAATAGTAAAGATTCCTTTCCATTTTAGGTAAGTTTTAAATGTGTGAAGTAAGTTTTGGGACGCCCAAAAGGGAAAGTGTGAAGATTGTTCCGGGACGGAGGGAGTATATCTATATATCATTTAAAATAATATTATAGTATAATACGATAATGAATATATGTTCATTAGTTGTTCAAATTTTTATAACTTTATTCTATTTAATTATTCGTTATATTTTTTTCTCGCTTTAATCAATAAGAAAAAAAATTAAACTAACATTTACAAATTGAGAATATGTGTGTAAATTAAATATGAAAATATTTATAATTGATATGGTAATGTTATAGGTCAAAAACTTATAAAAAACACGTTTTTTTTTAACCTTAACAAAAAACGTGTTTTTCACCCGTCGCGCTCGGACTCTCTCTCTAAACGCAAACAGAGTTCCTCACCATTGCCGGCTCCCTCAATCGTCTTCTTCATTGTTTTCTCTAATCTGGACATCAAAATCAGATCAAATCTGAACATAAAAATCCAATTAATCTCACTTAATTTAGGGTTTTTGATTTGGGGATAGTAGTGTATGAAATTGTAATTGGTTCGTTAATTACTTCCTACTTAATTGTTGCTGAAGAATTGTTCTCTGTATTGATACCAAGAATGATTCATTAATTACTTCCTACTTAAGATTTGTAAGATTTTTGGTTCGTTAATTACTTCCTACTTGTGTTCTTGGATATTCCCCTCTATTCAAAATGTGATTCTCCTTGTTATGGATGAATTATTTACCCTGTTCCTAATCTGTTTAAACTTGTTTCGTGAACTTGATCCATGTGTTTTGAAGTGCCGATCCATGTGTTTTCAAATGCCGATCCATGTGTTTTTGAATGCCGATTAGTTCCAATTTTAATTCCAATTTCGAGATGCCGATCCATGTGTTTTGAAGTGCCGATCCATGTGTTTTCAAATGCCATCCATGTGTTTTTGAATGCCGGTGCTTGTGTTTTTGAGAGCCAACAAAAATAATTACCGGTGTTTTTGAGTGCGTGTATGTGTTTTTGAATGCCGGTGTTTGTGTTTTCAAATGCCAGGTCCATGTGTTTTTGAATGCCGGTGTAAAAAAGTGCTAGTGCATGTATATTAAGTGACTTTATAAACTAACACCGGCACTTGGTTACACTAACACCGGCACTTTGTTACACTAACAGCTGGCACTTTGTTAAACTAACAGCTGGCACTTGTTTTACACTAACACCAGCACTTTGATACACTAACACCGGCACTTTATTACACTAACACCTGGCACTTTTACACCGGCACCGGCACTTTGTTACACATGCACTGGCACTAAGTTTCGGACAAAGAGAGCTTTTAACTTCAGCAAATTAAACCCTTTATCCACAATCTATCAAGGACATTACGTTTATCCAACGAAAAAACGAAGAGCTATGGAATCAAATCACAGATATCTCCAATTAATTATGTACCAATCAATAAAGTACCAATCAATTATGTAACGAAGCAGAATTGACAATGGACATTAATGGCGAAACTAGGACATGAATTGTAGGTTACAAAATACTCAAACTGAGTGAACGCCGGAGAACGATCGGAGCTTGGGATGGCCAGAGAAGATGATCGGAGCTTGGGATGGCACGAATTTGTAATATTAACACCGGCATTTATCATGGTTGCCAGTAATTACAAAAATGTCACCGTTTGTTTTGAAAACACGTTTTTCCTTATCTTAAGAAAAAACTAGTTTTTTATAAGACCAACTCATGTTATAGATAAAAATAATTACAATGGAATTTTAGAAAAATTACTTTATTTCTTCAAATTTGAAAGATATTTACCGATTACGCAAGATGAAATTAAAAAAGAAGTAATATAAACATATGAAAACAATAAATATGAAACAGAGATTATGTATGACAAATTTATTTATTTTATTTGATCCAGTGAAAGGGAAACCAAGAGAGATGTTATGTAAAACTAAAATTTAAACTTATAATTAATAAATTTATAGATAAATATAAATATAAATGCATTGGATTGGATTGGATTGTAGATAACAACAAATGCAAGGTTATAAAGTCATAATCAATAATCTATAAATAGAAGAAAAAAATCTATAAATAGATTAAATTTTTTTTATGATTTTCTATGAGTTATATATAAATAAAATTATGATTCAAATTAAATATAATATATCTTAAGATTTTGAACCTTATAAACATACTCCCCGTTTCATAATAAATGTTACTTCTTTCTTTTTTGGATTTCTCATAACAATTGTTATAATTTAAAAATGAAAACTTGATAGTAATTATTTATTCAATGAGACTTACTTGTCACACTCACAACAACAATCCAATTAGTATTTACTACCCAACTTTTCTTTACTACTTTACTTTTCATACTTACAACACATGCTCTACTATTTGCTGTATATTATATAGTATGTTATGAGATAGAGTGAGTGAGTAAATATTATACATAGAATAACATGAATACTTAAAATTTAATCTTATAGTTTAGAGGTAAAATACAAATAAAAATAAATTTATAAGACTTGTAAAGAAAACTTAGAATTGGGGCCTCAATTATTCGAGCTCAAACTTATCTCCTATTTAGCTATTTAGCTATTTAGTTATTGCTCACTTACAATCAAATCAACACATTTATTATCAAATCAACACATTACTTATTAAATTATTTTGCACTAATATTTCATATTAGTAAAAAATACAAGTGTTATACAATATACTAGACATAAAATTTGTGCCCCTAGCTAGCGTGGGCCCTGGGCGATCGCCCATTCTGACCCACCCCTTGGGCCGGCCCTGTATGTGTATGATATTTGCAGAATTGATCATGCCCACGACTAGCAGTTTGTATGTTATATGCTTAATATACAAACATAGGTAATGAGTGACAAATTATTCGACATAGTGCAATTTGTAAATATTGACAAAAAGGTTTGGAAGGGATACACCGGAGCATGCTCTGATGTTAAGAGTTTTTCATCCAGATGTCAGCAGTTTTTCATCCAATCCAGCTGCCGTGCTCATAGTTTTAAATCCTGGGGCTGCTTTATTGATGCTCTTGATGATAGACCATTTGTTTTTGTTTGCTTGAGCAAGGTCAGCATTGCTTGGCCCAACATAGTTGCTCGGTGAATGTAGCCTATTGTTCTCTAGTTTGTCGTCATTTCGAGGATCGATGAAATAATTGAAGTGCTTGGCGATTAGCGAATCGGATCTGTTTCTGCCAACTTCACGGACTTGGTGACGACGAGATTGGCGCAGCAGTACATGCACATATTTTAGAGGCATCCAAGGCATATTTAGAGAAAATATTGACCCTATATAGTATCCTGTTGGTCAATACATACTTTCCTTTCCATGGTATCTAAAATGACATGTAATGGTTATGATAGCAATTTTATTTAGCACCATTAATATGAGAGTTTCCACTAATCATGCAATATTTTGTTTTATTGTTCCACGGGTGTAGCGTATACTAGTTGGATTTGCATTGATTTTTGCATATTCATATATATATCAATATAAGAGTGATGCAAGTAAGGAGAAATATGGAGAGAGTACACCTGTGGATTACTTTGATTAATTGCATCCCATGAAATTAGGGGAGAACTTGCCATATAAGTTGTGTTCCCCAATTTCAGCCTTTGATTCATCCATTACAATTGACGCGTGCGTGATTAGCAGCTGGCTTTCAAGATCGTAACTGTTATTTGCAGCGCCTGTGGAGAGGCACGCGGCTATTTCGTGGTCGGGATCTTAGTATTCCAGGTGCCATATTAAGGGGAAAAGTCGTGGATGAACGGAGCCTATTATCAATTGTGGTATGGTCGATAAGCATCAGATATTTGGAATGATTGTTTCCACAACTGTAAATGCTAGGGAGGAAATCTTTCTGTAAACTTTCAATGCCCTTGATTTTGTTGCTATTGGTTAAGACCAGTCTCCTTCTTCCATTGTCAACCCCTAGTACAGGGTGCATCTTTTTTGTGGTGTAGTTCGTTCGCCTTATTCTCGTTCCCAGCAATGGAACCAAACTGATGATGCATAAAATGGGCGATACCGGGGTACCTAATCAGTTGGGAACACGGCGTTGGATTCCTGGACGAACGAACGGACAATCTGCAAAACACACACCGTTAGGGTGCGGGGGGTTACCCCGCACAAACCCTTCGGCGTGAGAATAAGTATCTGTATGGAGAGATGATATGAATCGAGAGGGAGACATATTATATTTTGGGTAGAGAGAGTGTGTACCTTGTTTTTGGGGTGAGCTCACTATTTATATAGGATGAGGAGGAGAGTGGTGAGGAGATAATCATCCTTTATCTTCTCCTAAATTTTAGGGATCTTATCCCTTGATTCTTGGTCATCCCTTAATAAGTTGGGATTATCCATAAATAATCAACTCTTTATTTTTGGGATAATTGATATTCAGATTATTCCGTTCAAAAATAAATTATAGTATTTTTTAATAATAAGTAGTCTACAAGTTTGGGTGTCGTTTGACAACTTATTCCCTAGAAGAATCAGAAGAAAGGGAGTTGAATGGTATAAAAGTGACAGGCTAGGCCCAGCGAGCAAGCCCACTTATTCAAGTATTATTGCCACCCCATTCTTAGTGGGTCGGCCCAAATATTATCAGGCCCAAGGCCCATCGTTAATGATCAGTCGACTTAGCTCATAGTCCGACCTACTTGGTCCCGACCTAGCTTTGTCCGAATACGATCCACATCTTATATACGGGCATGACCCGGCCTCGGCATTCAGTCAGGTCGACCTATACCCAACAGGCGACCTCAACCTACCAGCGGACGTCGACCTACAGAGACACAACACGCCTGCAATTCTTTCCATAACCAAAGTCCTATAAATCAGGAGTTATACATGGACATGATCTCTTATACAAATCTGATCCGTGATTCAAGGGATTTGATATAATTCTATTACAAATTTACCTCTTATCAAGGCCTATAAATATTTTACATCTTCAACGGTTTTGAGGTAATCGCTATTTGTTATTCTGACTTCATTGTTCTTTCTAACTTATAAGCTCTCCATACACCATACTTACTCTCACGCCCGAGGGTCTTCGCCGGAGACCATTCCGGCTAGTCGTGGGTTCTTTGTTTCAGGTCAAGTAGCCAGGTGATCAATCTTGCAGCTGGACGGAGATTGATAAGCGCGATTCTTACAACATCAGTTTGGTTCCATTGCCGGAAATCGTTGCTTTTTGACCTCGAAACTTTTCTCACACCACCGTAATGACTTCTGACGGTCATGTTTCGGATGCCTCAGATGAGCCTAATGAAGGAAATGCCGGTGCTGGAAATCGCAACGTTAACATGCCTCCTCCTCCTCCTCCGCAGCTGAAATTACCCAGATTCAGCTTGCGCTCGGGCCCCGACATCTCGCTGGTTGGGTCGAGGAGGTGTCTCGCTGCATTTTTGCTTGTAGAGTCGCCACGCCGTTTTGATTTAGCCTAAAACACTAAGAAAAGGTGTAGACACCCCATTCTGAACCAATCAGATCACATTTATACCACTCTAAGTCTCGCCTTGAGTCAAGAAGTAGAAATCCACCATTTCATCATGTTTCGTTAAGTTTTGACTAACGGCCGTTAGTTTGGGACTAAACTGCGTACGAGATAACGAGGGGAGGGTAGAATTGTCCACATAATGCCTTATCTCGCATGGAATAGCGTGTCTCGCGCGAGATAAAGGAGTTCTGCAGACTGCAGATAGCAGTTTCCTCATCGATTTCAACCTCTTTCGGGATAAAACTTCATCCATCAGGCCAGCCAATGAGGTTTGGGTTCTGTAACCTTCCCAAGGTGTTTGATCTCATCTTCAACACCTCTCCAACACCTATAAATACCTGAAGACTTTCAGTATTTCTGATCCCTGAAATCCCAAGTAAAAAAACCCCCACATTTACTGGTTTCTCTCCCTGAAAGATTCCTGTAAATCACTCCTAAATCACCTAAAGTTTGTTTGTCAACCTTGTTGATAAGCAAACATCGAAGCTCGGATCAAAAGATTGAGGCAAAGCTCTGTCCGTGACAAGGGGCGACTCTAAACTTGAGTCAAAACTCTGCCCGAATTACCTCACACAAGGTAACCTTTCTTTCCTTTCTAATTGATTGTTAGAGTGGTATAAATACATCGAATCTAGGATCAGCCTAGAGCCTCCCCAAATCATGGGGATGGTCTTGAAGCGATCGATCCTATATTCCGTTTAACCCTGTTAAATGGATCTTTATTTTATTTATTTTTTGAAATCTTTTACTTCTTTGAAAACCTCTCTTTTCTTTAGCAAGACCGATCTCCGGATTGGGTGGAATGGGTGCTCCTTGACCTTCCCATTCCATAACCTAAGCCCCGAACCCAAAATCTATTTCAAAATGATTTTTCTATGTTTTCAAACGAATAATATAGGTGGCGACTCAAAAAGATGTTAAAAAAAGGAAAACCGCGCATCGCTACAGTGGCGACTCTGCTGGGGACTGTAAATATAAAGAGGCTTAAACTTGCGTCAAAAATAAAAGAGAGGTTTTCAAAAAAAATATAAATAAATTCGTTTTTTTTCTCCAGATCAGGCATATCTCGCACGAGATATCCTATCGCGCGTGAGATATTGCTTCGGCAATCTGGTGTCTTCTGGTTTTCCCTGTTCGTCTCTAAGTCCAAGACAAGAGTCGAACACGCAAGGGGGATCCCAGAATTCATTATCTGCAGAGTTCCCTCATCTTAAGGCCTCCCTTAAGATGTAGAACTCGAATCCGTATTTTAAGTTTAAATAATTGATTGTTATTTATAAACTGCGTGTGATTGGGTTTTATTTTATTAAAGTCCGGTCCATTGGGGATTCGGGAGTTGTAATTAATTTATTCATCTCTCTCTCTCTCTCTCTCTCTCTCATTATGTGAAACTACGATGGCCTGAGTCTTCCTAATTTGGGAGAAACGTAGGCAACTATTTGGTGCGGCCACTATTTGTTTTCTTTTATTTTTCAAAAAAAAAATCTTTATTTTATCTATCACCTAGATTCGACTTTCACACACGCGCACTCATGTTATATCTGTCATTGCACTACATACCCTCTATAAACTCGGGACCCACACTAAGGACGGATAACGGTAACCACCTAGTCGCCGGTCTCTCCGAAGTTGGATCATCCCACTCAACGTATTCAATCCATTTAGATTGTCATATCGCGGGGAGCCTAGCCTCCCAGCCCTGCATCGCCACATTTCATATAGATTGTCTTTGTAGGATCACTCCGTGACCGGTCGGTTTGACTAGGTGATCTTTTCTTGCTTTTGACCAAAATAAAGCCATGTAAAATTGACAATAAAGAAGGACTCGGAATAGTCCCTTCGGAATAGTCCCTTCGGAAAATGTCCCTTCGGAATGACCCTTTCGGAAGTCCCTTTAAAAATAAAAAAATATCCTTCAAAACAATCTTACATGGCTTTGTTTTACAAAAATCGGACAGATTGCTTAGTCATTAGGTTCTGATAAAGGCCTTAGAAACCCCTCAAAACGGATTCTCCGTTCCGACCAAAATTAGGTCTAATAAAAAATTGACTTTCGGTGTGATTATCTCACGCGAGATAATGTCTCTGTTTGCTGCGTTTGAGCCTAAACCGTTTAAGCCTGCTTCCGACTCGTTGGGGCTAGATTTGATCCTGACACCATCTCTGTGTCAGTTTTCCGAAGCTACTCAATCTCAAGACTCCCAACACAATGTCCGGCATCGAGGAAATTCCGGGTGACGAAACTTTGTCCGAAAACAACCACAAACTTCTGGAAGAAGCCAATGATCGCCTAGAGGTGCAAGCTACCCAAATCCACACTCTCGTGGAAGAAATCCAAGAGCTTAGGGCAGCACTAGCCAACAAAGAAAAGAAGAAGAAAAATGATTCTTCCTCCGAAGAAGAGGAATCATACACCAAAAAGGCTAAGGGTCGTCGCCAAAGCAAAAGCAAGAAAAAGAAGTACGAGCCTAACTCGTCATCTTCCTCATCTGACAACGAGAGCTACACATCCAAGAGAGAAAGCAAAGGGGAAAGCAAGAACGAACCCCTCACCATCGCAATGTTAGAAAAGAAGATTGCATCCCTCGATGTGAGTAAGGGACCCTCACTCTCTATTGATTATGACACCCTCCGTCCGTCCATGTCCAAGCTTTCTAGAAAATACAAAACACCCGACATTGCAAAATTCAATGGCACCACCTGTCCCAAATCACATTTGGAGACCTTCTCTTGGGCCATGCTACCTATAGGTGCTGATGAAAACCTGTTAGCTCAATGCTTTCCACAGACTCTCGATGGTGCCGCTAGAGATTGGTACATGACTCTTCCACTCTATACAAGACTCGATTGGCCACTCGCTAGTCGTACCTTCCAAAAGTAATATGAGGACAACTCCACTTACCGAACCACTAGAAGGGATCTCGAACAAACCAAGCAGCTTCCGAACGAATCCTTCACAGACTTCGTCAAAAGATGGAGGACCAAACTGACTGAAATCGTTGATAGGCCAAGCCTAGACGAACAAATCCACATCCTCATACAATGTCTTAGGGAAGAATATCAAGACAAACTTGCAGGCAACTACTTTCCTAGCTTCGCCGAACTCCACAAATCCGGTATACGGTTAGATGACCTCATCAAACAGAAAAGGGAAGCCAAGAAAGAAAGTGGGTTCCATTACAACAAAACTTCCTCTTCATCTTCCAACCCCAAGGACACTTCTATCAATGCTATTGTCTTCAATCATCCCGGAAATGGTAAGTACTCTGCGGTACGTCCACCACAAAAGAAGAAAAGGGATAGACATTACGACAAGCTTGAAGGGATAACTCAAGAAGAACTCCTCGAGGTGCTCGTCAAGAATGGAAAAATCAAACAAAGAGAAGGTGGACCTCCAAAGAAAGATCTTCCTGCTAATCATGCTCATCATCTCTTCTGCAAGTACCACAACTTTACCGGCCACGACACCAACTCATGTTTCCACTTGAAAGACGTCATCCAAGATTTGTTCGACGATAAAGAGATAGGGCTACCTAATGTTGTTACTAATCCTTTACCAAACAACGAAGTCAATTTGATAGAAGTAAAAAGTAGCTTCAAGGACCCTACTCATCTAGCCACAACTGTGGACGAGAGCCCTTTTGAATTTAATAATTCTTCTTTCTATTATATGATGATGTCTTGGGATGAAATCTTAGAACAAAAGGAAAAAGGGTCAAAAACAGTCAATCGATCCGGTCGTGTGATCATACACAAAGATCCAAGGGACGAAAATCCCCCTAAACAAGCAAAAGCTCCATCATCAAGCGAACCAGACGATCCTCTCTTAGCCCAGCTAAAGAAGACACAAGCAAACCTCTCAGTTTGGGAACTTATAGGAGCATCTCACAAGCATCGTGAAATGTTGAAAAAGGCCTTGGCTCAAATTACCATTTCCTCAGAAGCAACGCCCGAAGAGCTTACTCAAATGATCGGCCAAGTACAATTTGGCAACGTCATCACTTTCACTGACTTGGACCTCCCATCCTATGGAAACAATCATCATGAGGCCCTATACATAACTGCTAAGGTGAATGGATACCGGATGCCATGCATTTTGGTCGACAATGGTTCTGCAATCAACGTCCTTCCAAAGAAAGCCTTATCATCATTAGGTCTCACCCACAAAGACCTTAAGCCATCAGGGCATACTGTACGAGGGTACGATTGTACTGCTAGAACTGCTTTGGGACCAGTCGTGATACCTATAGAAATGGGACAAGTCACCATGAGCATCGAATTTCAAGTCATCGACATCCCGACATCCTTCAACTTGCTGCTTGGCCGCCCTTGGCTACACGACATAGGAGGTGTACCTTCCTCCCTACACCAGTGTATCAAGTTCAGACACAACGATACAATAGTCACCATACACGGAGAAATGGTTACTGCTAGCCCTATCCTTGAGGTACAACACAACACTTATGATTACCTGTTCAGTGGCTTTGAGATCGAGAAAGAAAGCACCGTGAATGTCATAGAAACTTGCAACGAAAACGATTACTCCTAGGCACTTCGGTTTTCTGGAAACCTTCCTGTTTGGAGAATGATGCAAGCAAAAGGATACTTTCCCAGCTTGGGACTTGGAAAACACTTGCAAGGGATAACAGAACCACCACCGGTTCCCCCACCACACACAAAGCATGGCCTAGGATACATCATTTCCATCCACGATGGAGGTGATGAAGAAGAGTGGGACTTCACTCAAGTCAAGTGGGAAGGAACCGCGTATAAAGGCCACAATGACCCAAAGGCCAAAGATTGCAACCTCGAGCCATATCGAAAAACACTCAATGGCTACTTCGTCCGGGAAGGGGAAAACATCCCATACTTTATCTTTTCAGAACCATGGACTGACGATAAAGGAAAATACCAACCGGGCTTTGAAATTTTCAGTGACTGCGATGCTTCACTAGATGAAACAGAACCCGTCCCACTAATCCCTAAAGATTTGTGGGGCATGAAGGCAGAAATGACCAGTAGATGGGACTTTTTGTTGGGAGAAGACATGCTGCGACAGTTTGAAGACCTCTGCCGGTTAGAAGACAGCCAGATCCATGCAATCTCCAAGGGGGACGCTCCAACTATTGATTACACAAAGTTAATACAGAAATGTGATGAGCCAATTCTAAACTGGCACGTCACCGGAGGACCAGTTGTTGACGAAGACTTCATGATCAAAGAGCTTGGTTGCACTCCCCATCCCCGCAGGATGATAGGCCCTGTAACTTTCACATTAGAATCAGGCTCCACCTTTGATGAACTTACTCAAGAGGAAATCGAGGCGGTGGCCGAATGTGTATTCCCTTATTTCCTTAATGAAAACTTTGATCTTTTCGAGTACCCTGAGATTGCTAACATCGTGAAAGATGAATTAACTAATAATAATCAATATAACGAACAAGTTAATAATGAATCATACGATGAGATAGACCAAGAAAATGAACAAATTTTAAAAGAATTAGCAAAACAAGTAGGTCGTTGTGGAAAGAATGACCCCGTTGACAACAAGGAAATGCAAACGGTTAATCTCGGGACAACAGAAGACCTCAGAGAAACAAAGATTGGCAGCTTCTTCAAGGGGGAAGACAGAGAAACCTTGACGCAGCTCCTCAGAGAATATGTAGACATCTTTGCTTGGTCCTACAAAGATATGCCTGGGTTAAATCAGTCGATTGTAGAACACAAAATACCGTTGCTACCCAACGCCAAGCCAGTCAAACAGAAACTACGCAGAATCAAGCCGGAATGGTCAATGCAAGTGAAAGAAGAGATCATGAAACTCTTGAACGTAGGGTTTATCAAAGTGATCGAGTATCCGGAATGGCTAGCAAACAAGGTACAAGTAGCCAAGTCGAACGGGAAAATACGAGTCTATGTAGATTTCAGAGACTTGAACAAGGCATCCCCTAAAGATGACTTTCCACTACCAAACATAGACATGTTGGTCGATGCCACAGCAGTATATGAAGTCCGCTCATTCGTCGATGGCTTCGCAAGGTACAACCAAATCCTCATGGCCGAGGAAGATCAGCACAAAATAGCATTCACCACACCTTAGGGGACGTTCTGTTATACGGTCATGCCGTTTGGTCTCAAGAACGCTGGGGGTAGTCACGACACTATTCCATGACATGATCCACAAGGAAATAGAGGTATACGTGGACGACATGATTATCCACTCAAAAGGGATAGATGGTCAGCACTTCAGAGATCTCAGAAAATTCTTCAATCAACAAAGACAACACAAGATGAGCCTCAAACCCGCAAAATGCTCTACAATGTCTTAGGGAAGAATATCAAGACAAACTTGCAGGCAACTACTTTCCTAGCTTCGCCGAACTCCACAAATCCGGTATACGGTTAGATGACCTCATCAAACAGAAAAGGGAAGCCAAGAAAGAAAGTGGGTTCCATTACAACAAAACTTCCTCTTCATCTTCCAACCCCAAGGACACTTCTATCAATGCTATTGTCTTCAATCATCCCGGAAATGGTAAGTACTCTGCGGTACGTCCACCACAAAAGAAGAAAAGGGATAGACATTACGACAAGCTTGAAGGGATAACTCAAGAAGAACTCCTCGAGGTGCTCGTCAAGAATGGAAAAATCAAACAAAGAGAAGGTGGACCTCCAAAGAAAGATCTTCCTGCTAATCATGCTCATCATCTCTTCTGCAAGTACCACAACTTTATCGGCCACGACACCAACTCATGTTTCCACTTGAAAGACGTCATCCAAGATTTGTTCGACGATAAAGAGATAGGGCTACCTAATGTTGTTACTAATCCTTTACCAAACAACGAAGTCAATTTGATAGAAGTAAAAAGTAGCTTCAAGGACCCTACTCATCTAGCCACAACTGTGGACGAGAGCCCTTTTGAATTTAATAATTCTTCTTTCTATTATATGATGATGTCTTGGGATGAAATCTTAGAACAAAAGGAAAAAGGGTCTAAAACAGTCAATCGATCCGGTCGTGTGATCATACACAAAGATCCAAGGGACGAAAATCCCCCTAAACAAGCAAAAGCTCCATCATCAAGCGAACCAGACGATCCTCTCTTAGCCCAGCTAAAGAAGACACAAGCAAACCTCTCAGTTTGGGAACTTATAGGAGCATCTCACAAGCATCGTGAAATGTTGAAAAAGGCCTTGTCTCAAATGACCATTTCCTCAGAAGCAACGCCCGAAGAGCTTACTCAAATGATCGGCCAAGTACAATTTGGCAACGTCATCACTTTCACTGACTTGGACCTCCCATCCTATGGAAACAATCATCATGAGGCCCTATACATAACTGCTAAGGTGAATGGATACCGGATGCCATGCATTTTGGTCGACAATGGTTCTGCAATCAACGTCCTTCCAAAGAAAGCCTTATCATCATTAGGTCTCACCCACAAAGACCTTAAGCCATCAGGGCATACTGTACGAGGGTACGATTGTACTGCTAGAACTGCTTTGGGACCAGTCGTGATACCTATAGAAATGGGACAAGTCACCATGAGCATCGAATTTCAAGTCATCGACATCCCGACATCCTTCAACTTGCTGCTTGGCCGCCCTTGGCTACACGACATAGTGTGAATGTGTGCCCAAAATTTTTGTTTATTGGAATTCACGCGAGTTTGAAGACATCCGAGTTATTTGAAAAACGGAGTCGCCACGCCATTTTGATTACCTCAAAACTTTGAAAAAAAGGTTTTATGGGTTCGGAGGTTAAGTTACCCCTTGGGAAGAACGTTTGGCGTTCACCCAAAGTGCCTTGCCGGAGCAAGTCTCCCTAGATTTCATTAATCGTGTTTGCTTGCGTGCTTTCTTTGTGTGCATGTGTTTGAAAATAAGGGGGGAATGTCCCAAGTTATCTTCCGGACATACAAACCATTTGTTGGTTGTTGCTCGGGATTTCTTGGAATTTATGTATTTGGGATTATGATCCCGTCCTCATCTTATGACTTATGATCATCGCATTTTAAACCTCGGGACCCTCGGGACTTGCGTGATCGAGAGAATGACTCTCTTTTGGGTCAAAGATGAGGTTCTTTAGGAAGGAATGTCCTTAGCCCATCAATCCTACGCTTTAAGACGGTCGAGCTCGTATAGAGGCTTCATACTCTTTCTTAAGCGATAATCGGAGATATAGGGTTCAAGGTGTCCCTTTCTAAAGAGATATGGAACCTTTAATGGAAGGAATGATGCAAAGATGAGAACTTTTACACCGGTCCGTTCCAAGGTTGCTAATGGGGACATGGGGGAATACATATAAAAATGATACTTTAGTGAAAAGATGACTTTTTGGTTTGAAAATGATGCATTTGATTGCAAATGAGTGCTTTTTATGTTGAGAAATGATTTTTGTATAAAGAGTGCATCTTTAATGTGAAAAGGGATTTTAAATGGAAAAGGAATGATTTTAATGCATGAAAAATGGGATTTTGTTGCAAAGGATGCACCTTTATGTATGAGAATGGTATTTTAATGAAAAGATGACATATTATGTACATAGATATTATCTAAACATCAGGTATTAGCATTATGTGGGTTAACATCAGATTACAGCTTGAAACTGTGAAGCTTCTGAAAACTGGCTACTTATGTCGCACGACATAGGCTGCCTATGTCGCGTGACATAACTAGCCATTTTGCAGAGGCTTTACAATTGAGATTTGCAGAGGTAACAAGGCACCAAAATGGTCAAGTTACTTCACAAACAAATCTCATGGAGCATGTTTATCAATAATGAACACTTCAAGAGGGTGTGAATATGAGGGATCCACACTCATCTTGAGTGTTCATGCAAAAACCAAGTCAAAACGAAGATTTTATATGAAATGTAATGAAATAAAATGTGGATGCAGGTAATATGAAGCTAAAGCATGCAACTTTAATCAGAATACTATATTATCAATGCATGTAACACATAGATTTTATATTCAAAGGAAAATAGAGAGTGGAAAAGGGGTAGAAACTCGTTACCCTTGAAGATCCACAACTCCTATATCAAGTTAGATATAGGAGCCTTCTAGCGTCCTCCTCCGGAGACTGAGTTCAGGCCTTGGATCCTTGGGAACTCCTTGATTTCTTGATGTATATGGGAAGTGTGTGTGCGGGAAGTGTGTGTGGGATGGATTTGGGAGGATTAGGTTGATTTGAGGGGTATGTGAGGAGAGAGGAGGCTTCTAGAGCGTATTCCCTATAGAGGGGGACTGAGGGGTGGAAGAGGTGTCTGAAAATGAGAGGTGAAGGCCTCTATTTATAGGCTGCCTGCATGGGCTTGTTATGTCGCACGACATAACAAGCCATGACTGTATTCCTTCTGGAAACATGCAAGGTGGCATGGTTCTAGAACTTTTCTTGGCTGGTTATGTCGCACGACATAAGTAGCCACTTCTGGATTCTTCTAGAAACATGCAAGGTGGCAGGTTTCTAGAAGGTTTCTCTGGCTAGTTATGTCGCACGACATAAGTGGCCAGATCTGGCTTCTTCTAGAAACGTGCAAGGTGGCAGCCTTCTAGAAGGGTTTTGGGATTAAGAAAAAACGTGTTTCTTAATCACCAAGCATTCCCTTCAGCCCTTAAAAGGCTTGGAACAGTTCCAGAATTGTTCCGGAACTTTAGGAAAATCCGGGGAATTACCGGAAAAATTACCGGAATTGCCGGGAAAATTAACCGGAAGGCATGAGCCAGAATTTGGGTACTACAGAGCCCCTCGGCAACGTCACTTGCAGGGCGAGTGGGGTTGTCGATAGAAAAGGATCCAATCTGGCGAATGCCGAGACGGATTGGGTGACCCAGGTGGTCGAGTGGCTGAACCTTTTGGAAGGCTACCTACGTATCCCGGAGGAATCAAGCCAGGCCGTAGTTCGGAATTAGGATCCGCTGGGGAAGGAAGAAGAGAAAATGACCTAGGAGGTCAAGCAATTGATCCTACTGGGGATATGCTAGGAGTGACCCAGGTGGTCGGATATCTGAACTTCTATGAGGGGGCGCTTTATCACTGAGGAGTGACAAAGAAACAGGGTGACCAAAGTGGTCGAATGGCTGGACCTTTTATAAAAGGCTACCTACGTATCCCGGAGGAATCAAGCCTTGATCGTAGTTCAAGCATCACTAGATAGTTAGGAACGATGTCTAGGATCCTTGAGATTTTGACAATTCGGAGGCTGTCACCTGATTTTGACAATTACTGGAGGCTGTCACCTAAAGAAGCTAGAGCTTACGGCGCTATCTCTTTATGACGGAGATAGAGGTAACTTAAGTTGGGAAACTTGAGCGTACGTCACTATTCGCGGATAGTGGTAGCACAAGTTGAAATGATGAGTAGCATTTGAAATGATTTGGGCATACGCCACTATTCGCGGATAGTGGTAGCACAATTTGAAATGATTTGGGCATTCGCCACTATTCGCGGATAGTGGTAGCACAATTTGAAATGATTTGGGCATTCGTCACTATTCGCGGATAGTGGTTGCACAAATTGAAATAACTTGGGCATTCGTCACTATTCGCGGATAGTGGTTGCACAAATTGAAATAACTTGGGCATTCGTCACTATTCGCGGATAGTGGTTGCACAAATTGAAATAACTTGGGCATTCGTCACTATTCGCGGATAGTGGTTGCACAAATTGAAATAACTTGGGCATTCGTCACTATTCGCGGATAGTGGTTGCACAAATTTAGAGTTCTGACCTAACATTATTTCATTCTAACGGAAGCTAAAGCTTACGACGTTATTTCTTTACTAAAGCTAGATGACTTTATTTCTTTATGACGGAAAAAAACAGAGACTAAAGAAGTAAGAAGGACTCGATGATTTTTTGTAAAGAAAGTCGGATGTATCCTGATAATTTTTTGTAAAAGAAGTGAATTAAAAATGCTAAAGGCAAATAAAATGAGCCACGAGGGGGTAAACTTGTAAAATAAGCCTCGGGGGGCATTGGAGGGAAAATTTGATTGAAAATGCCAGTGGCACAAAGGACAAAACAGGCCTACGGGGGACAAAATTTGTAAAATGGAGCCTTCAGGGGCAAAATTGTAAAAACAAGCCACAGAGGCTTATTATGTCGCACGACATAATAGGCCAGGTGAACAGATTTATTAAAAATCGCACAGTCGCCATTTTGAAATTAATTTAGACTTGAAATTGAGAGGGAGGCGACGGCGAGAAGAGGGAGAGCAATCTCAGAGGGCGATTTGAGAGGGATCTAGAGAAATCAAACAAATCTTTAGTTCGATTCAACTTGGAAAATGCCTCCTAGGCTCTATCCGACCAAGAGGGCTTCTCAACATGCCAACTTAGCTACTCGAAGAAAGGGGGTTCAAAGGAATCAACGGCCGTTTCTTCCGGAAGCACCAAGAGGAGATTTCTACCCACAGCTCGATGAGCATACTTCGGATGTTCGGAAGAAGGAAGAGGTAAGAAACCTAGGTTTTTTTTTTGAAAATTTCTTTCAATTTGGGCGAAATTGATTTGAACTGATTTTTTTTTTTTAGACTGTGCTATTGACATGAACTGGCATGTGAACATAGATGAAGCTAGGAAATGTAATGCGTAAATGCATGCCATACATTGATCCATTTTGACCTATTTTTGCTTGAGATGATTTCAAGAAATAGCACGAAATATTGATACTTGTGCCATGTTTTCTTGCAGGGATTGCGCACCCGTGGCTCCCCTGAGGTGATTGGCAGGCTATGGGATAGCTTGCTTAGGGTAGCCAGGAGCAGTGTGGACTCGCCTAAGGGCCTGATTTACGCCGCCGGGCTAGGGCAATTTTTGAGATGGCGAAGGCCATCGGGGGCACTCGAGGAGTGTGGATCTAGTGAGGGCATTCAGAGAGTTACGGTGGGAGACCACTCACTCATTTCACTTCTCTTGGGGTGAGACGACGGTTACTCCGCTGGACTTTGCGGTCATCACAGATCGCCTTTTACGGATGAGCCACTCTACATAGAGGAGCCTGTACGGGGAGTTGAGCCCCACCCTATTGCCGATGATGATTTTATGGGCTTACTTGGTTTCATTCCCCGGATCAAGAAGGGGAATGGATATGAGTTGGGGGTGCTACATGGACCGATCTAGGCGAGCGGGGACTACACCGTGGTAGATGATCCCATTGAGAGCCGGCCGAGAGCCGAGAGATTGGCTAGAGCTTTTGTATGGGTGGGCTTTTCCGACATCTTTGTTCATCAACGCGCATCTACTGCTTTGGTTTCACTATTGGAGCTTTTGAGAGCACGGGATACCGTCGGGAATCTTTCTGGGGAGAGGAGCTTAGGCCGAGATGTATCCGGCCCTAGATGACGTCGCCGAGGGAAGGCGAAGTACTTCACCGCTTTCATCCGGCTTTCGAGGTATTCTCTCACCTTGATTTCTTTTCTTTTGCGCATTTCATTATATCCCTTGTTTTCCACTGTTTTGACTTCTTCTTCTCCTTTTCGGGCTTGGGCCTTTGAGTACTTTGGTCATTATGAGTGGCGAGATCAAAGATGAGTTTCCTGCCACCACTTTTCCCGCTCTTCGTTGGTGGACGAAGGATGCCAGAAATACTCAGACGCCGGAGGGCTCGAGGTGCAGGATTACCGCTTCTTATCATGATACGTTGACGTGCACGAGAGGGGTTCCACAGAGGATGAGCTTGTTCCCCTGGACCGGTCGTTATGCCGCTACGGATTTAGATCACGCCGCGCACTTCACAGAGTGTCGCAAGCTGCGAGTGAGCTTGTCCGGAGACGCCTTGTACTGGGAGAGAGGGTGTATAGACAGCATGGGCCGAATAAGCACGCTCGGATCCCCGATGATCCCCGCCTAGGATGTGGCCGCCTCGCCGGTTGGCGAATGTAGATGCTTTGATCGTAGGCATGGCGGCACATCTTTATACACGGAGGGGGACTATACTATGTACGTGGCCATGCATCTTCGGTCTCCACGCACCGGGGTTGGTTATGGTGCTCATAGCGCGGGGCCTTCGACCGGCTACGTAGCTAGACCTCCTTTGCCCCCGACTTTCATTGATTATCGTGGTGGCGGTCGCATGAGGCGAGCTCACATTGATATGTCCCGCACTCATCCTCATCCGGTGCTCCCGCGAGGTTCTAGATCTGTAAGTATTGCTCCTTACGCCTCTTTGGATTGCTTGCATCTCTCTGTTATCAAGAACCGTATTCGACACTTATTATGTCATGCTTGTAACAGTGTCACCAAAGCTTACGGGCACTTGACCGGGGCATATACCGGCGCCGTGGGCATGATTGGCAATCTCCGTAAAGGCATGAGTTTCTGGAAGAATCAGTGCCGGTCACAGTGGTTCGATTGATATCTCTCCACCTCGGCCAACCGAGAAGGAAGAAGAGCCGCTACGATGACGTGGGCACCAGCGGGAGCACTAGAGGACCGACGCCTCGGACAAAGACTGCAAATGTGCCTCTTCTGCACCCATTGAGATTGATGATGATGATGAGGATGAGGATGAGGATGAGGACGGAGCTGAGACGGCCACGGACTATGAGCTTGACTCCACTGTTATCACCGAGCTCGACGACTATTACCGCACGGAGACCATAGCCTACGAGGCACCTTCGGACGATCCTGACGATGAGCCAGAGGAGGCTGAGGATGACGACGAGGATGGAGATGAGGAGGGTGATGAAGAGGGTGATGGAGAGGATTCAGAGTAGCCCCCTTTCCCCTTAGACATTTATGACTTTTTGGCTATTGTACCCCCTTTGGGGAAAACACATGTTATTATTTTTTTATGCACAACTTTTGGACTTGATCTACTTTGTATGTACAAATGGTTTGAATGGATGACTTGGATGAATTTTTAGCTTGTAAATGAATGCATGAGTGTATACGGGGTAAATGAACCATTCCCTATGCATTTGAGAGGTGAATGGATGGTATTTGCAGCTTTTGACAAGTCGGGGAGTGCCCTGGGGAAAGCAGGAAGTTGCTGATGTCTGATGTCTGATGTGGCTAGTTATGTCGCACGACATAAGTAGCCAACTGGCCAGTTTTGTCGCGTGACATAAGTAGCCAAGACTGCATTTCTCTTACCTTTTGGCCTTGGACTGGAATTGCTGACACAGGTTGGAATTGGGTGACCAAATAGGTCACAAACCTGGTCTCCTTAGGACAATGGCAAAGAGATATTGGTCCCTTAAGGATGGAAATGGGGTGACCTAGGAGGTCAAGCAACCAATCCTTCACAGGAATGTTCCAAATCAAAAGAGGTGGCCCATATGGTCACAAAATTGGACTTTTATGAAAAGCTTACGCACCCTTGGAGAATGGAGAAGGGAAAAGGTGACCAATGTGGTTGGATGGCTGAACCTTTATGAAAGGCTACCTACGTATCCCGGAGGAATCAAGCCTTGATCGTAGTTCAAGCTTTACCTAGACAGTTAGGAATGATGTCTAGGATTTTCGACGTTTTGACAATTAGGAAACTGTCGCCTAGAGTTATCTCGAAGGCACTTTTGGGAGAAAATGTTATCATTAGCAATTGGCACGTTACTTGAGCCTAGGGATGATTTTTCTCTTGGAAACATGGTAGGGACTCGGGTGCGGATGTACATATGGAATGTATTTGGGAATTGTTTGAGACGGGTTTCAAACAGGTGGGGTTGTATCCCTTGGGTGCGGACTGAATTCTTTGTTGTCAACGTGGACGAGAATTCCCTCTTGAGCCGAGACTGGGTTTGAACCTCGGGTCTCGTGACTATTCTTTTCTCACACTCTAGCATTTGAAGTTGATGCTAACAGATGTCGAAGTGACCAATCCTCTCTTCTAGGGATGGATGCAACTTATCGAAGCCCGGTCTAAGGAAATACTCGCAAAAGCCCCATATCTTGTTGAAGTAAGGAAAAATTCTTTCATTGGCAAAACCTTGGTTGAATGAGCCGAGCAAGCGAAGTGACTTGGCGAAGCCCCGCCCGGTGACCTAATAAAAATCCCAATCGATTGGTATTGCGAACGTGATTCTCGAAATTGATCTCGACCAAGACTGAATCCATCTAGGGACCTAGTGAAGAACCCGATGCGAACCCCGAAAATGGCTAAAGAAGCCTCAGTTTAAAGGAATGCTTTGACAGAGGTTTTCGAGGCAGCCCTAATGCGAATTGTAGCAGAAGAGGGAAAACCTATCCTTTTCCTTCCCCCTTTTTTTTATTTTCTTTTTTTTTTTAGTCACTCGATCCAACCTTAAGAAGATGTGGACGAAGAGAAGAACTTTTAGGAAGATATATACATGCAGGGGCATATTTTTTCGAAAAGTGGGAATAGATCCCGATTTTTGTGTTATTTCGACGGCCTTATTCGATGTAGGCACAAAACTCGCTTTGGGTTTGACTCTTTTGAGAGAGTATAAGCGTAGAAAGGTTGGTAAAAGTGTATGGAAACCCCCGCCGACGTAAAATCAGTGTTTAGCGCTATCTTTCCTAAGATGTAGAAAAGGAAGACTTGTCAAGACATCTGAAAACTTGTTTTATTTACAATGATCACAAGATTGCTTAAAATCCTTTATTAATGTTCGGGTTATTCAACCACTAATCTCGATATGAACAAACATTCTTATTAATCATGAGTAGAAAGTCAACCAATGCCGCGGATCAAGGTTGGCTGGGTGTGAAAGAAAGGTTTGTGTATAAGGAGGTCATTGATGAGACCAGGTTTTCGGTAATTTGGATATGCTTATGACCGGACCATTGCTGGTTGCCTACGTTCCCCTCATTGTGAGGAGCTCAGGTCGCCGTAGTTCGGCCTTGGCCGGACTGTTTTGGGAAATGGGATTTGTGGTTCCTTTAGTGAAAAGGCTAGGATGAGAAGACTGGATGATGAGGCATGGGCCTCGGGATGATTCCTTGACCAAGTCATTCTTGGACCAGTTTGCTTCAATTGCTTTCGATTCTCGTCTTTCATTGGGGAGAAAGGACTTGCATATGCCTAAAGGCTCATGAAATGCTTCGCTTTTGCTTCGACCGCCCCATTGTTATCGACAACTTACATTCTTTGAGCTTTGATTTTGCCTGTCCGTCAAGCTTTTGATGGGCGGTGCTGGGTCCTTGGCCTCATTTTCTTTTTCTTTTATTTTTATGTGCAACCCTGTTTTTTGCCTAGACCGCCCTTTTTTTGGGATTTTCAGCCTAGCTGGGCATTACTCTTTTTGCACTAAGATTTTTCTTCTTTTTTTTTTTATGTGCAACCCTGTTTTTTTGCCTAGACTGCCCTTTTTTGGGATTTTCAGTCTAGCTGGGTATTACTCTTTTTGCACTACACACATTTTTTTTCTTCTTTTTTTTTTTATTTTCTAGAGCACCCGAGGACCAAGGCGAGCCCCTGCTTGAACATTCTTGATACCCTTGAAGTCTAAGCCAAGCCCCTAGGTTGTTGTCGACACGGGGTCAATCTTTCGAAGCTGAGTGGCCTTTTTTGTCGTTCCTTGATGTTGCCGCCGTCGTTGACTTGGTCAAGGTGATGGGGAGGACATGGTTGGGAAAATGTATGGCTTTGATGAAGGCCTTTTGTGGGGTAAGGAAAGTGTATGGCTTGATGGCATTAGTTGACTTTCTCACACCGATTAATCAGAATGTTAATTATTTCGAGAGATTGTTCGTTGAGCAATGCAAGTGATCATATAAAATAAAACCATTTCATTAAATGTAATGTAGGTGTGCAAATAATGTCTTAAGTCTAGCAAGAAAAGAAGAAGACTCTTTTATAGAAAATTGAAGATTCAATACAATGTCCGTAGAGGACTTAATTGAAAGGAAAAATACTAGGACCTACGAAGGTTGACTGAGAGACTATTTTCTTTTTCTTCCCTTTTTTTTTTTTTTTTTTTTTTTTTTTTTTTTAAGGATAGGTAAACCCTAGTCTAGCTACTCTTCACGGGTTGGACCGCCAGGAGCTTCGAGCTTTCCTTCGTAGATCGCCCACCGAATTTCCTTCTTCGACTCCACACACTTGTCCGTCACATGACCATAATGCTTGTGGTACTCAACTTGGCCCCGTCAACTCTACTTGGGTTTCTTGGCTTATGATTCTCGAGAGGTGTGAGAAGGCTTCGTTTCACCAAATCGTTGAAAACTTTGCTCATGGGCATCCCAAAATCATCAGCCGACGTTTCGACCTTGCACTTCTTGAATTGACCTCTTGTCATGACTTTCTGTCTTTGGCCCATGGAGGTTCTCAAGCTTCCCATCTTCTATCAACTTTTGGATCTCATGCCTCAAAGCGGTGCAATTGTCTGCTGTGCCCATGGTATTGATGGAAGCGACGGTGTTTGGTCTCGTCCATTCTCGATACCGGGGTTCCCGGGCTTCCAATTCTCCAAAGTGGCTTTATCGCTTTTTCTTTCACTAGCTCTTCCGTAATCTTGCTTAAAGGCATCTCTCGTATTGTTAAAGTGAAAGGAGCGAGGTTTTCTGGGACCTTGTTATTCTCAAGACTCGATTCCCATTGTCCAATTGGTTCCACTGTTGGATTTGGTCAAGGAAGCCGTGACATTCTTTCCTTTGTGAGGTACCGGTGCCGAGCCAGTACGGTTGTCGCTTGGTATTGGGTTATGCTCGGTGGAGTCATTTCCTTGCCTGGTTCGACATCTTGGGTCAAGGGAGTATTGATACTCATCATGAGGTCAAGCTTCTCTTGCATCTGTTTCACTTGCTCCATCAATATTGCCACATAGGGGTCAACGGGGACTCTTGGGCTACCGGAACTGGCAATGTGACTTGTAGTAGCGAACCGACGGCTGAATTCATTAAGTCCGGTAGGTAACACTGAAAACTCGGTTCATCCTTTGGCAACCCATGATCGCATTCAAAGCGGGTATAGGGGCTTGAACATAGCCACATATCTCAAACCGATTATGTGAGGTTGGAGCATAAACCGGCAGTATTGCCGAGACCGAGGGATAAGTGGGGTGAAATCCAATCTGCTTCGAGAAGCCGAGGGCAATGGGGCCCCGATGAGCCGGGATGTTGGAAAGGACCGAGGAGAAGTGGTCCTTGGCAAGGGATCATATGTGGATGGAGGAAGGTATTGGTTATAGGCCGGGGAACCGAGATGGCTACTTCTGGAGTCTCATCTTCGACCACTACCAGAGAACCGTTGGACTCAATTGTTACTTGGACTCCATTGCGGTGAAGAGCACCGATAAGCAATGACAGCTGTTCTTCATGAACCTTCTGGGCATTTTCCAAAGCCAGGACTAACTCTTCCTTCCTAATCATCCGATTTCCCATACCCTCACTTTTTCGTCAAACCGCCATTCGACTCTCCGAGCCGATGAACCTGTCCGAATCGAAAAGCCGGCGACCCAAGCACTCTCGCTCACTCCTTTTGCTGCGAGAAAGGGATAGGCAAGGTTTAGACTCGGGGATAGGTAAGGTTTAGACTCGAAGGATAGGTAAGGTTTAGACTCGAAGGTAAGTGTTTAGACTGAAGGCTCAAGTAACATGCCCTTATCGCTTTAACTTTTGCTCGAAACGCATTTTCTCCTAATCCTAATTGATCGGAAAAGATGAGACCTTGAAAGGTCAAGATTGGAAGTAGAGATCGGACCGAAGGGGGGTCACGATTAAGGATTTGACCATGAAAGGTCGAGATGGGAAATCGAAAATTGGACCGAGGAGGTCTCGATTAGAGATTGACCATGATAAGAAAATCAAAAATCGGACCGAAAAGATCTCGATTAGGAATTTGACCATGAAAGGTCGGGATGAGGAAAACGGAGATCGAACCGAAAAGATCTCAATTAGGGATTTGACCGTGAAAGGTCGGAATAGAAAATCGGAAATCGGACCGAGGAGGTCTCGATTAGGGATTTGACCGCGAAAGGTCGAGATAGAAAATCGGAAATCGGACCGAGGAGGTCTCGATTAGGGATTTGACCGCGAAAGGTCGGGATAGAAAATCGGAAACCGGACCGAGGAGGTCTCGATTAGGGTTTGACCATGAAAGGTCGGGATAGAAAATCGGAAACCGGACCGAGGAGGTCTCGATTAGGGATATCAGAGATAGGAAAATGCAATTATGATTACATTAATTGTTCAAGTTTACTTAAAATCATGTCTTTTATTTATTCCTATTTGGTTGGAAAAGGGGGGGGTTGCCCTTCTTTTTCGCAACTACTCTAGATCCTGGATCAGTGGGTTCCGTCACTACGTCTATAAGCCCCTCGTATTCCACCTGTATTTCGACCTCCCAGGGTGGACAGCCCCGGGCGAGGGTCCTATAGGGCACGCGGATCCCACCAACCGAGAGTAAAGAACGCTCCTAACGGGTCTAGCGGGTCATAGGACCTTTCAACGCACGAGCGATGCGGATTATAGTCAAGGCAATACCGGGAAAGTCTCGTCTCTCTGCCTTGACGGATCTTTGACAGAGTTTCGCTTGAGCGAATGACGTTTTTTGACTTTCGGTAATGTCCGAGAATATAATAGGCATGGGTCGGGCGGCAAAAGCCGGATGACACAGTGTCACATTGAACTTCGTTGCATACGCAGTGCGTGAGTCGAAATCGAAGTCAATGCCGGTCAAGATCTTGCCAATTTTTCCTTGTCGGAATTTTGGCAGAGCTTCGCTTGAGCGAAAGATCTTTTGATTTTTGGCAAAGACTTGGTCTCGACTCTTACGCATTCCGTGCGGGTCAAGGTCAATAGTCAATGTCGGAGTCAAGATCCCACCGACTTTTCCTTGTCGGAATTTCGGCGGGAATTTCGCTTGAGCGAAAATCTTGGCTTCCGTTATGAGCTAAGGCTTGACCTTTACGTGGGTATGCAACCGGGCTATATGACACGGACTAGACCAAAAACCAACCAAAAGTCACGGATTTTTGAAACGTGTGACACGGACCGTGCATTGGTCGACACCGGCCGCCATGGGGAGGTTGGGATGATTCCGTGCGCGCCCGGAGCATCGTAAGGCCGTCCGTGATCGCAGCTGAACCACCCTCGGGTTTGAAGGACGTGCGTGCAAAAGTGTACAGATATATCAGTGCGCGTAGTGTGCGGTCTCCTAAAAATGTTCCTTTTGAGTTAAAACAGAGATTTTCATAAATGTGTTTTAAAGGAATGATTTTCGGGACGGGGAAAATGCAACACATAAGCACGTAAATTTTCTCGGGAGCCCTGGCCGCCATGGAGCCGAATAGCCCCAAGCCGCTAGGACCGCCAGATTAACCATGATTTTTCCTGGTGGAATTGCCACCGAGGTCGCATGGCCGTAATCCAATGAGGATTGAGCCGTACGACTGCATGGATCAATTTTCCAGGTTCCACTCCTTTTGCTATTTTTCGGGTTATTTCCCGTTTCAAAGTATGCACAGATCCCAAGATGCAAATGATGCAATGCATGGTAAAGAAAGCAAACACGATTAATGAAATCGGCGATGGGAGTCTAACCCGCTCAAAGGGAAAAGCTTTTTGTATTTTTTTTCAAAATTTTTTTTTTCAAAAAGGATACTGGTACGTGGGATTGTTAAACCACCTTGTTATCCCAAGCCCCGGGTTAGGGAGCGATACAGGAAGGGTAAGTGGGGTCCACCTATATACCAAGTATCGACTTTTGTTTTGTTTTGAAAATAGAAGCTTTTCTCCTTTGGGATTTCCCCAGCGGAGTCGCCAAACTGTGAATGTGTGCCCAAAATTTTTGTTTATTGGAATTCACGCGAGTTTGAAGACATCCGAGTTATTTGAAAAACGGAGTCGCCACGCCATTTTGATTACCTCAAAACTTTGAAAAAAAGGTTTTATGGGTTCGGAGGTTAAGTTACCCCTTGGGAAGAACGTTTGGCGTTCACCCAAAGTGCCTTGCCGGAGCAAGTCTCCCTAGATTTCATTAATCGTGTTTGCTTGCGTGCTTTCTTTGTGTGCATGTGTTTGAAAATAAGGGGGGAATGTCCCAAGTTATCTTCCGGACATACAAACCATTTGTTGGTTGTTGCTCGGGATTTCTTGGAATTTATGTATTTGGGATTATGATCCCGTCCTCATCTTATGACTTATGATCATCGCATTTTAAACCTCGGGACCCTCGGGACTTGCGTGATCGAGAGAATGACTCTCTTTTGGGTCAAAGATGAGGTTCTTTAGGAAGGAATGTCCTTAGCCCATCAATCTTACGCTTTAAGACGGTCGAGCTCGTATAGAGGCTTCATACTCTTTCTTAAGCGATAATCGGAGATATAGGGTTCAAGGTGTCCCTTTCTAAAGAGATATGGAACCTTTAATGGAAGGAATGATGCAAAGATGAGAACTTTTACACCGGTCCGTTCCAAGGTTGCTAATGGGGACATGGGGGAATACATATAAAAATGATACTTTAGTGAAAAGATGACTTTTTGGTTTGAAAATGATGCATTTGATTGCAAATGAGTGCTTTTTATGTTGAGAAATGATTTTTGTATAAAGAGTGCATCTTTAATGTGAAAAGGGATTTTAAATGGAAAAGGAATGATTTTAATGCATGAAAAATGGGATTTTGTTGCAAAGGATGCACCTTTATGTATGAGAATGGTATTTTAATGAAAAGATGACATATTATGTACATAGATATTATCTAAACATCAGGTATTAGCATTATGTGGGTTAACATCGACATTACTTGAAACCGTGAAGCTTCGAAACCGGCTACTTATGTCGCACGACATAGGCTGCCTATGTCGCGTGACATAACTAGCCATTTTGCAGAGGCTTTACAATTGAGATTTGCAGAGGTAACAAGGCACCAAAATGGTCAAGTTACTTCACAAACAAATCTCATGGAGCATGTTTATCAATAATGAACACTTCAAGAGGGTGTGAATATGAGGGATCCACACTCATCTTGAGTGTTCATGCAAAAACCAAGTCAAAACGAAGATTTTATATGAAATGTAATGAAATAAAATGTGGATCTGGGTAATATGAAGCTAAAGCATGCAACTTTAATCAGAATACTATATTATCAATGCATGTAACACATAGATTTTATATTCAAAGGAAAATAGAGAGTGGAAAAGGGGTAGAAACTCGTTACCCTTGAAGATCCACAACTCCTATATCAAGTTAGATATAGGAGCCTTCTAGCGTCCTCCTCCGGAGACTGAGTTCAGGCCTTGGATCCTTGGGAACTCCTTGATTTCTTGATGTATATGGGAAGTGTGTGTGCGGGAAGTGTGTGTGGGATGGATTTGGGAGGATTAGGTTGATTTGAGGGGTATGTGAGGAGAGAGGAGGCTTTTGGAGCGTATTCCCTATAGAGGGGGACTGAGGGGTGGAAGAGGTGTCTGAAAATGAGAGGTGAAGGCCTCTATTTATAGGCTGCCTGCATGGGCTTGTTATGTCGCACGACATAATAAGCCATGACTGTATTCCTTCTGGAAACATGCAAGGTGGCATGGTTCTAGAACTTTTCTTGGCTGGTTATGTCGCACGACATAAGTAGCCACTTCTGGATTCTTCTAGAAACATGCAAGGTGGCAGGTTTCTAGAAGGTTTCTCTGGCTAGTTATGTCGCACGACATAAGTGGCCAGATCTGGCTTCTTCTAGAAACGTGCAAGGTGGCAAACCTTTCTAGAAGGGTTTTGGGATTAAGAAAAACGTGTTTCTTAATCACCAAGCATTCCCTTCAGCCCTTAAAAGGCTTGGAACAGCTTCGTAATTGTTCGGAACTTTAGGAAAATCCGGGGAATTACCGAAAAAATTACCGGAATTGCCGGGAAAATTAACCGGAAGGCATGAGCCAGATTTGGGTACTTACACATAGGAGGTGTACCTTCCTCCCTACACCAGTGTATCAAGTTCAGACACAACGATACAATAGTCACCATACACGGAGAAATGGTTACTGCTAGTCCTATCCTTGAGGTACAACACAACACTTCTGATTACCTGTTCAGTGGCTTTGAGATCGAGAAAGAAAGCACCGTGAATGTCATAGAAACTTGCAACGAAAACTATTACTCCAAGGCACTTCGATTTTCTGGAAACCTTCCTGTTTGGAGAATGATGCAAGCAAAAGGATACTTTCCACTGGGACTTGGAAAACACTTGCAAGGGATAACAGAACCACCACCGGTTCCCCCACCACACACAAAGCATGGCCTAGGGTACATCATTTCCATCCACGATGGAGGTGACGAAGAAGAGTGGGACTTCACTCAAGTCAAGTGGGAAGGAACCGCGTAAAAAGGCCAGAATGACCCAAAGGCCAAAGATTGCAACCTCGAGCCATATCGAAAAACACTCAATGGCTACTTCGTCCGGGAAGGGGAAAACATCCCATACTTTATCTTTTCAGAACCATGGACTGACGATAAAGGAAAATACCAACCGGGCTTTGAAATTTTCAGTGACTGCGATGCTTCACTAGATGAAACAGAACCCGTCCCACTAATCCCTAAAGATTTGTGGGGCATGAAGGCAGAAATGACCAGTAGATGGGACTTTTTGTTGGGAGAAGACATGCTGCGACAGTTTGAAGACCTCTGCCGGTTAGAAGACAGCCAGATCCATGCAATCTCCAAGGGGACGCTCCAACTATTGATTACACAAAGTTAATACGTAAAATGTGATGAGCCAATTCTAACCGGCACGTCACCGGAGGACCAGCTTGTCGACGAAGACTTCATGATCAAAGAGCTTGGTTGCACTCCCCATCCCCGCAGATGATAGGCCCCTGTAACTTTCACATTAGAATCGTGCTCCACCTTTGATGAACTTACTCAAGAGGAAATCGAGGCGGTGGCCGAATGTGTATTCCCTTATTTCCTTAATGAAAACTTTGATCTTTTCGAGTACCCTGAGATTGCTAACATCGTGAAAGATGAATTAACTAATAATAATCAATATAACGAACAAGTTAATAATGAATCATACGATGAGATAGACCAAGAAAATGAACAAATTTTAAAAGAATTAGCAACACAAGTAGGTCGTTGTGGAAAGAATGACCCCGTTGACAACAAGGAAATGCAAACGGTTAAACTCGGGACAACAGAAGACCTCGTGAGAAACAAAGATTGGCGGCTTCTTCAAGGGGGAAGACAGAGAAACCTTGACGCCTCCTCGTAGAATATGTAGACATCTTTGCTTGGTCCTACAAAGATATGCCCGGGTTAAATCCGCCGATTGTAGAACACAAAATACCGTTGCTACCCAACGCCAAGCCGCCAAACGTAAACTACGAGAATCAAGCCTAATGGTCAATGCAAGTGAAAGAAGAGATCATGAAACTCTTGAACGTAGGGTTTATCACAGTGATCGAGTATCCGGAATGGCTAGCAAACAAGGTACAAGTAGCCAAGTCGAACGGGAAAATACGAGTCTATGTAGATTTCAGAGACTTGAACAAGGCATCCCCTAAAGATGACTTTCCACTACCAAACATAGACATGTTGGTCGATGCCACAGCAGTATATGAAGTCCGCTCATTCGTCGATGGCTTCGCAAGGTACAACCAAATCCTCATGGCCGAGGAAGATCAGCACAAAATAGCATTCAATACACCTTAGGGGACGTTCTGTTATACGGTCATGCCGTTTGGTCTCAAGAACGCTGGGGGTAGTCACGACACTATTCCATGACATGATCCACAAGGAAATAGAGGTATACGTGGACGACATGATTATCCACTCAAAAGGGATAGATGGTCAGCACTTCAGAGATCTCAGAAAATTCTTCAATCAACAAAGACAACACAAGATGAGCCTCAAACCCGCAAAATGCTCATTCGGAGTGGTCAAAGGGAAAGTCTTAGGGTACATGGTCACCGAGCGTGGCATAGAAGCAGACCCCGCCAAGATAAAGGCCATCATAGACATGCCTCCACCCAGAATGCAGAAAGAAGTAAAGGGATTCATGGGCAGACTCCAATACATCAGTCGATTCATCAATCAACTGACTACAATGTGCGATCCCATCTTCAAGCTACTTAAGAAAAATGCACCTCAAGAGTGGACCGAGGAATGTCAAGAAGCATTCGAGGAAGTTAAGCATTACTTAACTTCCCCACCCATCCTGGTTCCACCGCACAAGGAAAATCCCTTAAAGCTATACCTCACGATTACTAACAATGCGCTAGGGGCTATGCTCGCTCAAGAACAGCCTGCTTCACACACAGAGAATGCCATCTACTTTGTCAGCCACAGATTCCAAGGCAGCGAAATCAACTACTTTCCACTTGAAAAATCTTGTGCTGCTCTTGTTTGGGTATCACAAAGACTACAGCACTATATGGAAGCCTTCCCGGTTCGTCTCATTGCAAGAATGGATCCTTTGAAGTACATCCTAGACAAATCAAATTTGTCTTCGAGACTGGCTAAATGGTATTTCATGCTCGCGGGATATGATATCACTTACGTCACTCAGAAATCCATCAGGGGGAGTGTATCCGCAGACCAGTTCGCCAAATTTCCTTGCGACGAAGTGAAGGGGGAAGACCCGCGATTCCCTGATGAAGACATCATGACTATAGAAGACGAAAATAAGTGGCAATTATTTTTCGATGGCGCAGCCAACAAGAGAGGGTTCGGCATCGGAATTTTTTAGTAGATCCCGACGACATCTATACTCCACTAGCAATACGTCTTGACTTTGACGCCACCAACAACATCGCAGAATATGAGGCTTGTATAGCGGGGCTTGAGGTAGCCCTAGAGCGCAACGTGATCGAACTTGAGGTATTTGGGGACTCCCAATTAATCATCAATCAGACACTGAAGAAGTGGAGGATCCAAGATCCAACCCTTTAAAGATACAATGCCCACCTCCAAGAGTTGGTGCAACAATTTCAGGATATCTCATTCCACTATCTTCCTAGAGACAAAAACCGATTTGCTGACGCATTGGCTACACTTGCCTCCTTGGTCGAAATCCCTACAGAAAAGGCAGTCAAACCCTTCAAAGTAACATGACGCGCAACTCCTGCCTACTGCGCCGTTATAGATCTCCATGACTGCAAAGACAAATGGTCATCCGAATGTGCCACCGTTGAGGACTCCGAAAAGAAACCGTGGTACCATGACATTTGGCATTTCATCCTAGACGGAACCATTCCGCCTGAGACCGACCAGAAGACTCAGATCGCCCTTAAAAGGCTGGCAGCTAATTACGTCATTATTGTAAGGCCGTCTATACAAGAAACACTCCCAAGGAAACCTCCTTTGTGCCACCGAAGAAGAGGCCCAAGAAATAATGGACCATGTTCATCAAGGTATATGTGGAACCCACATGAGCGGAAACATGCTCGCCAAAAAGATCATCAGACAAGGGTACTTTTGGCTAACCATGGAAGCCGACTGTACCAGAATGGTCAAGAAATGCCATAAGTGTCAGATACACGCCAACCTTCAACACGCGCCGCCTTCCTTACTGTACCCTATGACTTCTCCTTGGCTGTTCTCGACATGGGGGATAAATGTGATTGGAAAGGTCACACCCACAGGAGCCAATGGACACTGCTTCGTCCTAGTAGCCATCGACTATTTCACTAAATGGGTCGAGACGGCCTCCTACAAAGTTTTGAATGCCAGAAAGGTTGCAGAATTCATCAAACACAACATCATCTGCCGATACGGGGTCCCACAAGAGATGTTATTCGATAATGGCTCGCACTTCGAGAAAGAAACCGATTGCCTCCTAACAGAGTACAAAATCATAAGGCACAAGTCATCTCCTTACAGGCCTCAGACGAATGGAGCAGTTGAAGCCGCAAACAAGACAATCGAAACCATCATCAGGAAAATGGCAATCACTGGGAAAGATTGGCCCGACAAGCTACCCTTCGCACTTTGGGGATACCGTACCTCCGTCCGAACAGCTACAGGGGAGACCCCCTACGCCCTCACATTCGAAATGGAGGCTGTCTTGCCAATAGAATTGGAAATACCATCACTACGGCTTCTCCTAGAAAACCAAGTGAACAAAGTCGACTGGCTAGAAAGCAGATATGAAGAGTAAGCCCTGCTAGATGAAAGGAGGCTGAAAGCAGCCAAGCACACTCAAGCCTACCAAATAAGAATGGCAAGAGCTTTCAACAAAAAGGTCAAGACGAGGAATATCAGAGTAGGCGACCTGGTCCTCCTTAAACATCGTCATGGTCCTTTTAACCCGTTAGGCAAGTGGGGACCAAGATGGATAGGACCCTACATTGTGAAGAAGATATTCTCTAGGGGAGCCCTTCAGCTAGTGGACTTAGATGGAGATCAGCTACTGAAGCCAGTCAACATGGATAAACTCAAGAAATATTTCGCGTGACCCGGCCTCTTAAAAAAGAAAAAATGCTCGCTAGGTTGAAAATCCCGAAGGGGACGGCCTAGGCAAAAATTAGAGCTTGCACAAGAAAAGAAGCCCGCTAGATTGAAAACCCGAAGGGGCAGTCTAGGCAAAAGAAAGGGTGTGCATAAAAAAAAAAGAGGAGGCCTTGTCCCGCGCGAGATTACCCCTCGGCCTGAAACCATATTTTGTCCTTTTTTTCTCTCAAAATGAACTACGTTAGAACTGAGCCTCTTATTTAATTGCTGTAAATGAGGAACGTAGGCAGCCTTCGGGTTCGGCCTAATCAAATAAATAAATCTAATCTTGTCCTTTTATTAATCAAATGCATTTTATTAAATGACAAAAGGGAAATCCTAACCATAACGACTAATTTGCTAAGGTAACAATCTTGAAAAAAATACTAATAAAATAAAACTATTGATCTATCAAAGCAATCTCTTGGTACTACTTAAGATCTAGCCTTTCATTGACTTGGTAGGTCGGCGGACATGATCACCACCGTCATCGCGATCTCTCTTGCGCTTTGGGCCCTTCGAAGCAGAACATCCCTCGAGGCAAGTGAACACGGACTCCGAAAGCCTCTTGAAGACATTAGGCCTATCTAAAGCTTGCGTCTTTGCGGGCATACCCTTTCCTCGCCTCTCATACCAATCCCCATCAAGAAAATCCTAGGTTGGATCAGTCCGTACATTAGTAGGATCAGACTGAGCCTCGCTCCTTCGCAAAATACTGCTAGCTACGAAAGAATCCCCTAACAGTAAAAGTCGCAGATCATCAATCTTTTCCACATTAGGGTGACCGGTATGAAGGAACCAATCCAAATACTTGTCAGATAAGAAGATGCTTGTATCAAAAGTTCGAAGGTTCGACCAGCGGCCCTGACTAGTTCCTTCACCCCATGCTTGAGCTAGCACCTTCGCAAACTCTACACCGATATAAGACACCTCACGAGAGGCCCCTTCGAAAAGATAAGTGTCCTGCTGCTGACCAAACTGACGGAGCACCCGCTTGGGAAAATAAAAGGAGGAATCTCGCAAACCCAGGAGAACAACCCTATCAAAACCCTTGGTATTAGCAACATACTTGTTCAATCTTAAATAAGGTGGACACCAAATGATATCGTCAGTCCCAGTCTTTGCAATCAACTTGGCCCACTCATCCACCGAGAGATCCTTGATCAACAACTTCCTCGTATGGTATGTGAATGGGGAATACTCCAACGGGAGACCTACCAACATGAGATGTTCCCTAAGCCAAATAGTCAATAAAAGAGGACTCCCTTGAGTCATGGCACCAGTCTTATGCAACTCATCAAGACAATGCAGGGTTTCACCTAAAATTAGCGGAATGATGTTCCTAGAACGTTTCCTAGCCTGCAGAACGATTTCCACCAATTGGGAGTCAACCAAGCCATCCCTGCATACGAACAAAACATCTCCGAAAAGAGAAAGGGCTAGAATGTTCCGTTTGTAAGCATGGAAGGCATCATCATCTGAATCTCCGCTGTAGCACTCAGGAAAAGAAGAACAATCTACCCACCTGCGGTGAACTAGCTGATAGCAAGTATCAAGGGGGATCCCTAGCAATTCATTCAAAGCCTCTGAATGATTCCTATTGTATTTAGGAACAGCAATTTCACCAGTCAAAGGCATATCCAAGATAATGGAAAATTCCTCAACAGTAGGCACCATCTCATTAAGAGAAAAATTAAAGAGATGGACAGAAGGATCCCAAAATCGAGCAACACCCTGCAAAAGATTCCAATTCGATTGGAGGTTCTTTAATGTGAAAAGGATTCTGAATCCTTATTATGCTATAAACTTATTGCGAGATCGATTGCGAAACGACCTCACGAAATCTCTTGATGCTTGCTTGAATGCTTCAACTACGTCAGACGGCAAAGAAAAATCATCAACAATCATGGACGTTGGGATGATCTCCTTGGAAGCCATGGATCACATGGTTGGAAAAGAAGACAAGAATTCGACCCTAACATAATATCTCTGGAGTTTGAAGGGCTGGGATAAGTTATCTGACCGGACTAAGGGGTGTTTTTATAGGGAAAAATGACAAAATCCTGTTCGAAAAAGGAAAGGAATTTTGCCTGAGTAGCGTGTCTCGCACGAGATGCCTTGTCCCACGCGACACATCTCTTTGGCAAATTCAGCAGCAGTCCTACACCAACAAACAATCTAGCCCTGAATTGATGAAGCAAGTCTCGAAAACCTGCACGTACAGTTCCTAACATGCAGTGCAACACCAAAATCAAGCTCAAAACTGTGACCCAAATGGTCATTTCATTCCAATCACGGAAGTCGAGAAAGTTAAGAAATTAATTAATTAGACCTAGGACTAGGAATTAAGAAAACTTTGTTTTTGTGCCACCTACGTGCTAACAGGTACCAAAAAGAAAGAAAAAATTGTCTGGGCCCACACGGCCAATATTTACAAGATCTCAAGAAGTAAATGGGGAGGAAAAGGGGGGGGGGATCACACCATCAAGTCACCCGAGCCATCGGCACCTCTGCCTTTACCACCATTGGGGCTGCTGTCCCTCCTCGACCGCTTGGCTCCACAAGTCGGGGTCACCGCAGAGGCTACCATCCAAGCTGCCAAAGCCGCCTTCTGAAACAGCCGCTCGGACAGGTCCGACACCAAGGACATCAATCCCGCCATCCTGCTCGCCCCACGGTTGTAATCAGCCGCGGACATAGTGATCTGGAAAAAAAAGAGATGCTCAGATGAAGTCGGACATATACACATATATGGACGAATAAGGGAAATAGTATGAACAGAAACATACCGAGGAGACATCGGATGGAAGGCGGTAACCCTCAGGAATATGGTCCGAAAGCGGAATGTGGCTCATCATAGGCATGCTCCCCATCATATATATGTAGCTTGGAGGACCATAATCCGGCGTGAAAGGCAGAGGACCGGCATACAGGGAAGAAGTGCTGGGGGCTGACGAACCTGAGGCGGAGGCAGAGGTGGAAGCCCGAGCAAGTGATTGCCGAGCACCTACCAAGAGGGGACCCATCAGTCAAGGCAAGAAATCCGCATACGAAGCTCCTCGGACAATTCAATATGTCGCCGCACAGTCCTCCACAAGATCAGCATAATCATCATCAGGAATAAAGTGGGTAGGGTACATCGCCCTCGGCTGATCCGCTGGCACCACATATAGCAGTGAACCCCGGCCATGCTGTGGGAAGACTCGCTCTCCCAAATACATGGTATCCCCCTCCAGAGATACCAGAATCCTCTGCATCGCAGTAGCATCCCAAGCATGGTGAACCTCCCGTTCCACCAAGGTCCACGGATAAAGGCCCAGCCGCTCAAACTCAAAGGCGTCCAACATGGCCCGCGCCTCTGCAACCGTCAGGGTCCAGTCCTGATCTTCCTCCACATCAACAGTCCAATTGGGGTGGCTCCACCTCCTGATATCCGGAAAAAGAGGTTCCCGGCTATCCAACTCAAATTTATACGGTCCAAAGATGACATATCCCCATATCTGTACAAGAAAACTGAACAAATTTAGTACAAAACATAGACAGGAAGTACAGATAAAAGACAGTGTATCCTTGGTATTCCTACAGGCCTCATCCATGGCGTGATAACAGAAGGCCAGCCCATCTGAGCCCCAATCATAAGTCCTCACATCATCTAAATCAACCAACAAACCTAAGAGGGAGAGATGGGCCGTGGAAGAATGGTTCGCAAAAATGGTCTCTGACAGAATATACCAGAGGGTGCCCCGCACCAACCGATCAGTATCCGCATTCGGCTTAAGCGCATAAGCCTCAAGCTGAGACCGAAGATGTGACAACTCAGCAGCAAACCCCTGAACCTTGTTAGGGGCAAAACCAATCAGCTGCCTCCATACAGCTGGACTTGCAGGCTTATATCCCGCAGTCTTCGGGAGGGGCTCACCGGTGAACTCCAACCCCGTGATAGCCAGAAAATCTGTCGGGGTCATGGTAGCTTCCCCGAAGCGAAGGTGCACGGTGTGGGTAGAGTCCTACCACCTCTCTCAGATTTCCTAAAGGACTTGGGGAGTCCGTTTCATCCCCTGGATGTTGTCAACGAAGGTCAAAAGCCCCGTTTGAGCCATCCTAGCACGAACACCGTTTAAGACTTTGATTTTGTCCCACAAAGGCTTGGCACATTTTGGACTCCCGCGGCATTTTTTTGTTGGCCTGTATGACTGCAAAACATAGGAGAAGCAAAGGAGCAATGTTATAGATCATTCCATGGCAAAACTTTCAAAGAAATAGAAGAAAATTCTCATTGAGGCATTTCATCGAACACTTGGTGTGCGCACAAGAAAATCATGCCCAAAGATGCACTTGACTACCCGAATCAACCCCTCCTACAATCCATGATATGTAGGGGACTCAAACGCACACAATGCAATGTCAAACATTCAATCAATTCAACAAAATCGAAGCATGCAAGATAGAACCAAGTTCTAGACAAAACAAGAAAAGCTGCCATTGATGAAATTGGGATTCAAAAATGGGATTCAAATGCAATACAATGCATAAAATGAGAGTTGAGAAAGAAGCTCTCACCAAGCCTTCACGAACGGTGTGAGAAATGTGCACGCCCCTATCGAAAGTGAGGTCGTCACGGGGGTAATTCATTCCAAGAAAATTGTTAGTGTTATGCCCTAGGCCTATGGTTGATAGACTTATGTGTTGACATTATTTATTATTATATGAAAAGTTTATCATTTGATTATTATATGTTTTGCATATTTATTTGTAATAATCTCCGTCCCTAATTATCAAGTGAATAATTAGTATAAATGTTAATAGAAAATCATATGATGATTATATGCATAGAGATGCACATTAAATTTATGGGTACTTGTTAGAGAACAAGTGACTGGACTTGACCCATATGAGATTTATGTCATGGTCAAATGTCATAATTAAATCTCATATGGTCGCTTCATTTAGTCCTTAGACCTGAGATTATCATGACCTTACATATGATGAAAGTCATGTTTGATTTTAGTCAAACGATATCTTAACGCGATATCTATAAAGGCTATCTTTGGCATGATCGGATTCATGATGGGAAGGATGATAAGTCAAGATGGAATTTGTCCCTCGAAAGAGAGATGTTTTGCTTGGGCCCTTCGATGAGTGATAATGATGAAAGTGTATGGCCATACCCCAATGCGATTGGATTATAATTATACTCAAGATCGAGAAAGCATTGAACAAATACAAGTTGACGAGGACCATGACTTGTGTTCAATATAACATCATGAGACAAAGGGAGAAATGGAAGTGCACCATTGGAAACGTGAACTCTTTCGTTATATTATTTGGGTAGACATAATGGCTTGCTAGAGTCCGCTTATGTCTTATGAGAGTCGATATGATCGAGCTCATTGCCAACATAATATAATCCTATTGGGTCACACACAACTAGAATGAATTGATTAAACAAGAGGAAGAAATTGAGAGAATCCTGATGTGGCTTAAGACATCGCGCGATAGAACTTGTCCATGGGACTCGTCTGGTTGTGCGACACTTTAAGCCACAGAGGCGTTTTCAGACTAGTTTCCTAATTTGATTATGAAACAAATATTAATGCTAAAGTAGTATAAATATAACTGTCTGTCAACCCTAAAAAGCTAGCCAAAATTCTGAAAAGAAAATCACAACAAAGTTCTCAATATTCTTCAAAGTTTACGATCTAGCAATCATAAAGAAATCGTTCTTGGTTCATTCAAAGGTGTGAATACCATAAGAGGGTCTTCACTCGTACGAAGATCAAGGCCTAGAGTTCGAAGTTTGTGATTCGAAAATCACATTGTTTATTTGTTCGATAGCTCAAGAACGGAAAGCATTCAAGGTTGGTTATTTCTATCTCATAGGAATTCAAGTTAATTGTATAGAACGGATCCTAGGCTCTTTGGGTTTTATGTTATTAGATCCTTAATTCCGCTATGCATGGGCCCGTAAAACCCAACAGTGGTATCAGAGCCCCGTTCGTAGGGTTAAGTTTGAATTAACATGCTAAGAAAAATTGATATAAATTGTTTATATGATTTTTGCATGTTTTGTATGCAATAGTTTGATTGTTTTTGAAACAATATGCCTAAATCATGTTTTATTGATATTGAATTTAATCTATTGAAAGTTGTTTGCATGATTTAATTGCTCTGTGATTTAGAATTGATTGAAACTGGAAATCTGCAATCTGGTAACCTTGTGTCACGCAACAAAGGAGGCCAGTGTCACGCGACAGAACATGCTTGTGTCACGCGACAAAGCTTGCCTCTGTCACGTGACAAAACTAGCCCAATCTGGGCAAAATCAGTTTGTTTCATAATCCTGCTGATCTGTGAATATGTTTACAACCTGATATGTTTATGTATTAATCTGGATGCTATAAATTTCTGGAAATTAAGTTTATAGGCCTATGCTAGATTAATTCATTGTTTATGCATGCTTAGTTAATTAAAATATGATTTTATTAATTGTTACGATGCATGAATTATGTGTTCTTACATGTTAAGAATTTTTGTTAGATGTTTAGTTGAAACATTGTATTGTAATTTCCTGAATGTTTAGATTGAGACATTGAAATTTTGGTTTTCTGATTGTTTATGAGAAACAAAGTCATTTTATGCAAAATTTAAAAGGAAACTGATTGTTTATAGAAAGTATTGATTATGTTGCAAATCAGAGCTGATTTCTGATTGTGCATGTCTAGGAGAGTTCTGTCGAATGAGAGATTTGGTACTTAAGTAGTCCTTGTGGCTCACCTATCTTCCTGGGAACTCACCTGGTGCACGATTATGATTATCTTTGCTGATATGCTTATAATCTACTTTAAAGAACCTTCACTTAAATTTTAAGTTGTTTATGCCAATTCATGATTAAAACACTTGAGACCATTCGAATAGTTTTGGGTGGTCTTGCCATAGCAAGGTACTTTGATTCTATTCGTATGCGAGCAAGATGAGGAAATGGTGGTTCCTATACGTTTAAAGTGAATAAACTTAATTGGGTTATCAAAATGGTTTTGGACCCAAGGCATAAGATGAAATTAAAATATGCTTAGACATATGATGTCTTGAATAAATCTCATAAAAGATCTAAGAGTCATATACGTGATATTATTGATGTTTCTACCTAATTAATTTAGTTTTGAGCGGTTTGCCATAGCAAACTTGAAATTAAATTAAAGTTGGATCTTAGCCCATTAAATGTATATTATGCTTGTTTTCATTGGAAGGTGTATAATTTAGTGGGAGCATTTATTTTCATGTAAATGCATTATACTTCTCATATAATATGTTTACTTATATGTGTTCATATTTTATGTATATATTTTTGTAGAATAAATGACATAAAAAATAATCATCATTTGTCACTACGATCTGTCCTTGAGAAGGAAAAGTTGGAGGAGAATGGTACAAACTATATGGATTGGATCCGTAGCGTGAGAATCGTTTTCAGGCAAGAGGAGAAATTGTACGTTCTCGAGGAACCTATTCCACCTGAACCTGCTGCCAATCTACTAGGGCAGCGAGGGATCAATATCTGAAGCACAAGCGTGATTCTACTGATCTTGGTTGCCTCATGCTCTCCGCCATGTGCAAGAGCCTTCAAAAGGATCTTGAGCACTTGGGGACAGTTGATCTAAACAATCGACTGATGGAAATGTTCCAAGTTCAAGCAAGGCAAGAAAGGTATAACACAGTTAAGGCCCTAACCTCATGCAAGATGAGTGAAGGACAAGCTGTTGGTCCTCATGCTCTAAAGATGAAGGGCCACTCGAGCATCTTGAGAGGCTCGGTTTTCCAATTAGCCAAGAGTTGGCTACTGACATGATATTGAATTCATTGCCCGAAGGTTTTAGTAATTTCATAATGAACTATAACATGGGGGGCATGGATAAGAACCTTTCCGAGTTAGTTCAAATGTTGAACACTGCGGAAACCAATATTGTCAAGAAGAAAACCGATCAAGTGTTGATGGTTAACAAGGGGAAGGATTTCAAGGGTAAGGGAAAGGCAAAAGTTGCTAATCCTAAGGAAAATGTTGCCAAAGCCAAAGAGGGTGCCAAACCCAAAGAGGCTTAGCCCAAGTTTCAAGAGGACGCAGTCTGCCTCCATTGCAATGAGATTGGACATTGGAGGATAAACTTCTCAAAATACAAGGAAGCACTGAAGAAGAGCAAAGGTGTTGCTTCGACTTTAGGTATCTTTGTTATAGATATATTCCTATCTACTTCTTGTTCTTGGGTATTGGATACCGGATGTGGAACTCACATTTGTTTAAATGTGTAGGGTCTAAAGAACAGAAGGATGCTTAAAGAGGGTAAAGTGGACCTACATGTGGGGAATGGAGCAAGAGTTGCTGCATTAGCCGTAGGAACTTATGAAGTTACTTTACCTAGTTGACTAATACTTGTTTTGAACAATTGTTATTACGTTTCAGCTTTAAGTAGGAATATTATTTCGATTTCATGTTCGGATAATGAAGGTTTTAATTTTCTTATATGTGATAAGAAGTTTTCTATTTACAAGAGTGATATGCATTATTGTACTGCTATTTCATTCAATGGCCTTTATATCCTTGATGTTGAAAATCGTGATAATGATGTCTATAACATTAACAAGAGATCTAAACCCAATGATGTAAACCACACTTACTTATGGCATTGTCGTCTTGGCCATATAAATGAGAAACACATTTCTAAACTCCACAAAGATGGATTTTTAGACTCACATGATTATGAATCATATGATACATGCGAGTCTTGTTTACTTGGCAAGATGACCAAGGACCCATTTACCAAAACTGGTGAAAGGGCGGGCGACTTATTAGGCCTCATACATACCGATGTGTGTGGACCTATGAGTAGCAATGCTAGGGGAGGATTTCAAAGATTTCATAACATTCACTGATGATTATAGTAGATTTGGATATGTTTATCTAATGAAACATAAAAGTGAATCGTTTGAGATATTTCAAATATTTCAAAATGAGGTGCAAAATCAACTTGGCAAAACTATTAAAGTACTTCGATCTGATCGAGGTGGCGAATATTTGAGCCAAGAATTTGACAGTCATCTTAAGAGTTGTGGAATCGTTTCAGAACTCTCTCCACCCGGAACACCACAATGGAATGGTGTGTCTGAAAGGAGGAATATAACTTTGTTGGACATGGTTCGTTCTATGATGAGTCAAGTTGAGCTTCCTTTATCCTTGTGGGGACATGCACTAGAAACTGCAGCTTTTACTATAAACAGAGTTCCTACCAAATCGGTTCAAAAGACCCAATATGAGATGTGGCATGGAAGAAAACCTAGTTTGTCTTTCATGAAGATTTGGGGTTGCGATGCTTATGTCAAGAAGTTAACTTCTGACAAGCTAGCACCTAAGTCTGATAAATGTGTTTTCGTGGGTTATCCTAAGGAAACCAAAGGATACTATTTCTACAACTGAAACGAGAACAAAGTGTTTGTTGCTCGAAATGGTACTTTCTTAGAAATGGATTTTATTCGCAAAGGAACCAGTGGGAGTAAAATAGATCTCGAAGAAATTCGAGAACCCAAAAACAACATTGAACCAATGGTAGAAACTGAATCAAGTTCACAAGGAATTGTGGAACCAGTTCAAGATGCACAAGTCCTTCGCCGAAGTGGTAGGTCACGATCCGAACCCAAGAGATATGGATTTCTCGTTACGGAAAGTGATGAAGTAGAGTTAATCAAAAACGATGAACCTACTTGCTATCAAGAGGCAATGTCCGCTCCTGATTCGGAAAAATGGCAAGAGGCCATGAAGTCCGAAATACAATCCATGGATGATTATCAAGTTTGGAACTTGATTGATTCACCCGAAGGTGTAAAAACCATAAGGTGCAAATGGGTCTTCAAGAAAAAGACTGACATGGATGGGAAGGTGCACACCTATAAGGCCAGGCTTGTAGCTAAGGGATATAGGCAGATTCATGGCATCGACTATGATGAAACCTTTTTGCCTGTAGCTATGCTTAAGTCTATTAGAATTTTAATTGACATAGCCGCATATTATGACTATGAGATATGGCAAATGGATGTCAAGACAGCTTTCCTAAATGGGAAGTTACTTGAGGATGTATACATGATACAACCTGAAGGTTTTGTCAGTCCATAAAATTCTAACAAGGTGTGTAAGTTGCAGAGATCCATTTATGGGTTGAAGCAAGCTTCTAGGAGTTGGAATCTACGTTTTGATGAAGCAATCAAGGAGTTTGGCTTTATCAAGAACGAAGATGAACCTTGTGTGTACAAGAAAATTAGTGGGAGCGTAGCACTATTTCTATTGTTGTATGTCGACGATATCTTACTCATTGGAAATGACATTCCTGCACTACAGACTGTCAAGTCTTGGTTCGAAAAGTGCTTTTCAATGAAAGATATGGGCGAAACTGCATATATCATTGGTATCAAGATCTATAGAGATAGATCTAAGAGGATGATTGGTTTAAGTCAAAGTACTTACATTGACAAGGTTCTTAGAAGATTCCAAATGGAAAATTCTAAAAGAGTAAACTTGCCAATGTTGCATGGTGTGTCTCTTAGCAAGACTCAAAGTCCTAAGACTAATGATGAGCGAAAGAGAATGAATGGTATTCCATATGCTTCGGCAATTGGGTCTATCATGTATGCTATGTTATGTACTAGACCCGATGTCTCGTGTGCTCTAAGCATGACGAGTAGGTACCAATCGGATCCCGACAAACCACATTGGATAGCAGTCAAGAATATCCTCAAGTACTTACAATGAACTAAGGATGTATTCTTGGTCTTTGGAGGAATGAAAGAAGATCTTGTAGTAAAAGGCTACACAGATGCTAGCTTTCAAACCAAAAAAGATGATTTCAGATCGCAGACAGGATTTTTGTTTACACTAAATGGAGGCACTGTGAGTTGGAAAAGTTCCAAGCAAAGTACCGTCGCTGATTCTACAACCGAAGCTGAGTACATAGCGGCATCTGATGCAGCTAAGGAAGCCGTTTGGATCAAAAAGTTCATTAGTGATTTGGAAGTCATTCCAAGCATCAAAGATCCTATTGAACTTTACTGTGACAACAACGGTGCCATTGCACAAGCAAAGGAACCAAGGTCACACCAGAGATCCAAACACATACTTCAATGTTTCCACATTATCCGAGAGATATGAGAAAGGGAGAACGTAAAGATATGCAGAGTAGACACTGATGACAACGTGGCAGACCCATTAACTAAGGCTCTCCCGTAAGCTAAGCATGATGGTCATATTAGGTCCATGGGTATTCGATACATGGGAGATTGGGCCTAGTGCAAGTGGGAGACTGTTAGTGTTATGCCCTAGGCCTATGGTTGATAGACTTATGTGTTGACATTATTTATTATTATATGAAAAGTTTATCATTTGATTATTATATGTTTTGCATATTTATTTGTAATAATCTCCGTCCCTAATTATTAAGTGAATAATTAGTATAAATGTTAATGGTTAATCATATGATGATTATATGCATAGAGATGCACATTAAATTTATGGGTACTTGTTAGAGAACAAGTGACTGGACTTGACCCGTATGAGATTTATGTCATGGTCAAATGTCATAATTAAATCTCATATGGTCGCTTCATTTATTCCCTAGACCTGATATTATCATGACCTTACATATGATGAAAGTCATGTTTGATTTTAGTCAAACGATATCTTAACACGATATCTATAAAGGCTATCTTTGGTATGATCGGATTCATGATGGGAAGGATGATAAGTCAAGATGGAATTTGTCCCTCAAAAGAGAGATGTTTTGCTTGGGCCCTTCGATGAGTGATAATGATGAAAGTGTATGGCCATACCCCAATGCGATTGGATTATCATTATACTCAACATCAAGAAAGCATTGAACAAATACAAGTTGACGAGGACCATGACTTGTGTTCAATATAACATGATGAGACAAAGGGAGAAATGGAAGTGCACCATTGGAAACGTGAACTCTTACGTTATATTATTTGGGTAGACATAATGGCTTGCTAGAGTCCGCTTATGTCTTATGAGAGTCGATATGATCGAGCTCATTGCCAACATAATATAATCCTATTGGGTCACACACAACTAGAATGAATTGATTATACCAGAGGAAGAAAATTAAGAGAATCCTTATGTGGCTTAAGACATAGCGCGACAGAACTTGTCTATGGGACTCGTCTGGTCGTGCGACACTTTAAGCCACAGAGGCGTTTTCAGACTAGTTTCCTAATTTGATTAGGAAACAAATATTAATGCTAAAGTAGTATAAATATAATTGTCTGTCAACACTAAAAAGCTAGCCGATATTCTGAAAAGAAAATCACAACAAAGTTCTCAATATTCTTCAAGGTTTACGATATAGCAATCATCAAGAAATCGTTCTTGGTTCATTCAAAGGTGTGGATACCATAAGAGGGTCTTCGCTCGTACGACGATCAAGGCCTAGAGTTTGAAGTTTGTGATTCGAAAATCACATTGTTTATTTGTTCGATAGCTCAAGAACGGAAAGCGTTCAAGGTTGGTTATTTCTATCTCATAGGAATTCAAGTTAATTATATAGAACGGATCCTAGGCTCTTTGGGTTTTATGTTATTAGATGCTTAATTCCGCTGCGCATGGACCCATAAAACCCAACACAAATGACTCCCCAAAATTGGATTCTTCCTTTCTTGTGCCATCGATATTGGAAGGAGAAGGGATTGAGGGTTGATTGTAGGAAGAAATAAACGAGCAACAAGCAAAATATTGCAGAGAAAAATCGCCTTGGCTCGAGCTGAGAAAGAGAATTTGAAAATAAGTATTTTCAAAATAAACAGCACCTGCTGTTATATTTCCCCGACAGTGGATGTATCGCATGTGATATCCTATCTCGCGCGAGATATACCTTCTGGAAATGTACGAAATTGTCCTCGACAATAAGCGTCTACAGAACGTCAAAATTCAAAATTTTGACACATTTACCCTTGGAAGTAACACACTAGCAAGGAAACATGAAAAATTGGCACCACAAGTCACGAAACGAGCCGAACGTGACACCCGCACAATTGCCCAATACGGCACCAGCCGCCCGAAAGTGATTGATCCAAAGATCAACTCATTCCACACGATTCAACGCCCAGACACGTGGATCGTCAAAAGAAAAGCCTGATCCATCGCCCAGACAGGTAGATCGTCAAAAGAAAAGCCCAATCCAATGCCCAGACAAGTGGATCGTCAAATCAAAAGCCCGGTTCAATGCCTAGACAGGTGAACCGTCATCACAAAAGCCAGATTCAATGCCCAAACAGGTGAATCGTCATCCTCAATAAGAAAAAGCCCGATTCGGAGCCCAGACAGGCGAATCATCACAAGACCGACAGGATTCAAAGGACCAGATAGGTAAGCCTTTATTTTCTAACATATTTCCCCGCAGGTTCGGAGCCCAGACATGCGAATCTTCAAATAGACAGGTATATTCAGAATTGGGTCTTGATTTGATTCCTCAGTATGAATTTACCCTTTTAAAACAAAATCTCCTCGATTTTCAAAATGATTTTCAAAATACCTAAAGCAACCTTTTCGTGTTTTGGAGTCGAACTACGTTATGGTCTGATTCTCCGATAGAGATACGTAGAAAGCCGTGCGGCCCGACCATCTCGATGTTCAGAATGATGTCTTTTCTATCATCGACATGACTTCTTTCTTAAGACTTGTCGACGAGGGGCTCTGTAGACACCCCATTCTGAACCAATCAGATCACATTTATACCGCTCTAAGTCTCGCCTTGAGTCAAGAAGTAGAAATCCACCATTTCGTCATGTTTCGTTAAGTTTTGGCTAACAACCGTTAGTTTGGGACTAAACTGCGTACGAGATAATGAGGGGAGGGTAGATTGTCCACAGACTGCCTTATCTCATGCAGAATAGCATGTCTCGCGCGAGATAAAGGAGTTCTGCAGACTGCAGATAGTAGTTTCCTCGTCGATTTCAACCTCTTTCGGGATAAAACTTCATCCATCTGGCCAGCCAATGAGGTTTGGGTTCTGGAACCTTCCCAAGGTGTTTGATCTCATCTTCAACACCTCTCCAACACCTATAAATACCAGAAGACTTTCAGTATTTTTGAACCCTATAATCCCAAGTAAAAAACCCCCACATTTACTGGTTTCTCTCCCTGAAAGATTCCTGTAAATCAAAAGATTGAGGCGAAGCTCTGTCCGTGTCAAGGGGCGACTCTAAACTTGAGTCGAAACTCTTCCCGAATTACCTCACGCAAGGTAACCTTTCTTTCCTTTCTAATTGATTGTTAGAGTGGTATAAATACATCGAATCTAGGATCAGCCTAGAGCCTCCCCAAATCATGGGGATGGTCTCGAAGCGATCAATCCTCTATTCCGTTTAACCCCGTTAAATGGATCTTTATTTTATTTATTTTTTGAAATCTTTTCCTTCTTTGAAACCTCTCTTTTCTTTAGCAAGACCGATCTCCGGATTGGGTGGAATGGGTGCTCCTTGACCTTCCCATTCCATAACCTAAGCCCCGAACCCAAAATCTATTTCAAAATGGTTTATCTATGTTTCCAAATGAATAATATAGGTGGCGACTCAAAAAGATGTTAAAAAAAGGAAAATCGCGCATCGCTACAAAAGGCATAAGTTTAAAAAATATGTTGTTGTGTGATGAAATTTTTGAGTTCGGAGGTCAGGTTACGCCTCGGGAAGAGAATGTTAGAGCTCACCCGAGTCTCCTCATAAAAATGAGTCTTTCGGTACCCCTTCTTTCTTTAAATGTTGTGTGTGTGTGCATGTGCTTTTAAAATGCATGCTGTATCGGATGTCTACATTGTACACTGCGTATTGAAATGTATTGAAATAGTGTAGGAAGGAAGCCTTACCAATGTTAGTTCATGTCTGTCTTCTGCTGGGGAATAGTGTTTGAGTGTTGAATAGTGTTCCGGGACGGATCGGGGTTTGCTTTAGGATGTGCCGGTTGTCTGCAACAGAGCTTTGACGTGCCTCGGGATTGTTAAGCGTGTACTCGGGCAGAGTTTCGTCGTGCATTGGGATCATAGGGATCATTGACTGGACTTGGGCAGAGGTTCTACGTGCGTTGGAATCGTCGGTTGTGCTCGGGCAGAGTTTCGGCTTGCACCGGGATCGTCGGCTGTCTCGAAAAGGGCTGGGATGCCTCGGGATGGACCAAAATGCCTCAGGATGGCTTGGCAGGGCTTCGGGATGGATCAGCGAGGCTTTGGAATGCCTCGGGAGTGCCTCGGGGTAGCTCGGGAGCGTCTCGGGAGCGCTCGGCAGTGCTCGACAGAGCTTCGGAGTACCACGAGGGGCCTCGAAATGCTCCGAAGGGAATCGAAAGGGATCGGGATTGCCTCAAAGGGTCTTGGAGGGGATGCCTGAAGGCTGGGAGAGAGGAGAGAAGAGGGAGATGTGAAAATTATGAGGGGGGGAGCCCTCTATTTATAGGGTCCAGATTCTAGCTAGTTGTGTCGCACGACACTGTCAACCATTACCAGTTTTTTGGTTTTTCTGAATTTAAGGGAATATTGTGGACTTTAAGTGGATTTTGTAATTATGATGTCCGGATGCAAAGTGGTCCGCATGGACTGATGTTGCTTTTCCAAATTTCCAAAATTCCTAAAAAGTCCTTTTGTACTTTTTATCCCAGAATGGCCCCCCTTTGTTTGGTTAGTGGTTTTTGGAGTTTTTGAGGGCTACGGGTGTTCGAGACTGCATTTGTGTGAGTCTGCGATGTTTCACGTGCGTTCTGAAGAGAGTGATCTAGATTGGGGTACTTACAGAAGCCCCTCGACGACGTCACTAACGGAGGAAGTGGGGTCGTCGATAAGATAAGGGTCGTGATTTGGATCGCGTGCTGGGAGAGGATGTGACCATGTAGGCCGGTTTGTGAGGACGTGGTAGTGTCCTTTTTGTGTGACCGTTTAGGTCGGTTGGCTGGACCCTTTGACAGGATTCCTACGTATCCCGTATGGGAATCAAGCCTGATCATAGTTCGTGTGTGGGGTGAGTGTTGTCGTGCACGAGGACGTGTGATGTCCTCTGACTGAGACTCTGTGCGTGGACGTGGTGGTATCCTGTGGGTGACCATTTCGGTCGGTTGGCTGGACCCTTTGGTAGGATTCCTACGTATCCCTAGCGGGAATCAAGCCTGATCGTAGTTCAGAATGGTGTAATTGTGAGTGTATGTGGGCGTGTTGGTGCCTTGAGGTGATGTGACTGCTAAGGTCGAATGTGAGGACGTGGTGGTGTCCTGAAATGGAAATTTTACGGTTTTTCGAATTGGGTAATTTAAAGAATTCCGGGCTATGGATAATGATTTGGGAGGTTTATACGGTCTTTCGGATCGAGTAATTTAAAGCCTTCCGGGCTGCGGATAGTGATTTGGAAGGTTTATACGGTCTTCCAGACCGAGTAATTTAAAGCCTTCCGGGCTGCGGATAGTGATTTGAGAGGTTTATACGGTCTTCCGAACCGAGTAATTTAAAGCCTTCCGGGCTGCGGATAGTGATTTGGGAGGTTTATACGGTCTTCTGGACCGAGTAATTTAAAGCCTTCCGGGCTGCGGATAGTGATTTGGGAGGTTTATACGGTCTTTCGGACCGAGTAATTTAAAGCCTTCCGGGCTGCGGATAGTGATGAGGACGTGTTATGCCCTCTAACTGAGGTTGTGCCATGTGTGAGGATGTGTTGTGTCCTCTGACTGAGGTTGTGTCGTGTGTCAGGATGTGTTGTGTCCTCTGACCGAGGTGAGGATTTCAGGCTTACTTTGTTGGCCGATGTTTGGTTTACCGTTTTGTGTTTTGGAGGCATTTTGTGCCTTGGGATTTGTGTTTGGAGGCCTTTGCGCCTTTTGTGTTTGTTTTACCATTTAGTGGGCGAGATTCGGGCTTACGAATGACGGCTGGTGTTTGGTTTACCGTTTTGTGGGCAAGGCTCGGGCTTACGATGACGGCCGGTGTTTGGTTTACCATTTTGTGGGCAAGGCTCGGCTTACGAATGACGGCCGGTGAATGACGGCCGGTGTTTGGTTTACCGTTTTATGTTTTGGAGGCATTTTGTGCCTTGGGATTTGTGTTTGGAGGCGTTTGCGCCTTTTGTGTTTATTTTACCATTTAGTGGGCGAGGTTCGGGATTACGAATGACGGCTGGTGTTTGGTTTACCGTTTTGTGGGCAAGGCTCGGGCTTACGAATGACGGTCGGTGTTTGGTTTACCGTTTTGTGGGCGAGGTTCGGGCTTACGAATGATGACCGGTGTTTGGTTTACCGTTTTGTGGGCAAGGCTCGGGCTTACAAATGACGGCCGATGTTTGGTTTACCGTTTTGTGGGCAAGGTTCGGGCTTACGAATGATGGCCGGTGTTTGTTTGGTTGGGTTAAGGACCAAACTGCATTGAATTTGCTGAAAAAGGCCTTTAGACGGCCAGGGGCAAAAATTATAAGGGCAAAAGGGTAATCTTGCCAGGGGATGCAAAGTGGTCCGCACGGATGCCCTTTGTTTGCAAAGTGGTCCGCACGGATTGGCTTTGAAATTTGATTTTCCAAAATCAGATCAGCTTCCAGCCACGACGCCATTCTTCCATCTTCATCTTTTGTCGAGCGAAAAAGAGAGAGAGAGGGAGAGAAAAAATTGATTTTTGTTCAAAATTTCCTTAAGGAATTCTTCCGAGTCACTTGAATTGCTTGTAATGGCGGAAAGAATTAGACGAGGTCATTGCAAAAGGAGCCAAGAGGCTATCGAGAGGAGATTGGATCTCCAAAGGAATTGCACTTCCTTTGTGCCTTCGTCAAGGAATCCGGATGTGTTGTATCCGGATCCGGAGGTGCACAACTTGCAGGAGAGGACCGTAAGGGAGGTAAGAAATCAATTTTGTTTTGATTCTTGCTTGAATTGTTGTATGCTAGAACTAGGTTTTAGTTTTCGCATATTTGGGGCTTTTGTTGTTGCCATGCTCTTTTTGTGAAATTTATGATGAATTGTTGAAATTGAGCATGTAAGAATTGTGGGTATGTGATTTTTGTGCAAAAATGTGGAGATTAGCTCTTATTTGTAAAAATAAAGTGCCTCTCTTTGAAATGCATGATTTGGTGATTTGTACCTTATGCTATTTTTGCATGTACATTGTGAAAAAATTGCCGTGTAGGGACGGACTTTGTGTAAAAAGCGTGACGTGTGCCGTATTTTTGTGACGGACTCTGTGGGGAATTTATGTGCAATGTGTGCCGTGTTTTTGTGATGGGTTTTTGAAAATGTGTCGTGTAGTGCATGCCGTGTTTTCGTGACGGACTATGTGGGGAATTTATGTGCAATGTGTGCCGTGTGTTTTGTGACGGGTTTTTGAAAATGTGTCGTGTAGTGCATGCCGTGTTTTCGTGACGGACTATGTGGGGAAAATTATGTGCAATGTGTGCCGTGTTTTTGTGACGGGTTTTTTATGTTTTGCCGTGTTGGGACAGACTTTTTATGTTTTGCCGTGTTGGGACGGACTTTTTATGTTTTGCCGTGTTGGGACGGACTTTTTATGCTTTCGTTTCTCTTTGGTATATTTGCATTAAGTACTGTTATTGACGTACCTTTGCTGTGTTTACCTGCAGGATGAGGTGCCTTCGTCTGGAAAGGCGAAGAAGATGAAGTCTCAGGGGTCGCTCGAGGCCATAGTTGAGCTGTGGCAGCACCTGCCGGAGATCTCCAGGGAGGGTAGACCGAGTCCTAAGAGGCTGGTCTTTGATTCTGGTTTGGGCGTGTTCGTTGAGAACTTGGCCGGGATCGCGGAGACGCAGAAGAACAAGGGCGTCTTCTTGGCTTTGTCTGAGTATTGGTGGGATACCACGCATACCTTCCATCTTAGCTGGGGAGAGGTGACGGTGACTCCTACCAATTTTGCGGCAATTACTGGGCTTTCCTTCAAAGGAGGGCCAGTGAGATGGCGGGACAGGATGTCAGATGGGATGCTGGCGGAGCTGCTGGGCTTTGCGCCCTTCCCTCGTAAGGGCCTGGGTATGCTGTATAGCGATGTAGAGGCGCAGATCACGGCCAACATCGGGGCTTATCGCCGGGGCACTGGATTGGTGACGGCTGAGCAGCTGGCGCGCTCCTTTCTGTGGTTTGCTCTTTCCGAGACTCTGTTCTCGAATCACGCCTCCTCCTCTCTTTTCCCTCTGCTGGAGAGTTTGGTGGACTTGGGGAGGGTTGGTGAGATTGCATGGGGAGAGGCGGGCTTGGCTGAGCTCTATTTTTCCATGGACAGGTTTAGCCGAGGCGTGGCCAGTCCCCTGGGGTGCTTCGATTTTGCATTGGAGGTATGAGTTTATTGCTGTTTGTGGTTTAACAGTTTGTCATTTCTCCGTCTTCTTTTGTTCTGAGCCTTATTTACTTTTGTTGCAGGTGTGGTGCTACGAGATCTTCCAGTGCCAGCCGTGGGACCGAGAGGCTGAGGTCATGGTGGCCTATCCTGCTATACTGGGCTGGGCCCATTCTATGAGGAGGGGGAGGACGGTCAGGGGGAAGCTCACTATTGCATATCGGGATGTGCAGGAGTTCCTGGAGAGAGATAGCCCGGTGGGGTTCGAATTGTATCCCTGGGTACGGTATGGCAACGACGAGCTCGAGGGCGGTCCCGCGGTGACACGACAGAGGAAGATGTTGCGGGGCCTGACTTGTGATGTTATGTATCTGGGGGAGAGGGTCTTCTGGCAGCATGGCGCAGGCGAGCCCCCTGTGGCTCCGAGGGATCCGCCCTTCGGGATGATGCATCCTCGTGATATGGATGTGCTGGAGTACGATAGGTACTTGGAGGGTGTGAGCGCCGAGGAGTTCATCCTGTATGGCGAGGAGTACGGGGCCTTCGTTAGGCGGAAGCTGAGGACGCCATAGGTGTTGGCGAGGGAGAGGCAGGATGGCCCACCGCGTCCCCCAGATGTTCCGGTGCCTGGGCCGGACTTCACGTATGTCCGCGGGGATTCTTCGAGGAGGAGGGTGTCTGTGCCCATCCCTGAGCAGGCTCCTGCTGCTTATCGGGTTGACCCGGATGCTCCGGTGAGTGTGCTTACTCTTTTCCATCTTGGCATCTTTTCTGTATTTTTCTCTTTTTGTCGAGTATGATTGCTTTTCTTTAGCTGAGCGTTTCTTTGGTTGTTTGCTTGCGCAGGTCTCGGGGAGATCCTTTGATACGTTGACCCGCCGGTTTGTGGGGATACGGTCTTTTGCGAAGAAGCTCGCGGGGAAGCTGTCTTGCAGGTCTTCGCGGCGTGCGCCGGCGTTTGAGCCGATGCCTTCGAGGCATTCTGTGGATACTCCTTCGTCGAGGGCTGAGCCAGGGCCACAGCAGGAGGGACCAGTTCGGGGGCGGCATAGTCTAGATGCCGGGACTCTTCGGGGGCCCAGAGGCCGCAGACTCTTCACCAGTTCTTTCCTCCGCAGGATGCACAGGGAGAGGGTTCGTCGGCGCATCCCTTCTATGATCCTTTCACCAGGTTTGATCCTTCGGAGTACTTCGAGTACTCGCCTCAGGAGGGGGACAGTATTCTGATGACGAGGGTGTGGCTGGCGAGTTTGCCGAGATGCCGGACTTCTCGTTTGCTGAGGTTGATGATGATGAGTCGGAGTAGGGCTCATTTGCTTTCCCTCTTTCCATTTTTTGTTTTTTTTTGTTTAGCAACAGACATTTTGGTACCTGTAATAAAACATTTGTATATGCACAACAAAGTATTTTATTTGAGATATAATGCTGTATTTTGTGATTCCCGGGGATTGTCCTAGGAATTGTTGCTAGTTTATTATTTGTGCATGTCACATGAGCTGGGAATGCATTTGTGGTTAGTGTATGGTTGCCGAAAATGGCTTTGGCCAGGATTTTGGACAGTTTGGGGCAAGGTCCTGCCGAGAACAGTAGCTGTTTGGCAGTTTGCTGAAAATGTGGGACCATGCTGTAAAGTGGTCCGTACGGGCTCATCTAGCATGCAAAGTGGTCCGTGCGGATCCACCTTGCTTTTGGGGAGGAAATAAGAGTTTACAGAAGGTCTGGCTTCCTGCCATTTCTCATTTGCAGTCATTTCGAGCTTCCTTTCCCATTTTCTCTAGAAACCTCCACTTTTGCCATGGATTATTTGTCTTCTTCAAGAATTTTGCCGAGGCTTTCGAAGGATAGGCGAGCATATTTCCTTGAGCGGCTCGATACGTGGGTGAGGCACCATATGAGGCACAACAAATAGGCTTTCGAGGTGAGATTTCGACTCTGCTCGGTTTGGTCCCTTCGGGAGTTAGTTCCTGATTGGGAATTGTTGCGGGGTGCCGCGAGGTTCTGGGATGTTAGGAGGCACGTGTATAGCTTCTCCTACAATGAAGTGATGCCCACCTTTGAGGATTTTCGGGCTTTGATTGGAGGACCGGAGGTGGAGGCCATCTCGCTTCCTGTGATTGGCGATGAAGTCGTGAGCGTGAAGCTTGCATGGTTTCTTCGGACTTCGTTGGAAGAAGTGCAGGGTATGACTTTTGATTCTGGTCATATTGACATTTCTGCGCTGCCGGAGTGGTTTATGGGCGAGGAGAGTGATGTCTTATGGGATGCCTTTGCCTTGTGCGTGATAGCAATGCTTTTCATGGTCGGCTCCCCTGGGGTCTGTGACGGTGCTTCACGGTATTGATCATCTGGTGACTGGGGATATTGCTCCATTGGTCCTGGGGGAGACCCTTCACGGTATTGATCATCTGGCGACTGGGGATAGGTTCATGAGAGGGGGGAGCCCTGCTTTGCTCACTCTGTGGTTGCGAGAGAGACTTCGAGCTATGCCTGAGGCTCCGGCATCATTTAGCCCGTGGACGTTTGCTCGGCGACCTCTTGTATTGGATATGGATCAGTCCGCCTTGGAGAGATGGATGGCACAACTTGGTACGCATCAGATTCGTTGGTGGGTTCCGCACTGGGGGATTGAGACTTGGAGGGCCTTTCAGGAAGGGTCCTCTGTTGTCAGAGTTCTAGGTTTGTCTTGGTCCTCTTTCTATATTCCGTCGCTCATTTCCCGGCAGTTCGGGATGAGGCAGGAACCTCTGCTGGGCTGGGATGACATTGCCACTGCGGAGGTAGCTTCTCTTTGTATGGCAGCTTCAGATGCCTTTCTGTATTTTCTGAGGGTATGGAAGTATTCCGCTTTCCCTCCGGTGGTGCTCCTTTGACGTCGGGAGAGTGTTGTGTTGACCACCGAGTACCTGGATTGGAACGAACAGCATGTCGGGTAGTCCCAAATGGTTTTGGGCAGCAGGCGTGAAGCGATTTTGGGGCAAAGTTGCCGTCCTAGCTACAGCCTTAGGAGTGCCGAAGCCTGGTCTAACCCTCGGAATGTGACAGGAGACGCTTTGTTCGACTATGAGACCAGAGTTGACCGACTAACGGAGAGAGGTACTCTTTTGCAGATCGCAGGGAGGAGATCCGGGCTGAGGCATGGACGAATGAAGCTTTGCGAGCGCCGGATTGTTTGACTCTACCGGGAGGACCCCTAATCTCGGGATGAGAGAGACAGAGTTGGCTCGCATTGAGTGAAAGAAGACTCGCCGGGGACGAGGGAAGAAAGAGAAGAATGGCGAAGGGACAAGCACATGTAACGCGGAATGACATCCTAAGTATCCATTCATTGCATTGCAGACACAATATTTGTTAAATGTATTAAGCTGTCTTTTAGCATGTTGTGAACTTGAGAGTAGACCGTGCTTGAACTCATCAAGAAATGTTGTAATCGTTAGTGATTTGTGATTTACTTTTAAAGCTTTATCGAGATGCAAGATCTCTTGTTCGCCTTTTGTTTCTTTTGTGAGCCCTGGCGGCGTCCATCTTTGGACCTTTCAGTTGTATTTGTGGACTGAAGCAGTCTGAGCCTTGACGACATCCCTTTTTGTTTGGGTTATGTGTTTGGATGGGAAGGTTGGGTGTTTTCTTGACAAGTCATTTTTGATGGTCTTTTCTGTGGCTTCCTTGCTTCTTGTTTGTCGGCACTGGGTTCTTGACCTCTTTTTTGTAGCTTCTGCTTGAGCTTATTTTTTTATATTGAAGCGCGTGAGGGCGAAGACAAGCCCCTAGCTTGGAGTGTACATGGGTCTGTCTTTTGACGCTGAGTGACCTTCGGATGTCCTTTGATGTTGCCGCCATCGTTTGACTTGGTCAAGGTGCTGGTGGGGGCATGTTTTTGGAAAGTGTATAGTTTGATGGAGGCCTTGGTTGACATTCAAACTTTTTTTGTTTTTTGTGTGTTTTTAGACTGGACCAGTTAAGGTTGCCTACGTTCCCCCGGACTAGAGGGCTCAGGTCTGCGTAGTTCGACACTACAAGGAGTGTCAAGAGATGCACATTTGGTCTTTTTTAGGCGAAGTATCTGCGAAGCTTACTTCCGGTGACTGAATTCATGAAGGGATTGCCGTCTAGGTCTGTCAGCTTCATGGCACCTCCGGAGAAGATCTTTTGAACCACGAAAGGGCCGATCTATGTTGGTTCCCACTTTCCCAGTGGGTTGGTTTGAGTGGGGGGCTTTTCCTTGAGTACCAGATCGCCTTCCCTGATGTCTCGGGACTTGACTTTCTTGTTGAAGGCTCTAGCCTTTCTGCTTTGGTAGGCTCGGTTGTGCTCCATGGCCTTTAGTCGTCGCTCATCTAGCAGAGCAAGTTCCTCGTGTCGGCTTCAGAGCCATTCGATTTCGTTGATCTAGTTTTCCAGTAGCACTCGAAGTGAGGGAATTTCCAATTCAACGGGCAATACTGCTTCCATCCCGTATGTCAGGGCGAATGGAGTTTCTCCCGTGGCTGTCCTGACAGATGTTCGGTAGCCCCAAAGTGCCAAGTGCAACTTCTCAAGCCAATCACGTCCTTGGGTGGTCATTTTTCGGATGATCCTTTCGAGGGTCTTGTTTGCTGCTTCTACTGCGCCGTTTGTTTGTGGCCTGTAGGGAGAAGACTTGTGGCGTGTGATCTTGAATTCGGCCAGCTGTCTGTCGCATTCTCCTTCGAAGTGAGAGCCGTTGTCGAATATGACCTCATTCAGTATGCCGTATCGGCATATAATGTTTTCCTTGAGGAAATGGGCGACCTTCCTGGAAGTTAGCACCTTGTATGACTTGGCTTCGACCCATTTTGTGAAGCAGTCGATCGCTACCAAGACGAATTCGTGGCCGTTCCTGCCTGGCAGAGCGATGTTCCTGATGATGTCAATTCCCCATGTGGCAAAGGGCCATGTCGTAGTCATGCAGTAGAGATCGTGAGGAGGTAGATGATTGAGGTTGGAGAACCGTTGACACTTGTCGCAGCATCGGACAAAGTGGATGCAGTCGGCGTCCATGGAGATCCAGTAGTAGCCCATCCGAAGAATGATTTGCATCAGGGCTCTGGCGTTCATGTGGGGGCCGCAAGCCCCATTGTGGACTTCGTTCATGAGCTCATTTACTTTTTCCTGGCTGCTGCAGCGTAGGAGTGGTCCCTGGTAGCGCTTTTTGTATAGCATGTCTCCAAGGATGACAAAGTGAGAGGTGAGGCATTTTAGGGCCATGATGCTCTTGGCTTTGACTCCTTCCTTGCGCTGGCCTTCCTCGTTCATGAAGTCGGTTTCCCCATTTTTGAGGTATTAGAAGATCTGGCGGACGAATTGTGTTGGTGAAGAGGCTTCCGATTTGCGTCTCTTTGTCTCTTCAGCAGTTCCCCAAATCTATTGTGATTAAAACCTTCTCAGCAGCTTGGGCCAGGTTTTTCTCTCATTTGACAATGTACTTAAAGGTTTGTTTAATGCATTGGTTCAATTAATGTGTCTGCTTCTTTATTAGATGAATAGTTATTAACTGTTTGTGATTTAGTTAACTAATCATTTCGTTAAAGATGCAATGAACGGATATTTAGAAAGGTCGGACCTTTTATTGAAAGCGTAGAGAAGATACATTGTTGATTATGGACACACAATCTTCCGGCGTAGAGCTATCAGATGACTCGAAAGACATGAATTCACTGACAACATGACTCGGAGCTAGACTTTAGGCGACGAGGGATTGGACCAGGCTTCATTGCTCTTTGCAGGCTGTAGGTCTAGAGAGGGTGGCGATGGCTTTGGTGGCCATTCTTCGGTTGATGAGGTCCCTCCATTGCTGTTGCTACCAGATCTCGGGGGGCCTTGATGATAGAAGTCATGGAGAGCTTCTTCCAGGAGGGAGAAGCATTCGTTGATTCGGAGTTGATTCTTGCTGATGTTGATTATCTTCATAGAATCTGCTTCCTTATCTGGGATCTTTGCTTGGATGACATTTACAATGTCTGAATCGAGGGGGTATGCTATCTCTCCTTCTCTGATTAGGCTTTGAAGGAGGTTGCGCCATTGTTCTTCCAGGTTAGATACCGGGATGTTGAATTGGACTATGATGTGATGGATGTCCCCGTGAGATCTGAGCGTGTCGGCAAGAGGGTTGTCCTGCACTAGCGGGTCGGTGATGAGCCAGCTTTCCTCAGGAGGCTTTTCGGCGAAGTATGAGTCTACTTCTCGATCAAGCTCCATCTGGGCGTCCATCTCTTGATCTTCTTTCAAGCATTCATCGCAGTCGCATATTTCAGCGTTGTCATCTTGGCCCATGAGTTCTTCGATCTCTAGCTCGTCACGGCTTAGAGCGTGGATGTAGGGATCAATTTCGTAGCGGGACATGACTGGAGACTCGCCTGCAGAGGAGTATTTGGTCATGTCGGGACCTTCTTTTGGGTCATAGCTTGCTGGCCAAGCACTTGCCATCGTGCTGCTTCCACGGATCATCTCGAGGTTTCCATTGGCGTTGATGAATTTCACACATTGGTGAAGAGTAGATGATACTGCATTCATCTGATGCAGCCAAGGTCGTCCCAGCAGGGCAGAGAAGGTTGGTTTGATTTCCACAACTTGGAATTCTACCGACTCCAATTGTTCATTGAATTGGATCCTCAGATTGATTACTCCTATGACAGGGCGTGGAGTGGAGTCCTAAGCTCAGATTATCCGAGGCAAAGGTCTCATCAGGGAGCGGTCGACACGGAGTCATTTCAATGTGCGCAAGGCAATGATATTGACCGCGGAGCCATTATCGATCAAAACGTTCGGGAGGTAGAACCTCTCTATCTTTATGAGGATGAGGAGGGCCTCGTTGTGTCTATTTTCACATATCGGCACGTCTGCGTCTGTGAAGGCTAGACCACTTCTGGTGCTGCTGTTTGATTCAGTCTCCTCCGGGGAGCGTTCGATCATCCATTGGTGTGTCTCGATCATGGCAGAGATCGTAGGAAGACACTCATCCTTGGGTTTTCCTATCGGGATTCCCGGTCACGGGAGCGTTTGATTCTGGTTTCACATTCCCAGTCATAGCGGGATAGCATGTTGACGGTTTCGGAGATTGCAGGAGGCCTATTCTTGCATGGAGTCTCGCCGAAGGCTATCATGTTCACCCTGTCGTTTCGAGGGAATGGATTTCAAATGGTGTTGGGGCCACGGGGGCGTTCCAACTTTCCTTCTTCGATTAGCCCCTGGACCACTTGCTTCAGCACGAAGCAATTGTCGGTGGTGTGACCGGGGTAGTTGTGGAAGGCGCAGTGCTTGCTCATATCCATGTTGGGCTTGAGAGTCTTTGGTTGGAAATTCTCGAGAGGCTTGAGAAGATTTCGCTTTACCAATGCTTTGAATACTTGGCCCAGAGGCATTTTGAGGTTGTTGAAATGCTGGAACTGTGGTATGCGAGGGGGATTGTTGTTACTTGTGGGTGCTTGATCGCGGTTTACTTGAGCTCCGTTCTGGATGTAGTGTACTGCTCCAGCTGCTTCTTTTCCTTTGTTCGGGACAGGTGCTGGATTTGACAGGCTTGTCCGATAGCGGTAAGACGAAGCAGGGGTCGCTGTTGTCTTCTGGAGGCTCAGGGTCTTTTCGAACATGGTTCCGGCGTTGACCATGGCACGGAGATATGGATAGAAGTGATGGCTGATCAAGGTCCTCAGAGATGGTTGAGGTAGGAATGGAAGATGTCTATTTGCTCTTCTTTGGTAAGCGGATCCATTATCTCGCTTAGCTTCCAGTTCCATCTTTTGTAGAACTCACCCACAGGCTCGTCGTCCTTTTGTTCGGTGGCTTGCAAATCATGGCGGTTTGTTTTCCACTTAAGGTTGGCGCGGTACTTCTCCAGGAAGATCTCGCTGATTTGGTCCCATGTGGAGCGGTTTTCTGCCTTTACGTTGAGGAACCACCTTAGCGCTGTGGATTTGAGGGAATGCTGGAAGTGATCCGCCATTTGTTGAGGGGTTGCCCCTTTGGCTCTCATACCCAAGACATAGGTGACGATGTGGGTTTTTGGGAATTCTGTCCTGTCAAACTTTTCCATTGCCGACATTCTGAATTTCGGTGGAAACGGGACCACCTTGTTTGGATCAGTGGGCATGAGGGAGTCCTTCCGAGAGTTGGCTAGTTTGCCTTGCATGTCCTTCATCTGTTCGATCAACCAAGCCATGTGGGGATCGGTAGGTGAGGCGGGTTGCCATTTTTGGGGTTGGAAACCGAAGATGGAGGTGGATTGGCTGATGGGATCGCCATTCGGGAGTCTGGGGGAGGTAGTTGAGTGTATACCATCCCGTATCCCGGATTGTTGAGATTAAGGGCATGATTACCCGGGCTGCTAAGGGTTGTGTTTGGAAATTGGGGAAATGTTTTATTAGCGCCAAGTGGCAGACCAGCGGGTGGCAGGTTTGAGATGTCGGGATATTCGCTTGGGATGCCTGTCCCGGGTAAACATTGGGATTTTTGGTTATGGTTGCGAGGCTCGTATAGAGGCAGAGGATTGAATCCTGGGGGATACCAAGATGCATTGGGATCTGGCGGAGCATGCACGTATGTGTGCTGTTTATACTGAGCTTGGGGCGCAGGGCCGGGAAATTGACTGTGCTGAGGCGGGCATATCGGAGCTGCTTGACTGATGCCTGAGTGGAGCTTTGAGCGAGAGCTGCTTTGCGTTGCTGGGATCTCGTAGCTTGGCAGAGGTGGAACCTTCTAATAGCTTTGAGAGACCGGGGGATCCGGTATTTCTTCGTCTTCTATGAGAATGAAGGTCCCATGTGTTTGGGGAACGACCATGGTTCCACGAAGGCGCAGGGTGTCTACGATCCAGGCTTGCTGCTCTTCTTGGCGCTTCTTGAGAGTTTCGAAGGCTTGCAGAACCTCCTCCATTGTTTGGAGGTTTCTCAGTGGCGTGGTTCCGTTTCCCTCACTGTTATCAGTTGATCCCGCCATGGGGGAGTAGCGGACTGTTCGGACCGCTGAACCGGAAGGGCTGTCGGACGTTGTGACCTCGATACTGAAAAGGCGGCTCCCGGGTACTCTCAACCACTCTCGGTTCGCTGGAGGGGTGACGGGTAAGGTTTAGACATGGGAAGGCCTTTTGGATAAGAGGGGAAAGCTCATGTAACATGCAGTTTCCGCTTTTTCCTTTTTCCTTTTATTTTTGATTTTTTTGTTGTTTTAATTTACTTAAAACAGTGTTTTCTCAGAATCCTAAGTTGGTTGGAAAAGATTGCTCTTCTTTTTCGCAACTATGCTAGATCCTGGGTCAGTGGAGACCATCTGTGCGGCTATAAGCCCCTCGTTTTGCACCTGTATTTCAACATCCCAGGGTGGGCAGCCCCGGGCGAGGGTCCTATAGGGCAAGCGATTTCCACCAGCCTAAAAAGAAAAATCAAACCTAAGGATCGAGCCTATCATGTTGTTTTAATGCGTCGGCCATGTGAATAGTGAGCCAAGCCGGCACCTGAGTCAAGATCTGGTCGAGAGTTCGGCATGACCTCTCTTTACTTTGCTTGCCAAGGGATCTGTGACGTTAGGCATTGGCTGGGTCATATCGTCATGGCTGACGTATTAAAGGCTTGATGACGTGGTGTCATGTGGGCATGGATGTATATCTGGGACGGAACATCGTCTGGGTGTAGCTTCGGAAATCAAGATCAGGTTAGGATTTTAGTATGACCTTTCATCGCTTTGCTTGTGCAAGGGATCTTGAGTTCCGAGCTTCGACTCAGAAAATGTCCGGCATGGGATATGTATCCAGGTTGTATGACACGGACTGGGTAGAAACCAACCGAGTCTGGACAGAGTGTGCCGCAAGCGTGCATGGTTGACACTGGCTAGGATGGGATGTTTGGAATGATCCCATGCGCATCTGAAAGGCGTCAAGAAGACCAATCGGACTGCAACTGAGACCACCCCGGGTTAAGGGTTGTAGTGTGCAGTGTATCCGAGGCAGCAAGTCCACGTAGCGTGCGGTGTACCGAGGCAGCATTGCGAGTAGTGTGCGGTCACTAAAATTCTTTTTCTGAGTAAAACATAAGTTTTTATGAAGAATTTTAAATGTATGTACACAAATTTATATTGATGCCTTTTTTGTATTTTTATTTTTTTTTGTAAAATAAAAAGTAAAGCACATGCACACACAGACAATAGTTAAAGAAAGGGGTGAAATGAAAGTTTGACCCTCATCATTGTTTTTTAAAAATCTTTTGATTTTGTTTAAATGTTTTTAAAACAAAACGTCCCAAGCGGAGTCGTCAACTGAAATTACCCGGATCCGGCTTGCACGCGGGCCCCGGTATCTCGCTGGTTGGTGGAGGAGGTGTCTCGCTACGTTTTTGCTTGTAGAGTCGCCACGCCGTTTTGATTTAGCCCAAAACATTGAGAAAAGGCATCAGTTTAAAAAAACTGTTGTTATGTGATGAGATTTTTGAGTTCGGAGGTCAGGTTATGCCTCTGGAAGAGAATGTTAGAGCTCACCCGTGTCACCTCGTAAAAAAGAGTCTTTCGGTACCCCTTCTTTCTTTAAATGTTGTGTGTGTGTGTATGTGCTTTTAAAATGCATGCTGTATCGGATGTCTACATTATACACTGCGTATTGAAATGTATTGAAATAGTGTAGGAAGGAAGCCTTACCAATGTTGATTCGTATCTGTCTTCCGCTGGGGAATAGTGTTTGACTGTTGAATAGTGTTCTGGGACGAACCGGGGTTTGCTTTGGGATGTGTCGGTTGTCTGCGGACAGAGCTTCGGCGTGCCACGGGATTGTTAAGCATGTACTCGGGCAGAGTTTCGTCATGCGTTGGGATCGCAGGGATCGTTGACTGGACTCGGGCAGATGTTCGTCGTGTGTTCGGATCGTCGATTGTGCTCGGGCAGAGTTCCGGCTTGCGTCGGGATCGTTGGTTGTGCTCGAAAAGGGCCAAGACGCCTCTGGATGGTTCGGAATGCCTCGAGATGGCTTGGCAGGGCTTCGGGATTGATCGGCGAGGCTTTAGAATGCCTCGGGACAGCTCGGGAGCGCTCGGCAGTGCTCGGCAGAGCTTCAGAGTGCCACGAGGAGACTCGGAATGCTCCGGAGGGAACCGAAAGGGATCGGGATTGCCTCGGAGGGTCTTAGAGGGGATGCCTGAAGGCTGGGAGAGAGGAGAGAAGAGGGAGATGTGAAAATTATGAGGGGGGAGCCCTCTATTTATAGGGTCCAGATTCTGGCTAGTTGTGTCGCACGACACTGTCAGCCATTACCAGTTTTTTGATTTTCCTAGATTTAAGGAAATATTGTGGACTTTAAGGGGATTTTATAATTATGATGTTTGGATGCAAAGTGGTCCGCACGGACTGATGTTGCTTTTCCAAATTTTCCAAAATTCCTAAAAAGTCCTTTTGTACTTTTTTATCCCAGCATGCCCCCCCTTTATTTGGTTGGTGGTTTTTGGGGTTTTTGAGGGCTACGGGTCTTTGAGACTGCATTTGTGTGAGTCTGCGGTGTTTCCCGTGCATTGGGAAGAGAGTGATCCAGATTGGGGTACTTTCAACAGCGCCATTGTAAGTACCCCAATCTGGATCGCTCTCCATCCAAGCATACGACAAAACCAGGGGCAAACTTCCGGAGGTCATAACTCCTTCATCCGAACTCCGATTGAGACGTGCCATATATGGTTGAAAAGCTCTCGACGAGAACTAGCTTGCCATCACAATTACAAAATGTAAAAAAGCATGGAAGTCCGTACGGACCTCTTTGCTCCTAGACATCATAATTGTAAAATCCGCTTAAAGTCCACGAGATTCCCTCAAATCCCGGAGAACATCATTACCCCCCTACATGGTTGGTCCGTACGGACCTCTTTGCATGCCTAGATGGTCCGTACGGACCTCTTTGCAGAGGGGACATAATCATTTCAGAAATCCTCATCATTCCCTGAAATCGAGGAAAACCAAAAAACTAGATTACCTAGAAGGTCCGTACGGACCTTCTTGCAGTTTTCTGGCACTATAAATAGAGGGTTCCCCCTCCCTCATTTTCACACATTTCCCTCTTCTCTCCTCTCCCCCCAGCCTTCAGGCTCCCCTCTAAGACCCTTCGGGGCAATCCCGACCCCTTTCGGATCCTTCCGAGGCCTTCCGAGCTCCCTTGTGGTGCTCCGAAGCCTCTCCGAGCGCTCCCGCGACGCTCCCGCGCTGCCCCGAGGCACTCTCGAGGTACTCTGAGGCCCCTTGTGGTACTCCGAGGCCTTGCCTGGTCTTTCCCGAGGCATCCCGGCTCTTTTCGAGTCAAACCGACGATTCCAACCCACGCCGAACATCTGCCCGAATCCAACCAACGATTCCAACGCACGCCGAACCTCTACCCGAATCCAACCGACAATTCCAACCCAAGCCGAAACTCTGCCCGAACGCAGCCTACAATCTCAAATCACGCCGAAACTCTATCCGCAGACAACCGACCCCTCCCGAAGCAATCCCGGTCCGTGCCGAAACACTATTCCATCCTCAAACACTATTCTCCAGCGGAAGACAGACACGAACCAACATTGGTAAGGCTTCCTTCCATTACTATTTCAATACATTTCAATACGTAGTGTACAATGTAGACGTCCGATACAGCATGCATTTTTAAAAGCACACACACACAAAACAGTTAAAGAATATTAGGGGTATCTGAAAGACTCGTTTTTACGAGGCGACTCGGGTGAGCTCTAAGATTCTAATATTATCTTCCCGAGGAGTCATCTGACCTCCGAACTCAAAATCTCATCGCACAAAAACAGTTTATTTCTAAACTGATGCCCTTTTTCAATGTTTTGGGCTTAATAAAAACGGCGTGGCGACTCTACAATTGCGAAAACAACGGCGAGACACCTCCAACACGCTAAAGCGGAATAAGCCAGATACCGGGGTGCGAACGCGCTGCCTCTCGGATCCGGGCGACTTCCCGAAGCGACGAATGCGAGATGCCGGGGCCCGCGCGCTAGCCGGATCCGGGTAATTTCAGTTGGCGACTCCGCAGGGGAATATTTTGTTTTAAAAACTTTTAAACAAAACAAAAGATTTTTAAAACAATGATGAGGGTCAAACTTTCATTTTACCTCATTCTTTAACTGTTGTGTGTGTGTGCATGTGCTTTACTTTTTTTTATTTTACAAAAAAAAATAAAATACAAAAAAATGCATCAATATACATCTGTGTACATATATTTAAAATTCTTCAAAAACTTCAGTTTTACTCAGAAAAAGAATTTTAGAGACCGCACACTACTCGCACTGCTGCCTCGGTTACATCGCACACTACCCGCACTGCTGCCTATGTTACACCGCACGCTACGCGCACTGCTGCCTCGGATACACTGCACACTACAACCCTTAACCCGGAGTAGTCTCAGTTGCAGTCCGTTTGGTCTTCCTAGGCCTCTTGGATGCGCATAGGATCATTCCAAACATCCCATCCTAGCCAAGCGTCAACCCTGCACGTTAGAGTCTTGAGTCACACTCTGTCCAGACTCGGTTGGTTTTTACCCAGTCTGTGTCATACAAGCCTGGATACATATCCCATGCCGGCCATTTTCTGAGTCGAAGCTCGGAACTCAAGATCCCTTGCGTAAGCAAAGCGATGAAAGGTCATGCTAAAATCTTGACCCGATCATGATTTTCCGAAGCTACACCCAGACGATGTTCCGTCCCGGATATACATCCATGCCCACATGACACCATGTCATCAAGCCTTTGATACGTCAGCCATGACGGTATGACCCAGCCAATGCCTAACGCCACAGATCCCTTGCGCAAGCAAGGTAAAGAGAGGTCATGCCAAACTCTTGACCTGATCTTGACTTGGGTGCCGGCTCGGCTCACTATTCACATGGCTAACGCATTAAAACGAACATGACAGGCTCGGTCCTTAGGTTCGATTTTTCTTTTAGGCTGGTGGAAACCGCTTGCCCTATAGGACCCTCACCCGGGGCTGTCCACCCTGGGATGTCGAAATACAGGTGCAAAACGAGGGGCTTATAGCCGCACAGATGGTCTCCACTGACCCAGGATCTAGCATAGTTGCGAAAAAGAAGAGCAATCTTTTCCAACCTACCTAGGACTCTGAGAAAACATGTTTTAAGTAAATTAAAACAACAAAAAAAAATAGAAAAGCGGAAATTGCATATCACATGAGCTTTCCCCCCTTCATCCACAAAGGTCTTCCCATATCTAAACCTTACCCGTCACCCCCCCCAGTGAACCGAGAGTGGTTGAGAGTACCCAGTTGCCTTTTCGCATGCTCGAGGTCACAAGGTCCGACAGCCCTTCCGATTCAGCGGTCCGAACAGTCCGCTACTCCCCCATGGTGGAATCAACAGATAACAGTGAGGGAAACGGAACCTCGCCCCCGGGAAATTTCCAAACGATGGAAGAAGTTTGGCAAGCTTTTAAGGCTCTCTAGAAACGCCAAGAAGAGCAGCAGGCTTGGATCGAATATGCCATGCGCCGTCGCAGAACCGTCGCGGTTCCCCAACCTGATGGGACCTTCGTTCTCATAGAAGACGAAGAAATACACCTTCCCCCGGGTCATCAAAGCTATCAGCGAGTCCCACCTCCGCCAAGCCACGAAAACCTAGCAATGCAAAATAGCTCCCGCTCAGTGCTTAACTCGGGCCCCAGTCAAGCGGCTCCGATCTGTCAACCTCAACACAATCTGTTTTCCGGCCCTGCTCAGCAAACTCAATATCACCAGCACACCTATGGGCCCGCTCCCTCAGGTCCTAACACCTCTCAATATCCCCTGGAATTCAATCCTGTGCCTCTGTATGAGCCCCGCAGCCACAACTTGAAATCCCGATATTTATCAGGGATAGACATCCCAAGCGGATATCCTAACATTTCAAACCTTCCACCCATTGGATCGCCACTGGGCTAATGAAACATTTCCCCAATTCCCAAACACAACCCTTAGTGGTCCGGGCAATCATGCTCCCAATTTCAATAATCCAGGATACGGGTTGGTATACACCCAACTGCCTCCCCGAGACTTCCAAATGGCGATCCCATCAGTTAATCCACCTCCAAACAAGAAGAAAGAGGTTACCAGAGCAGTTCGCTACATCCAAAACGGAGCCCAAGTAAACCGCGATCAAGCACCCCCGAGGAATAACAATCCCCCTCGCAAACCACAGTTCCAGCATTTCGATAACCTCGGGATGCCCTTGAACCAAGTCCTCGAGATACTAGTAAAGAGGAACATTCTCAAACCCCATTGAGGATTTCCAACCAAAGTCTCGCAAGCCCAACGTGGACATGAGCAAATGGTGTGCTTTTCACAACTTCCCCGGCCACACAACCGACCATTGCTTCATGTTGAAGAAAGTGGTCCAAGGTTTAATTGAAGAGGGAAAATGGGAATGCCCCCGCGGTTCCAACACAATTGGAAACCCTTTCCCTGTAAATGACGAGGTAAGCATGGTGGATAAGTCCTTTGTAAATTCCCGTGATGAATGGGGGCGTGAAGATGGAACCTGGGGCTTCCGCAATGAAGAATTCGGAAGAAGGAATCCAAGGATGGTTATTCCCCAACAATACTTTTCGGAATCAAGGCACACCAAGGGATGGATCGAGCCCTCCCCGGAAATAAGGCAGTTCGAGACAGGCCGAGCAAGTGGCAGCGTCAAAAACGGTGCAACTTTCACAAATGCGGACCCACAGCCAGCAAGAAGAGACAGGACGAGAAGCTTGGACTAACCCCCCGTCTCCTAGAGTCTATCTTCAAAAATAAAAGATCCCGAGTCTGTCGTATTTAAGTTCGAGTCTCTCGAGTCGTCTGACGGCCTCACGCCTAAAGATTACGCGTTTGTAGCAAAAAACTATGTTTCCTTATGCTTTGAATAAAAGTTCGACCTTTCTGAGTATCCCCTCATTGCCACTTTAACAAATGATAAATTAACTAATCAAAACAGTTAATAATGATTCACTTGATAAAGACGCAGACACATTAATGAACAATGCATTAAACAAATCTTTAAGCATGTTGTCAAACGAGAGGAAAATCGGGCCCAAGCTGCCGAGAAGGTTCTAACCAAAATGAATTTGGGAACTGCTGAAGAGCCCAAAGAGACGCAAATCAAAAAAATCATACAGTCAAACCTCGCAGGTTCTAGTACCTTTCTCATTCAATCAAGTCCTCCTTGGACATTGTAATTAAGTCTTCAATTTTCCATACATAAGTCTTCTTTCTTTTCTTGCTAGACTTGGGACATTATTTTGCACCCCAGATTACATTTAATGAAATGGTTTTGTTCTATGTGATCACTTGCATTGCTCAACAAGTAATTCCACAAATGTTTAATGCTTTGATTAATTGGTGTGAGAAAGTCAATCGATAGCTCCCCATACACCTTACCATACCCCACACAAAGGCCTCCATCAAGCCATACAATTTCCAAAACATGTCCCCACCATCACCTTGACCAAGTCAAACGACGGCGGAAACATCAAAGGACAACAAAAGGTCACTCAACATTAAAAGATTGACCCCATCTCGACAACAATCTAGGAGCTTGACTTTGCCCTCGTGCGCATCAAGAAAGTTCAAGCAGGGGCTTGCCTTCGCCCTCATATGCTTCAAAAAAAAAAAAAAGCTCAAGCAGAAGCTACACAAAAAAAAAGAAAAAAGAAAAAAAAGGCTCAAGCAGAAGCTACAAAAAAAAAAGAGCTCAAGCAGAAGCTTCACAAAAAAAAAATGAGGTCAAAGACCCAGCGCCAACGAACAAGAAGAAAGGGATTCACTGAAACTGCCGTCAAATACGACTTGTCAAGGAATCACCTCAAGGCCCGTGCCTCATCATTCAACCTTCCGAGCATTTTCGCCAAAGGCCGCACAAATACTCATGCCCTGGCCCCAAAGCCAAACACGGTTCAACCCCGAACTACGTCGACCTGAGCTCCTTGTCTTAAGGGGAACGTAGGCAACCAGAAATGGTCCGGTCATAAACACATACAAATCCACAAACCCGGTCTCATCAATGACCTCTCCTATACACAAACCTTCTTTTACACCAGACCAACTCAATCCTTGATACCGGTTGACTTTCTCCTCGTAATTAATCAAAGCATATCAGGTTTAATTGTTGAATAACGCGAACATCAACAAAGGGTTTTAAGCAAACAAGTGATCATTGTGAACAAATCAAGTTTTCAAATGTCTCGATAAGTCTTCTTTTTCTACAAAATAGGACAATAGAGCTAAACACTGATTTTCTGTCAGCAAGGGCTTCCATACAAGCTTTTCAGTGCTCATACTCTCTCAAAAAAGTCAAACCCAAAAGCATTTTCTTTGTGCCCACATCAAATAAGGCATTCACACAAAAAGGGACCCATTCCCCCCATTTTCAAAAAAATAAATACGCCCTTGCAAGTGTACATTTCTCCCACAAAAGAGAGTCGAACTACGCAGACCTGAGCCTCTCAGTCCGAGGGGAACGTAGGCAGCCTTCATTGGTTCGGTCTAAGGAATACACAAAATTCCAAAAATTGACGCCACCAAGGCTTAGGCAAGAAGTAAGCAAGAGATTTTGCGTCACGACAAAGCTTTAAAAGTAAATCACAAATCATCACAGTTAAAACACTTCTTGATGAGTTCAAGCACGGTCTACTCTCAAACTCACAACATGCTAAAAGACGACTTAAAGCATTTAACAATCAATGTGTCTGCGATGACGATGAATGGATACTCAGTGTTTCAGAAGGTCATTCCATGCTACTCGCGTTTGGCCCTTCATCACTCTTTCCTTTCCTCCCTCGTCCCCAACGAGTCTTCTTTCATTCCTCATGAGCGAGTTCTGTCTCCCTCATTCCGAGATCAGGAGTCCTCCTTGTCGTGTCAAAGAATCTAGCATCTCTCGGAGCATTGTTCACTCGTGCCTCGGCTCGGATCTACTCCCTACGAGTCTGCAAAAGGGGACCTCTCCCCGCCAGTCTGTCAACTCGAGTCCCGTAGTCAAACAAAGCGTCTCCCATGACATCCTGAGGGTTAGACCAGGCTTCTGCACTCCTAAGGCTATAGCTGAGGCAACAATCTTGCCCCAGAATTGCTCCCCAAAATCACTTGGGACTGCCCGACATGCCGCTCGTACCAACCCAGGTACTCGGTGGTGGTCAACACAACACTCTCCCAGCGTCGAAGGAGCACCAAAGGAGGGAAAGCTGAATACTTCCATACCCTCAGGAAATACAGAAGAGCATCTAAAGCTGCCAAGAAAAGCAGGGGCTTCCCCTACACATGAACCGGTCCCCCAGCGCCAAGCGATCTACACCGTGGAAGGTTTCCCCCGGAACCAAAGGAACGATATCCTCGCCCGCCCGACAATGGCCGACCACATCCAACAGAGCCCCGTCACATATCCTGAGGTAGCTAACCCCAAAAAGAGTGGCTATCAAAGCAAACGCATCCCAGGAGACATCACTCCCGCCGCCGCTCATGAAACTGTCAAAGCTGCTTCAGCCCCCAACTGCTCAGAAAACCTGCCAAAGCTTCCTCAGCCTCCACTAACCACAAATGCATTCCCAGCTCATGCGACATGCACAAAATGTTTTATTACAGAGGGAATCACAAATACGTCATTACATCTTAAATAAAATACTTTGCTGTGCAAATACAAGTGTTTTATTACAGGTACAAAATGTCTGTTACTCTACAAAAAAAAAAAACAATGGACAGAGGGAAAGCAAAAGAGCCCTAATCCGACTCATCATCATCATCCTCCACAAACGAGAAATTCGGCATCTCGGCGCCTCCGCCAGCCACCTCATCATCCTCGATGAGGCGCCACCTCGCCCTCACCGCAAGTTCAGACGGAGGCGCCATCTCGCCCTCACCACAAGTCCAGACGGAGGCGCCATCTCGCCCTCACCACAAGTCCAGACGGAGGCGCCATCTCGCCCTCACCACAAGTCCAGACAGAGGCGCCACCTCTCCCTCACCACAAGTCCAGACTGAGGCGCCCCACGTCCTCAACGATTCAACTTCCTCCTCACAAAGGCGCCTCCTCATGCAGGTAAACACAGCAAATGTATGTCAATAAACTTCAAACACAAGACATAGCTGTAATAAATCCTACATAAAAGAAGAATCCCAGCACGACATGATGCCTTTCCAAAAATTCCCCCAAACAAAGTTCCATACAGGATCCACAAAATGCCCATCAAACTCAACTTAGGTCCAGACGCCTTAGAATAGTCTCAACTTAGGTTCATACTCCTGAAACTAAACCCCAACTTAGGTCATACTCCTGAACTAGGTCCCAACTTAGGTCATACTCCTGAACTAGGTCCCAATTTAGGTTCATAGTCCTGAAACTAAACCCCAACTTAGGTCATACTCCTGAACTAGGTCCCAACTTAGGTCATACTCCTGAACTAGGTCCCAATTTAGGTTCATACTCCTGAAACTAAACCCCAACTTAGGTCATACTCCTGAACTAGGTCCCAACTTAGGTCATACTCCCGAACTAGGTCCCAATTTAGGTTCATACTCCTGAAACTAAACCCCAACTTAGGTCATACTCATGAACTAGGTCCCAACTTAGGTCATATTCCTGAACTAGGTCAAAATTTAGGTTCATACTCCTGAAACTAAACCCCAACTTAGGTCATACTCCTGAACTAGGTCCCAACTTAGGTCATATTCCTGAACTAGGTCCCAACTTAGGTCATACTCCTGAACTAGGTCCCAACATAGGTCATACTCCTGAACTAGGTCCCAACTTAGGTCATACTCCTGAACTAGGTCCCAACTTAGGGTCATACTCCTGAACTAGGTCACAACTTAGGTTCATACTCCCGAACTAAGCCTCAACTTAGGTATAGATGCCTTCACATAAACTTCAACTCAGGACATCACCACGTCCACTCACCACAAACCTCACTACTTCACCACAGGCAGCCCGGAAGGCTTTAAATCACTCAGTCCGGGAGACTGTATAAACCTCCCACATCACTATCCGTAGCCCGGAAGGCTTTAAACCACCCGATTCGGAAAATCGTAAAATTTCCATCTCAGGATGCCACCACGTCCTCACAGTCGGCCTCGACGATTACACGACACTTCAGGGCACCATCACGCCCGCATGCACTCACAATTTCATGACCTCTGAACTACGACCAGGCTTGATTCCCGCTAGGGATACGTAGGAATCCTGTCACAGGGTCCAGCCATCGACCTATACGGTCACCCAGGACGCCTCCACGTCCTTACCACTGACCTATGCGGTCACCCAGGACGCCACCACACCCTTACCACCGACCTATGCGGTCACCCAGGATGCCTCCACGTCCTTACCACCGACCTATGCGGTCACCCTGGATGCCTCCACGTCACCCTGGATGCCTCCACGTCCTTACCACCAACCTATGCGGTCACCCACAGGATACCATCACATCCACACACAGAGCCTCAGTTAGAGGAAAGCTCACGTCCTCGTACACAACACTCACCCCACACGCGAACTACGATTGGCTTGATTCCCACTCAGGGATACGTAGGAATCCTATCAAAGGGTCCAGCCGTCCGACCAACCTGGTCACCTTCTCTCTCAGCACGCGATCCAGATCAGGACCCTTATCATATCGAAGACCACACTTCTTTCATAAGTGACGTCGCCGAGGGGCTTCTGTAAGTACCCCAATCTGGATCGCTCTCCATCCTAGCATACAACAAAACCAGGGGCAAACTTCCGGAGGTCATAACTCCTTCATACGAACTCCGATTGAGACGTGCCATATATGGTTGGAAAGCTCTCGACGAGAACTAGCTTGCCATCACAATTGAAAAATGTGGAAAAGCATGGAAGTCCATACGGACCTCTTTGCTCCTAGACATCATAATTGTAAAATCCGCTTAAAGTCCACGAGATTCCCTCAAATCCCGGAGAACATCATTACCCCCCCCACTACATGGTTGGTCCGTACGGACCTCTTTGCATGCCTAGATGGTTCGTACGGACCTCTTTGCAGAGGGGACATAATCATTTCAGAAATCCTCATCATTCCCTGAAATCGAGGAAAACCAAAAAACTAGATTACCTAGAAGGTCCGTACGGACCTTCTTGCAGTTTTCTGGCACTATAAATAGAGGGTTACCCCTCCCTCATTTTCACACATTTCCCTCTTCTCTCCTCTCCCCCCAGCCTTCAGTCTCCCCTCTAAGACCCTTCAGTGCAATCCCGGCCCCTTTCGGATCCTTCCGAGGCCTTCCGAGCTCCCTTGTGGTGCTCCGAAGCCTCCCCGAGCGCTCCCGCGACGCTCCCGCGCTGCCTCGAGGCACTCTCGAGGTACTCTGAGGCCCCTTGTGGTACTCCGAGGCCTTGCCTGGTCTTTCCCGAGGCATCCCGGCTCTTTCCGAGTCAAACCGACGATTCCAACCCACGCCGAACCTCTGCCCGAATCAACCGACGATTCCAATGCACGCCGAACCTCTGCCCGAATCCAACCGACAATTTCAACCCACGCCGAAACTCTGCCCGAATGCAGCCTACAATCTCAACTCACGCCAAAACTCTGTCCGCAGACAACCGGCCCCTCCCGAAGCAATCCCGGTCCGTGCCGGAACACTATTCCATCCTCAAACACTATTCCCCAGCAGAAGACAGACACGAACCAACATTGGTAAGGCTTCCTTCCATTACTATTTCAATACATTTCAATACGTATTGTACAATGTAGACGTCCGATACAGCATGCATTTTTAAAAGCACACACACACACACAACAGTTAAAGAATATTAGGGGTATCCTAAAGACTCGTTTTTACGAGGCGACTCGAGCGAGCTCTAAGATTCTAATATTCTCTTCCCGAGGAGTCATCTGACCTCCGAACTCAAAATCTCATCACACAAAAATAGTTTATTTCTAAACTGATGCCCTTTTTCAATGTTTTGGGCTTAATAAAAACGGCGTGGCGACTCTACAATTGCGAAAACAACGGCGAGACACCTCCAACATGCTAAAGCGGAATAAGCCAGATGCCGGGGCGCGAACGCGCTGCCTCTCGGATCCGGGCGACTTCCCGAAGCGACGAATGTGAGATGCCGGGGCCCGCGCGCGAGCCTAATCCGGGTAATTTCAGCCATGCCAAGAGGGCGACACGTTCGAATAGCGTGGCTGATGGGAGAGGCTTGCCTGATAGAAGAAGGGAGAAAAGGCCTATGGTCGAACCAGAAGCACAGCCCCCTCTAAAGCGCCTACTGGTAGGTAGAACTGTTGCAGGCGACAATCCAGGTCCCTCAACCAATCACCCCAGTAGGAAGGAGATGTTGCTGGAGCGGGCTAGAATTTTGGAAGAATTGCTTGATATGCCAGACTCGCCTAATCATAATGATAGGAGATCTCAAAGAGCAGCTCCCTCCCAACCCTCTAACAGGCAGCCTGGCAGGAGTGCTAGGCAGGACGGGAGTGCCAGATAGAATGGAAGTGTTCACCAGCATGACGAGCAGTAGAGGATTATACAGCATGTTCGTTCCCACATATCTATCCCAAGTAACGACCTGAGGAGTCATCTCAACCGTAATAGGGAGCAGGAGGCGGAATCTGACCTGAGGCGACAACTGGAGGCCAACAGAAATTTGCGTGGGTCGCCTGCCAGAACTGAGAGGTCGCAATCTCATCGAGATAGGAATGGGCGCAGGTCACCTGCCAGAACTGAGAGGTCACAATCTCATCAAGATAGAAATGGGCGCAGGTCACCAGTCAGAGGAGGTAGGCGCAGGTCGCCTGTAAAGTCAGTAAGGTCACCCTCCCATAGGGATAGAAGGGGTAGAGAAATTACTCCTCCTAGAAATGAAAGGCACAGGGCCTACTCTAGTGGGAGCCCTATCGTAAAGAACGACAGAGATCCAACGACGTCTCACACTCAAGGAACGACCATCCATATGTGGGGGAGCTACTAAGTTTGAAGAAGAGGTTGGAGAAAATGGAGGCCGACAAGAAGGAAGTTAATGCAAAGTGCGAACAAAATGATCATACTCTTCGACCTTTGTCTAGAGAATTGCTCGACCGACGAACTCCTATGGGATTCAAGGTGCCCAATCTCGACAAATATTCATGTGCAACCAACGCCCTGAACCATATGCAACATTTGGAGGCCACCATTTGCTTGGTATCTTCCGAGGATGATGTGCTGTGCAAGGCACTAACCAGCACCCTCACGGATGCAGCACTAACTTAGTTTCATGGATTGACGTCGGGCTGTATTACCTCTTGGGAGTACATCAGGATGATGTTCCTAGATCGCTTCTCGACAGCTGGAGCTAGAAAGAAGACGGTCATTGACTTGAACAATTTGACGCAGGGCAAAACTGAGAGCTCCATGAGCTACTTCACTAAGTTCAAGGAAATGGTCGACCAGATTGAAGAGGACTTAACATACAGGGAGGTAATAAACTGCTTTCGGAATGGGGTGTCCTCTCCTGATCTAGAGTACGAGCTGCAGGTCAGGAAGGTAAACACCATGAAGGAACTATTTGAGAGGGCCTATGATGTGGCCATGGCTGAGGAAATGAAAGCAAAGAAGTAGGAAAAGGGTTCGAAGTAGCCCGAAGCTGGAGAATCCAACAAAGGCGACCAAGCAAAGAATGGTAGCAACAACAAGAACGGGAAATATAGGACAAGGGAGACTGAGAGAGTGCCTGAGACATATACCTCATTGACAGTAAGTCGCACTGAAATAATGAACTCCGTCGAGCTAAGCCCACCTGCCCCGATGAACCAAGGAAATAAGTTCAGAAGGGACAACGGCAAGTATTGTGATTACCAGAAGGATACGGGCCATACTACAGATGAATGCTTTAGTTTGAAACACATCATTCAGAAGTTGGTTGACAGTGGAAAGCTGGATATGTATGTGAAGGGATCTCGACCTAGTGGAGGCGAGCGTACTACAGATGGTGTAGTTTAGACAAGGCAACCTCGGTTTAATTTGGGAGTTATCACTGAGCAAGCAAGCAACACGGCTTTGAAGCACAAGATTTTTTAGCACAACAAAGATCCTCACGTGCCACCTAGAAGCTACATCAGGGATGAAGTCATCAGTTTTATCCGGATGAGCTAGCTACCAACTTGGCTGCAAGGGAGCAGGTTCTGGTAATTTTGGATTTGATAGACGGTTGTACAACTAGCAGGATTCTGATTGACATGGGGGCCTATAAGGATATCCTATTATATAGAACTTTCAAGGAGATGGGTTTGACAAAGGAAAGATTGTCGCTCTAGGATGGTCGACTGGAGGGCTTCACCAATCATAGAGTGGATGCCAAAGGGGAGATCGAGCTGGAGGTCGACATTGGCCAACACCCTTTCAGGGTCGTAACTAAGGTAACATTTATTGTTATTGATGTAGTACGTGATTATGTTGCTATATTGGGTATTCCTGGCCAGGTCGCACTTGGAATGGTGGCCTATATCCCCCATCAGCGATTTAAGTTCCCTATGTTAGCTGGAGTAGGATGCATCTAGAGTACAACTCGAGCTTACTTTGATTACATCCTTCGAACAAGGAAGAAGATGGAGCTAGAAGTTGACACTCTTGAAGGATACTGGAAGCTCTCCAAATCGGTCACCACAACTTCACGACTATCTACAATCACCTGCATCGATGAGGCGACCTATCACTCATATGACCTAGTCATGATTGAGCCGATACGTCCTTCCTCATGCACTATGGTTGATGAAGATGCAGTTATGGTTGACCAAGTCATCATAGGTGAGCTATGCCTACAGATCGACCAAAACTCGGGGGCCACCACTAGTGAGATCGCAGTTGAACTAGATGATATGATAATTGAAGAGTCTCCACACTTGGGGGCAGAAGAAAGACAAAGGGTTCCTGAGATTATTATTGAGACTCTACAGTTCAGAGATGATCCGGAGCTGGAACCTGTGGACGAGCTAGAAGCAGTAATAACCAATCCCTCCTATCCCGATCAGAAAATTCAAATTGGTAGACAGTTGTCAGCTGAGGAAAGAGCAGAGATTGTCGAGCTATTAAAGGAAAGCAATGATGTTTTTGCTTGGCGTGTGGAAGACATGAAAGGGGTCAAGGAGGAGGTCGTTGTCCACAGGCTGTAAGTCAATTCGACCATGAAGTATAAGGAGCAGAAGCTGGGAAGTTTTGCTCATGATAAAGAAGAGGCGATCAAACTTGAGGTACAAAAACTTTTAAGTGCAGGTATCATCAAGGAGGCTTCTCATACCACTTGGCTAGCAAATGTGGTGATGGTGAAGATATCTAATGGCAAGTGGCATATGTGCATCGACTTCACCAACCTCAATCTGGCCTGCCCAAAGGATAGCTACACACTGCCCAGGATCGGCAAGTTGGTAGACTCTATAGCTAGGCATCCTACTCAAACCTTCCTCGAAGCCTATTCAGGCTACCACCAGATCAAGATGTATAAGGATGACGTGGTGAAGACATCCTTTCAAGCTGCTGGGGGTATTTACTAGTACAATATGATGCCGTTCGGAATGAAGAATGCAGGAGCGACCTACCAGAGGATGGTCAACAAGGTATTTGCCTCACAAATTGGCCAAAACATGGAGGCCTTCATCGCCGATATGGTCATCAAAACAAAGGCCGGATGTCACGTAGTCGACCTAAGGGAAATGTTCGCAAATTTGCGGGCAAACGACATGAAGCTTAATCCGAGCAAGTGTGTATTTGGAGTAGCAGGTGGAAAATTTCTTGGTTTTATGGTCTCGCAGCGGGGTGTTGAAGCTAATCTTGAAAAGATTAAGGCTTTGGTCCACATGAAGGAGCCTACCTGTATTAAGGAGATGCAACAACTCAATGGTAGGGTGGCAGCCCTAGGTCGCTTTATTGCTAAGTCAGTAGAGAGGTCTCTCCCCTTCTTTAAATATTTGAGGGGGACAAAAAATTTTGAGTGCACGACCTAATGTTCTTCGTCGTTCCAGCAGCTTAAGGCGTATCTCGCCTCTCCATCGTTATTAAGCAGCCCGGTTATGGGGGAGACTTTGTTCGTTTATCTATCTGTTGGCAACCAAGCTGTGGCCGCTGTTCTAGTTCTAGAAGAAGGAGGGCTTCAGAAGCCCGTTTATTATGTGAGCAAAGCCCTGTCCGATGTAGAAGGCATGTATTATAATGCATAAATGGTGGCTTACACTTTGGTTGTAGCATCGAGGAAACTGCGAGCTTATTTCTTAGCTCACCCCATTGTCGTGCTAACCAATGCCCCTCTAAGGAAGATCCTATATAAGCTGGAAAGTTCAGGCCGACTACTCAACTGGTCAATTGCTCTCACAAAATTCGACATTGAGTATAGGCCTCGAAAGGCGTTGAAAGCTCAAGCTTTGGCAGACTTCTTGGTCGAGCTTACGTTCACCAAGGAAGATAGCGAAGGGAGAGCTCGGAAGGAAAATACAAAGGTAAAGGAGCTTGAAACTCAGCCCGCTGTTAATTTGCCCAACGATTGCTGGAAAGTCTACTCTGATGGGTCGGCAACAAAGAACGTTAGTGGGGCTGGAATAGTATTGGTCGAGCCAGAATCAGGGACAGTCTACGAGGAAGCACTAAGATTCAAATTTGAAGCTTCTAACAGCCAGGCCGAATATGAAGCTTTGGTCGCAGCTATCGAGTATGCAAAGTGTTTTGGGGCGACCAAGATCATGACCTACTGTGACTCGCAGTTGATAGTAAATCAAGTTAGAGGAGAGTATGAGGTCTTGAATCCCACCTTGGTCAAGTACTGCGACCTAGTGAAGGATCTGATAAAAGACTTGGAATTATGGGAGATACAATGGGTTGGTCGAGATGATAATGAATTGGCCGACCTACTCTTGAAACTAGCCACATCGGACGAACAGCATGGGGAGCCTATCTCTTACCTAGAGCATCCAGCTTATGAAAGGGTTCAGAATCAATGCCTGGAAGACACTACTAGAGAATGAGTTTACACCAAGTGCTGGATCGAAGAAATGCGAGCTTATCTAGAGACAGGCGAGCTACCTGATGACAAGAAAGCAGCTCGAGCTATGAAGAAAAAGTCCCCGAGGTATGTTATTCAAGGAGACGCGTTATTTAGAAGGTCGTTCACTAAACCTTTATTGAGTTGTGTTCACCCACAATAAGTTACTAAGTTGATGTACGAGGTACATAGTGGGGTTTGTGGTGGACACCCGGGGGCCAGAACTTTGGCCAATAAATTGATCACTTTGTACTATTATTGGCCTCACATGAGAGCGGATGCTCACGACATTGTTCAGGGGTGCTGTGATGAATGTGCCCCGCCGCGATTTTTCTTTTTGAAAATCATTTAAAAAAAATGGGAGTCGCCACGCCATTTTTATTTTAAGGGCCAAAACTTTGAAAAATGCCCGAGATTAGAGATTTGGGTTCGAAGGTCACGTTACACTCCGGGAAGAACGTTAGGGTTCACCCGGAATGCCTCGTAAAACGAGTCTTCCTAATTTGAAACCATTTGTGTGTGTGTGTGTGTGCATGTGTTTTGTTTAAAATAAATGCAAACTGAGAAAACTAAAAATTGAGAACTCTTTGTAAGACATTAAACAAGTCCCATGATTTTTGGCATGATTTTAGGGTTGAGTTTTGGTACTCAAAAGACTCCTTGAAGTTGAAAGTCAATTCTGCCAGAATGAAAAAGACAGTGGACACTTGATTTTAATATGGATTTAAGGGTTTTAAAACTTCAGAATCTGGGGAAATTCAGAGAATGAAAGTTGTTCAAAACATCTTAAATAAAGTGAATGCAAAAGATTTTCATGATTGGATATGATTTGCAGGGCCGGCCCAAGGGGTGGGTCAGAATGGGCGATCGCCCAGGGCCCACGCTAGCTAGGGGCACAAATTTTATGTCTAGTATATTGTATAACACTTGTATTTTTTACTAATATGAAATATTAGTGCAAAATAATTTAATAAGTAATGTGTTGATTTGATAATAAATGTGTTGATTTGATTGTAAGTGAGCAATAACTAAATAGCTAAATAGCTAAATAGGAGATAAGTTTGAGCTCGAATAATTGAGGCCCCAATTCTAAGTTTTCTTTACAAGTCTTATAAATTTATTTTTATTTGTATTTTACCTCTAAACTATAAGATTAAATTTTAAGTATTCATGTTATTCTATGTATAATATTTACTCACTCACTCTATCTCATAACATACTATATAATATACAGCAAATAGTAGAGCATGTGTTGTAAGTATGAAAAGTAAAGTAGTAAAGAAAAGTTGGGTAGTAAATACTAATTGGATTGTTGTTGTGAGTGTGACAAGTAAGTCTCATTGAATAAATAATTACTATCAAGTTTTCATTTTTAAATTATAACAATTGTTATGAGAAATCCAAAAAAGAAAGAAGTAACATTTATTATGAAACGGGGAGTATGTTTATAAGGTTCAAAATCTTAAGATATATTATATTTAATTTGAATCATAATTTTATTTATATATAACTCATAGAAAATCATAAAAAAAATTTAATCTATTTATAGATTTTTTTCTTCTATTTATAGATTATTTATTATGGTTTTATAACCTTGCATTTGTTATTATCTACAATCCAATCCAATGCATTTATATTTATCTATAAATTTATAAATTATAAGTTTAAATTTTAGTTTTACATAACATCTCTCTTGGTTTCCCTTTCACTGGATCAAATAAAATAAATAAATTTGGCATACATAATCTCTGTTTCATATTTATTGTTTTCATATGTTTATATTACTTCTTTTTTAATTTCATCTTGCGTAATCGGTAAATATCTTTCAAATTTGAAGAAATAAAGTAATTTTTCTAAAATTCCATTGTAATTATTTTTATCTATAACATTACCATATCAATTATAAATATTTTCATATTTAATTTACACACATATTCTCAATTTGTAAATGTTAGTTTAATTTTTTTTCTTATTGATTAAAGCGAGAAAAAAATATAACGAATAATTAAATAGAATAAAGTTATAAAAATTTGAACAACTAATGAACATATATTCATTATCGTATTATACTATAATATTATTTTAAATGATATATAGATATATGTATGTAATTATATAAAGTCATTAGGGCCCATTATTTAGTTTCGCCCCGGGCCTACGAAACGCTAGAAACGGCCCTGTACACATATCATATACTCTGATGCAAAGCATGTGCCACTTTATAAAAGTATTGTTTCATATGAGTACGCGTAGAAATGTTATTCGACATATTTTTAACTATACATCTGCTCTTGTTCGGTTAATCGAGCAACTTTGTCAGGGTAATTGAGCAACTCAGCCACAAAGAGTAAATAACAGGTCGTCGGCTGCCTATGCCGAATACAATTCTCGGCTAAAAAAGAGACGAGCTAGGTAGCACGAGCTCCAAATCATAACAGACAGTGCTCAAGCACACAGAAATGGATGGCCTATCGATGAGATTGTCAACAGAACAGCCTCCCCTCTCATAAACAAGGGTGGTAATACCAGAAAATGCTAATATGGGAGTGTCTACGCCTTCTCTGCCTACTAGGAAGAACAATTGTTGTCGTTTGATTGCTCAATCCAGACATAAGGGCGTCTTGAACCTTGCTGTGCTGCTGGAGCTGTTAAGAAAACCTCATGCCCCATACTCGAGAGGAAGGGTTTGGTGGGTAATTCCTCTTGTAAGACATCCCACACAACTGTCATGCATTCAATACGAGTATGACGGTGCTCGTTGACTTTTATCACAAAGATTTCCTTGCATGGTGTGAATGTGTGCCCAAAATTTTTGTTTATTGGAATTCACGCGAGTTTGAAGACATCCGAGTTATTTGAAAAACGGAGTCGCCACGCCATTTTGATTACCTCAAAACTTTGAAAAAAAGGTTTTATGGGTTCGGAGGTTAAGTTACCCCTTGGGAAGAACGTTTGGCGTTCACCCAAAGTGCCTTGCCGGAGCAAGTCTCCCTAGATTTCATTAATCGTGTTTGCTTGCGTGCTTTCTTTGTGTGCATGTGTTTGAAAATAAAGGGGGGGAATGTCCCAAGTTATCTTCCGGACGTACAAACCATTTGTTGGTTGTCGCTCGAGATTCCTTGGAATTTATGTATTTGGGATTATGATCCCGTCCTCATCTTATGACTTATGATCATCGCATTTTTAAGCCTCGGGACCCTTGGGACTTGCGAGATCGAGAGAATGACTCTCTTTTGGGTCAAAGATGAGGTTCTTTAGGAAGGAATGTCCTTAGCCCATCAATCCTACGCTTTAAGACGGTCGAGCTCGTATAGAGGCTTCATACTCATTCTTAAGCGATAATTGGAGATATAGGGTTCAAGGTTATCCTTTTCCTAAAGAAATCATGAACCTTTAATGGAAGGAACGATGCAAAGATGAGAAGTTTTACACCGGTCCATTCCAAGGTTGGGGAAAAGGGGGAAATGCATGTAAAAATGATATTTTAGCAAAAAGATGGCATTTTTGGTTTGAAAATGATGCATTTGATTGCAAATGGATGTTTTTTATGTAAAGAAATGATCTTTGTGCAAAGAGTGCATCTTTAATGTGAAAAGGGATTTAAAATGGAAAAGGAATGATTTTAATGCATGAAAAATGGGATTTAGGTGTAAAGGATGCATCTTTATGTATGAGAATGATATTTTAATGAAAAGATGACATAGTATGTACATAGATACTATCTAAATTGCAGATAGACATCGAGTTATAGCTTAAAGGGGGTTAACATCGATTACAGACTTGAAACCGTGAAGCTTCGAAAACCGGCTACTTATGTCGCACGACATAGGCCGCCTATGTCGCGTGACATAACTAGCCATTTTGCAGAGGCTTTACAACCGAGATTTGCAGAGGTAACAAGGCACCAAAATGGTCAAGTTACTTCACAAACAAATCTCATAGAGCATGTTTATCAATAATGAACACTTCAAGAGGGTGTGGATATGAGGGATCCACACTCATCTTGAGTGTTCATGCAAAAACCAAGTCAAAACGAAGATTTTATATGAAATGTAATGAAATAAAATGTGGATCTGGGTAATATGAAGCTAAAGCATGCAACTTTAGTCGAATACTATATTATCAATGCATGTAACACATAGATTTCATATTCAAAGGAAAATAGAGAGTGGAAAAGGGGTAGAAACTCGTTACCCTTGAAGATCCACAACTCCTATATCAAGTTAGATATAGGAGCCTTCTAGCGTCCTCCTCCGGAGACCGAGTTCGAGCCTTGGATCCTTGAGAACCTCGAGTTCTTGATGTATAGGAAGTGTGTGTGATTAGTTTGGTAGGATTGAGGTGATTTGGGGGGTATGTGAGGAGAGAGGAGGCTTCGGAGCGTATTCCCTATAGAGGGGACCGAGGGGTGGAAGAGGTGTGTTAAAATGAGAGGTGAAGGCCTCTATTTATAGGTCGCTGCATGGGCTTGTTATGTCGCACGACATAACAAGCCACGATCGTATTCCTTCTAGAAACATGCAAGGTGGCATGGTTCTAGAACTTTTCCCGGCCGGGTTATGTCGCGCGACATAAGTAGCCACTTCTGGATTCTTCTAGAAACATGCAAGGTGGCGGTGTTTCTAGAAGGTTTCTCTGGCCGGTTATGTCGCACGACATAAGTGGCCGTATCCGGCTTCTTCTAGAAACGTGCAAGGTGGCGCCTTTCTAGAAGGGTTTTGGGATTAAGAAAACGTGTTTCTTAATCACCAAGCATTCCCTTCAGCCCTTAAAAGGCTTGGAACAGTTCCAGAATTGTTCCGAAACTTTAGGAAAATCCGGGAATTACCGAAAAATTACCGGAATTGCCGGGAAAATTAACCTAAGGCATGAGCCGATTTGGGTACTTACGAAGCCCCTCGGCAACGTCACTTGTGTGGCGAGTGGGGTTGTCGATAGAAAAGGATCCAATCCGGTGAATGCCGAGACGGATTGGGTGACCCAGTGGTCGAGTGGTGAACCTTTTGGAAGGCTACCTACGTATCCCTGAGGAATCAAGCCAGCCGTAGTTCGGAATTAGGATCCGCTGGGGAAGGAAGAAGAGAAAATGACCTAGGAGGTCAAGCAATTGATCCTACTGGGGATATGCTAGGAGTGACCCAGGTGGTCGGATATCTGAACTTCTATGAGGGGGCGCTTTATCACTGAGGAGTGACAAAGAAACAGGGTGACCAAAGTGGTCGAATGGCTGGACCTTTTATAAAAGGCTACCTACGTATCCCGGAGGAATCAAGCCTTGATCGTAGTTCAAGCATCACTAGATAGTTAGGAACGATGTCTAGGATCCTTGAGATTTTGACAATTCGGAGGCTGTCACCTGAGGAAGCTAGAGCTTATGGCGCTATCTCTTTATGACGGAGATAGAGGTAACTTAAGTTGGGAAACTTGAGCATTCGTCACTATTCGCGGATAGTGGTAGCACAAGTTGAAATGATTTGGGCATACGCCACTATTCGCGGATAGTGGTAGCACAATTTGAAATGATTTGGGCATTCGTCACTATTCGCGGATAGTGGTTGCACAAATTGAAATAACTTGGGCATTTGTCACTATTCGCGGATAGTGGTTGCACAAATTGAAATAACTTGGGCATTCGTCACTATTCGCGGATAGTGGTTGCACAAATTGAAATAACTTGGGCATTCGTCACTATTCGCGGATAGTGGTTGCACAAGTTGAAATAACTTGGGCATTCGTCACTATTCGCGGATAGTGGTTGCACAAATTGAAATAACTTGGGCATTCGTCACATTCGTCACTATTCGCGGATAGTGGTTGCACAAATTTAGAGTTCTGACCTAACATTATTTCATTCTAACGGAAGCTAAAGCTTACGACGTTATTTCTTTACTAAAGCTAGATGACTTTATTTCTTTATGACGGAAAAACAGAGACTAAAGAAGTAAGAAGGACTCGATGATTTTTTGTAAAGAAAGTAGGACGTATCCTGATAATTTTTGTAAAAGAAGTGAATTAAAAATGCCAAAGGCAAATAAAATGAGCCACGAGGGGGTAAATTTGTAAAATAAGCCTCGGGAGGCACTGGAGGGAAAATTTAATTGAAAATGTTTGAAAATGCCAGGGGCACAAAGGGTAAAACAGTCCTGCGGGGGACAAAATTGTAAAATGAAGCCTTCAGGGGCAAAATTGTAAAAACAAGCCATAGAGGCCTATTATGTCGCACGACATAAGAGGCCCATTTGACAGATTCATTAAAAATACGCACAGTCGCCATTTGAAAATCAATTGAACTTGAAATTGAGAGGGAGGCGACAGTGAGAAAAGAGAGAGCGACATCAGAGAGGGAGATTCGAGGGATATTGAGTGAAATCAAACACTTCTTAGTCCGATTCCATTGAAGAATGCCTCCTAGGCTCTATCCGACCAAGAGGGCTTCTCAACATGCCAACTTAGCTACTCGGAGGAAGGGGGTGCAAAGGAATCAACGGCCGTTTCTTCCGGAAGCACCAAGGGGAGATTTTTACCCACAGCTCGATGAGCATACTTCGGATGTCATGAAGAAGGAAGAGGTAAGAAACCTAGGGTTTCTTGAAAAATTTTCAATTTGGGCGAAATTGATTTGAACTGATTTTTTTTAGGCGTGCTATTGACATGAGCCGGCATGTGAACATAGATGAATCTAGGAAATGTAATGCGTAAATGCATGCCATACATTGATCCATTTTGACCTATTTTTTGCTTGAGATGATTTCAAGAAATAGCACGAAATATTGATACTTGTGCCATGTTTTCTTGCAGGGATTGCGCACCCGTGGCTCCCATGAGGTGATTGGCAGGCTATGGGATAGCTTGCCGGGTAGCCAGGAAGCAGGTGGACTCGCCTAAGGGCACGATTTACTGTTCTTGGGCTAGGGCAATTTTTGAGATGGCGAAGGCCATCGGGGGCACTCGGAGGAGTGTGGATCTAGTGAGGGCATTCTGAGAGTTACGGTGGGAGACCACTCACTCATTTCACTTCTCTTGGGGTGAGGCAGCCGGTCACTCCGCTTGGACTTTGCGGTCATCACGGGGCTTTGCCTTTTACGGATGAGCCACTCTACATAGAGGAGCCTGTACGGGGAGTTGAGCCCTGCCTATTGCTGATGATGATTTTATGGGCTTACTTGGTTTCGTTCCCGGATCAAGAAGGGGAATGGATATGAGTTAGGGGGTGCTACATGGCCCGATTCGAGGGCGGAAGCGGGGACTACTTGTGGTAGATGATCCCATTGAGAGCCGGGCGAGAGCCGAGAGATTGGCTAGAGCTTTTGTATGGGTGGGCTTTTCCGACATGCTTTGTTCATCAACAGCGCATCTCTGCTTTGGTTTCACTATTGGAGCTTTTGAGAGCACGGGATACCGTCGGGAATCTTTCTGGGAGAGGCGAGCTTAGGCGAGATGTATTTGGCCCTAGATGACGTCGGTCGAGGGAAGGCGAAGTACTTCACCTGCTTTCATCCGGCTTTCGAGGTATTCTCTCACCTTGATCTCTTTTCCTTAGCGCATTTCATTATATCCCTTGTTTTCCCTGTTTTGACTTCTTCTTCTCCTTTTCGGGCTTGGGCATACGAGTATTTTGGCTGTTATGAGTGGCGAGATCAAGGATGAGTTTCCTGCCACCACTTTTCTGCTCTTCGTCGATGGACGAAGGATGCCAGAAAGCAGAACCCGAGACGCCGGAGGGCTCGAGGTGCGGGATTACCGCTTCTTATCATGATACGTTGACATGCACGAGAGGGGTTCCACAGAGGATGAGCTTGTTCCCTGGGTGGTCGTTATGCCGCTCTGGATTTAGATCACGCTGCGCACTTCACGAGTGTCGCAAGCTGCGGTGGGCTTGTCCGGAGATGCCTTGTACTTGGGAGAGAGGGTGTATAGACGGCATGGGCCGAATAAGCACGCTCGGATCACGATGATCCCCCGGCTAGGATGTGGCTGCCTCGCCGGTTGGCGAATGTAGATGCTTTGATCGTAGGCATGGCGGCACATCTTTACACACGGGAGGGGACTATACTATGTACGTGGCCATGCATCTTCGGTCTCCACGAGACCGGGGTTGGTTATGGTGCTCATAGCGCAGGGGCCTTCGGCCGGCTATGTAGCTAGACCTCCTTTGCCCCGACTTTCATTGATTATCGGGGTGGCGGTCGCATGAGGCGAGCTCACATTGATATGTCCCGAGACTCATCCTCATCTGGTGCTCCCGCGAGGTTCTAGATCTGTAAGTATTGCTCCTTACGCCTCTTTGGATTGCTTGCATCTCTCTCTGTTATCAAGAACCGTATTCGACACTTATTATGTCATGCTTGTAACAGTGTCGGCTCGAGCTTACGGGCACTTGACCAGGGCATATACCGGCGTTGTGGGCATGATTGGCAAGCTCCGAGAAAGGCATGAGTTCTCTGGAAGAATCGGTGCCGGTCACGGGGTTCGATTGATATCTCTCCACTGGCCAACCGAGAAGGAAGAAGAGCCGCTCGATGACGTGGGCACCAGCGGGAGCACTAGAGGACCGACGCCTCGGACAAAGGCTGCAAATGTGCCTCTTCTGAGACCCATTGAGATTGATGATGATGATGAGGATGAGGATGAGGATGAGGACGGAGCTGAGACGGCCACGGACTATGAGCTTGACTCCACTGTTATCACCGAGCTCGACGACTATTACCGCACGGAGACCATAGCCTACGAGGCACCTTCGGACGATCCTGACGATGAGCCAGAGGAGGCTGAGGATGATGACGAGGATGATGGAGAGGATTCAGAGTAGCCCCCTTTCCCCTTAGACATTTATGACTTTTTTGGCTATTGTACCCCCTTTGGGAAAAACACATGTTATTTTTGCACATTTCTTAGACTTGGTCTATTTTGGTTTGAATGTACATTGCTAGCCTTTTCTCCTTTGCACATATTTATGAAATGATGTACGATAAATGACTAGAACTGAGTGACTTGGATGAATTTTTGGCTTGAATATGAATGCATGAGTGTATATGGGGTAAATGAACCCTCCCCTATGCATCTGAGAAGTGGATGGGTGGTATTTGCAGTTATTGACAAGTCGGGAGTGCCACAGGGAAACGGGGAAGGCTGGCGATGTACGATGTACGATGTGGCTAGTTATGTCGCACGACATAAGTAGCCAAGCCCAGCTTGATTTTGTCGCGTGACATAAGTAGCCAAGACTGCACTTCTCTTACCTTTTGGCCTTGAACTGGAATTGCCGACACAGGTTGGAATTGGGTGACCAAATAGGTCACAAACCTGGTCTCCTTGGGACAATGGCAAAGAGATATTGGTCCCTTAAGGATAGAAATGGGGTGACCTAGGAGGTCAAGCAACCAATCCTACAAGGAATGTGCCAAATCAAAAGGGGTGACCAATATGGTCATAAAATTGGACTTTTATGAAAAGCTTACGCACCATTGGAGAGTGGAGGAAGAAAAAGGTGACCAAAGTGGTCGGATGGCTGAACCTTTATGAAAGGCTACCTACGTATCCCGGAGGAATCAAGCCAGGTCGTAGTTCGAGCTTTACCTAGACAGTTAGGAACGATGTCTAGGATTTTCGACGTTTTGACAATTAGGAAACTGTCGCCTAGAGTTACCTCGTTATAACGGAAGTAACGAAGGCGCTTTTGGGAGAAAACGTTATCATTAGCAATTGGCACGTTACTTGAGCCTAGGGATGATTTTTCTCTTGGAAACATGGTAGGGACTGGGCTGGATGCACATAGGGAATGTATTTGGAAATTGTTAAAGACGGGTTTCAAGCAAGTGGGATCGTATTCCTTGGGTGTGGACTGAACTGCTGCTTTTATTGAGATGTTGTCAACGTGGACTAGAATTCCTCCTTGAAATTTGAGGCTGGGTTTAAACCTCGGGTCTTGATTAAGGTCCTTTTCTTAAACTACGGCGCTTGAAGGCGATGCGACGAGGCTTTTATAACCCAGCGAGATGTTGAAGTGACCAAACCTCTCTTCTAGGGATGGATGTGACTTATCGGAGCCCGGTCCGAGGAAAAACTTTACGCAAAGCCCCAATATCTTACTAAAGCAAGGAAAGATCCTTTCATTTGGCAAAGCGCCGGTTGAATGAACTGAGTAGGCGAAGTGACTTGGCGAAGCCCGGTCACAGTGACCTAGCGAAAATCCCAATACCGGTGCTGCGGAAGTGATCCACGAGGTTGATGCGAACAAAGGCGAACCCATCTAGGGACCTAGTGAAGAACCCGATGCGAACCCGAAAATGGCTAAAGAAGCCCAGTTTAAAGGAATGCTTTGGCAAAGCCAGGCTGGAAGAGTTTCGAGCGATCTAATGCGAATTGTAGGCGAAAAAGGGAAAACCTATCCTTTTCCTTCCTTTTTTTTTTTTATTTTCTTTTTTTTTTTTTAGTCACTCGATCAACCTTAAGAAGATGTGGACGAAGAGAAGAACTTTTAGGAAGATATATACATGCAGGGGCATATTTTTTCGAAAAGTGGGAATAGATCCCGATTTTTGTGTTATTTCGACAGCCTTATTCAATGTAGGCGCAAAAACTCGCTTTGGGTTTGACTCTTTTGAGAGAGTATAAGCGTAGAAGGGTTTGTAAAAGTGTATGGAAGCCCCTGCTGACAGAAAATCAGTGTTTAGCGCTATCTTTCCTAAGATGTAGAAAAGGAAGACTTGTCAAGACATCTGAAAACTTGTTTTATTTACAATGATCACAAGATTGCTTAAAACCCTTTATTAATGTTCGGGTTATTCAACCACTAATCTCGATATGAACAAACATTCTTATTAATCATGAGGAGAAAGTCAACCAATGTCGCGGATCAAGGTTGGCTGGGTGTGAAAGAAAGGTTTGTGTATAAGGAGGTCATTGATGAGACCGGGTTTTCTGGGATTTGACTGTGTCCATGGGAGAGGTCATTTGATGAGACCAGGTTTTCGGTAATTTGGATATGCTTATGACCAGGACCATTCTTTGGTTGCCTACGTTCCCCTCATTGTGAGGAGCTCGGAGTCGCCGTAGTTCGGCCTTGGCCGGACTGTGTTTGGCTTTGGGAAATGGGATTTGTGGTTCCTTTTAGTGAAAAGGCTCGAATGAAAAGATTGGATGGTGAGGCTTGGGCCTCGGGATGATTCCTTGACCAAGTCATTTTTGGACGGCTGCTTCAATTGCTTCCTCTTTCACGTGCCTACAGGCTTATGAAATACTTCTGGCTTTGCTTCGACCACCCCATTGTTATCGACAACTTTTGTTCTTCGAGCTTTGACTTTGTCTGTTTGTCAAGCTTTTGATTGGCGGTGCTGGGTCCTTGGCCTCATTTTTTTTCTTTTATTTTTATGTGCAACCCTGTTTTTTGCCTAGACTGCCATTTTTTGGGATTTTCAGCCTAGCTGGGCATTACTCTTTTTGCACTAAGATTTTTTTCCTTTTTTTTTATTATTATTATTATTATTATTTTTTTATGTGCAACCCTGTTTTTTGCCTAGACGCCCTTTTTTTTTTTTTTTTTTTTTTTTTTTTTTTTTTGGATTTTCAGCCTAGCTGGGTATTACTCTTTTTGCACTACATTTTTTTTTTTTGAAGCACCTGAGGGCCAAGGCGAGCCCCTGCTTTAATTTCTCTTGACATCTTTGAGGTCGAAGACAAGCTCCTAGATTGTTGTCGACACGGGGTCAATCTTTCGAAGCTGAGTGGCCTTTTGCTGTCCCTTGATGATGCCGCCGTCGTTGACTTGGTCAAGGTGATGGGGAGGACATGGTTTGGGAAAGTGTTTGGTTTAATGAAGGCTTTTTGGTGGGGTAAGGAAAGTGTATGGCTTGATGGCATTAGTTGACTTTCTCACACCGATTAATCAGAACGTTAATCATTTCGAGAGATTGTTCGTTGAGCAATGCAAGTGATCATATAAAATAAAACCATTTCATTAAATGTAATGTAGGTGTGCAAATAATGTCTTAAGTCTAGCAAGAAAAGAAGAAGACTCTTTTATAGAAAATTGAAGATTCAATACAATGTCCGTAGAGGACTTGATTGAAAGGAAAAAGTACTAGAACCTACGAAGGTTGACTGAGAGACTATTTTTCTTTTTCCTTCTTTTTTTTTTTTTTTTTTTTTTTTTTTTTTTTTATACTTAAGGATAAGTAGACCCTAGTCTAGCTACTCTTCACGGGTTGGGCGCCGGGGAGCTTGAGCTTTCCTTCGTAGATCGGCCACTTGAATTTCTTTCTTGACTCCACACACTTGCGTCACATGACCATAATGCTTGTGGTACTCACGAACTTGGCCTGTCAACTCTACTGGGGTTTCTTGGATTATAATTCTCGAGAGGTGTGAGAAGGCTTCGTTTCACCAAATCGTTGAAAACTTTGCTCATGGGCATCCCAAAATCATCAGGCTGACGTTTCTGACCTTGCACTTCTTGAATTGACCTCTTGTCATAACTTTCTGTCTTTGGCCCATGGAGGTTCTCAAGCTTCCCATCTTCTATCAACTTCTGGATCTCATGCCTCAAATGGGTGCAATCATCAGTGTTGTGCCCATGGTATTGATGGAAAAGGCAATGCTTGGACTCATCCAACCGAATACTGGGGTTCCTGGGCTTCCAATTCTCCAGTGGCTTTATCAGTTTTTCTTTCACTAGCTCTTCCAGAATCTTGCTTAAAGGTATCTCTGTATTGTTAAAGTGAAAGGAGCGAGGTTTTCGGGGGACCTTGTTATTCTCAAGACTCAGATTCCCATTGTCCAATTGGTTCCACTGTTGGATTTGGCTGAAGGAAAGGCTGTGACATTCTTTCCTTTGTGAGGTGCTGGTGCTGAGCTAGGTACGGTTCTTTGCTTGGTATTGGGTTATGCTCGGTGGAGTCATTTCCTTGCACAGTCCGACATCTTGGGTCAAGGGAGTATTGATACTCATCATGAGGTCAAGCTTCTCTTGCATCTGTTTCACTTGCTCCATCAACATTGCCACATAGGGGTCAACGGGGACTCTTGGGCTACCGGAACTGGCAACAGGACTTGTAGTAGCGAACTGACGGCTGAATTCATTAAGTCCGGTAGGTAACAGTTGAAAACTCGGTTCATCCTTCGGCAACTCATGATTGCATTCGGGGCGGGTATAGGGGCTTGAACATAGCCACATATCTCAAACCGATTATGTGAGGTTGGAGCATAAACTGGCAGGTATTCTTGAGACCGAGGGATAAGTGGGGTGAAATCCAATCCGTTACGAGAAGCCGAGGGCAATGGGGCCACGACGAGTGGGATGTTGGAAAGGACTGAGGAGAAGTGGTCCTTGGCAAGGGATCATATGTGGATGGAGGAAGGTATTGGTTATAGGCTGGGGGAACTGAGATGGCTACTCCTGGAGTCTCATCTTCGACCACTACCAGAGAACCGTTGGACTCAATTGTTACTTGGACTCCATTGCGGTGAAGAGCACCGATAAGCAATGACAGCTGTTCTTCATGAACCTTCTGGGCATTTTCCAAAGCCAGGACTAACTCTTCCTTCCTAATCATCTGATTTCCCATACCCTCACTGTTTTTACGTTAAATCGCCATTCGACTCTACGAGCCGATGAAGCTGTCCGAACCGAAAAGCCGGCGACCCGTACTCTCGCTCACTTCTTTTTTGCTGCGGGAAAGGGATAGGCAAGGTTTAGACTCGGGGATAGGTAAGGTTTAGACTCGAAGGATAGGTAAGGTTTAGACTCGAAGGTAAGTGTTTAGGCTGAAGGCTCAAGTAACACGAACTTATTGCTTAACTTTTGCTCGAAACACATTTTCTCCTAATCCTAATTGATCGAAAAAGATGGGACCTTGAAAGGTCAAGATTGGAAGTAGAGATCGGACCGAAGGGGGGGGGTCATGATTAAGGATTTGACCATGAAAGGTCGAGATGGGAAATCGAAAATTGGACCGAGGAGGTCTCGATTAGAGATTGACCATGAAAGGTCGGGATAAGAAAATCAAAAATCGGACCGAAAAGATCTCGATTAGGGATTTGACCATGAAAGGTCGGGATGAGGAAAACGGAGATCGGACCGAAAAGATCTCGATTAGGGATTTGACCATGAAAGGTCGGGATGAGGAAAACGGAGATCGGACCGAAAAGGTCTCGATTAGGGATTTCAGAGATAGGAACATGCAATTATGATTACACTAATTGTTCAAGTTTACTTAAAACAATGTCTTTTATTTATTTCTATTTGGTTGGAAAAGGGGTTCTGCCCTTCTTTTTTCACAACTACTCTAGATCCTGGATCAGTGGGTTCCGTCACTACGTCTATAAGCCCCTCGTATTCCACCTGTATTTCGACCTCCCAGGGTGGACAGCCCCGGGCGAGGGTCCTATAGGGCACGCGGATCCCACCGTCCGAGAGTAAAGAACGCTTCCTATCGGGTCTAGCGGGTCATAGGACCTTTCAACGCACGAGCGATGCGGATTATAGTCAAGGCAATACCGGGAAAGTCTCGTCTCTCTGCCTTGACGGATTTTTGACAGAGTTTCGCTTGAGCGAATGACGTTTTTTGACTTTCGGTAATGTCCGAGAATATAATAGGCATGGGTCGGGCGGCAAAAGCCGGATGACGCAGTGTCACATTGAACTTCGTTGCATACGCAGTGCGTGAGTCAGAATCGAAGTCAATGCCGGTCAAGATCTTGCCAATTTTTCCTTGTCGGAATTTTGGCAGAGCTTCGCTTGAGCGAAAGATCTTTTATTTTGGCAAAGACTTGGTCTTGACTTTTACGCATTCCGTGCGGGTCAAGGTCAATAGTCAATGTCGGAGTCGAGATCTCGCCAATTTTTCCTTGGCAGAGTTCTTCTTCCGTTATGAACTAAGGTTTGACCTTTACGAGGGTATGCAACTGGGCTATATGACACGGACTAGACCAAAAACCAACCAAAAGTCACGGTTTTTTGAAACGTGTGACACGGACTGTGCATTGGTCGACACTGGCTGCCATGGGGAGGTTGGGATGATTCCGTGCGCGCCCGGGAGCATCGTAAGGTTGTCCGTGATGCAGGCTGGAACCACCCTCGGGTTTGAGGGACGTGCGTGCAAAAGTGTACAGGATATATCAGGTGCGCGTAGTGTGCGGTCTCCTAAAATTGTTCCTTTTTGAGTTAAAACAGAGATTTTCATAAATGTGTTTTAAAGGAATGATTTTCGGGACGGGGGAAAATGCAACACATAAGCACGTAAATTTTCTGGGAGCCCCAGTCAGTCATGGAGCTGAATAGCCCCAAGCTGCTAGGACCGCCAGGATTAACCATGATTTTTCCTGGTGGAATTGCCACCGAGGTCGTATGGTCGAATCCTATGAGGATTAGCCGTATGACTGCATGGATCAATTTTCCAGGTTCCACTCCTTTTGCTATTTTTCGGGTTGTTTCCCGTTCAAAGTATGCACAGATTCCAAGATGCAAATGATGCAATGCATGGTAAAAGAAAGCAAGCACGATTAATGAAATCGGCGATGGGAGTCTAACCCGCTCAAAGGGAAAAGCTTTTTGTATTTTTTTTTTTCAAATTTTTTTTCGAAAAGGGATACTGGTACGTGGGATTGTTAAACCACCTTGTTATCCCAAGCCCCGGGTTAGGGAGCGATACAGGAAGGGTAAGTGGGGTCCACCTATATACCAAGTATCGACTTTTGTTTTGAAAATAAAGCTTTTCTCCTTTGGGATGATCCCCATGAGTCGCCAACCGTGAATGTGTGCCCAAAATTTTTGTTTATTGGAATTCACGCGAGTTTGAAGACATCCGAGTTATTTGAAAAACGGAGTCGCCACGCCATTTTGATTACCTCAAAACTTTGAAAAAAAGGTTTTATGGGTTCGGAGGTTAAGTTACCCCTTGGGAAGAACGTTTGGCGTTCACCCAAAGTGCCTTGCCGGAGCAAGTCTCCCTAGATTTCATTAATCGTGTTTGCTTGCGTGCTTTCTTTGTGTGCATGTGTTTGAAAATAAAGGGGGGGAATGTCCCAAGTTATCTTCCGGACGTACAAACCATTTGTTGGTTGTCGCTCGAGATTCCTTGGAATTTATGTATTTGGGATTATGATCCCGTCCTCATCTTATGACTTATGATCATCGCATTTTTAAGCCTCGGGACCCTTGGGACTTGCGAGATCGAGAGAATGACTCTCTTTTGGGTCAAAGATGAGGTTCTTTAGGAAGGAATGTCCTTAGCCCATCAATCCTACGCTTTAAGACGGTCGAGCTCGTATAGAGGCTTCATACTCATTCTTAAGCGATAATTGGAGATATAGGGTTCAAGGTTATCCTTTTCCTAAAGAAATCATGAACCTTTAATGGAAGGAACGATGCAAAGATGAGAACTTTTACACCGGTCCATTCCAAGGTTGGGGAAAAGGGGGAAATGCATGTAAAAATGATATTTTAGCAAAAAGATGGCATTTTTGGTTTGAAAATGATGCATTTGATTGCAAATGGATGTTTTTTATGTAAAGAAATGATCTTTGTGCAAAGAGTGCATCTTTAATGTGAAAAGGGATTTAAAATGGAAAAGGAATGATTTTAATGCATGAAAAATGGGATTTAGGTGTAAAGGATGCATCTTTATGTATGAGAATGATATTTTAATGAAAAGATGACATAGTATGTACATAGATACTATCTAAATTGCAGATAGACATCAGGTTATAGCTTAAAGGGGGTTAACATCAGATTACAGCTTGAAACTGTGAAGCTTCTGAAAACTGGCTACTTATGTCGCACGACATAGGCTGCCTATGTCGCGTGACATAACTAGCCATTTTGCAGAGGCTTTACAACTGAGATTTGCAGAGGTAACAAGGCACCAAAATGGTCAAGTTACTTCACAAACAAATCTCATAGAGCATGTTTATCAATAATGAACACTTCAAGAGGGTGTGGATATGAGGGATCCACACTCATCTTGAGTGTTCATGCAAAAACCAAGTCAAAACGAAGATTTTATATGAAATGTAATGAAATAAAATGTGGATCTGGGTAATATGAAGCTAAAGCATGCAACTTTAATCAGAATACTATATTATCAATGCATGTAACACATAGATTTCATATTCAAAGGAAAATAGAGAGTGGAAAAGGGGTAGAAACTCGTTACCCTTGAAGATCCACAACTCCTATATCAAGTTAGATATAGGAGCCTTCTAGCGTCCTCCTCCGGAGACTGAGTTCAGGCCTTGGATCCTTGAGAACCTCGAGTTCTTGATGTATAGGAAGTGTGTGTGATTAGTTTGGTAGGATTGAGGTGATTTGGGGGGTATGTGAGGAGAGAGGAGGCTTCTGGAGCGTATTCCCTATAGAGGGGGACTGAGGGGTGGAAGAGGTGTGTTAAAATGAGAGGTGAAGGCCTCTATTTATAGGCTGCCTGCATGGGCTTGTTATGTCGCACGACATAACAAGCCATGACTGTATTCCTTCTAGAAACATGCAAGGTGGCATGGTTCTAGAACTTTTCCTGGCTGGTTATGTCGCGCGACATAAGTAGCCACTTCTGGATTCTTCTAGAAACATGCAAGGTGGCAGGTTTCTAGAAGGTTTCTCTGGCTGGTTATGTCGCACGACATAAGTGGCCAGATCTGGCTTCTTCTAGAAACGTGCAAGGTGGCAGCCTTCTAGAAGGGTTTTGGGATTAAGAAAAACGTGTTTCTTAATCACCAAGCATTCCCTTCAGCCCTTAAAAGGCTTGGAACAGTTCCAGAATTGTTCCGGAACTTTAGGAAAATCCGGGGAATTACCGGAAAAATTACCGGAATTGCCGGGAAAATTAACCGGAAGGCATGAGCCAGATTTGGGTACTTACACATGGCTGGGCCAGAGAGTTGACTTGAAGAATGCTGATAAATCTTTGATTGGAGACTGGGGGTTTATGTGCCCGAATCATGGCGATGCTCAGCGTTTCTTTCCAGTCTACCCCCAAGTGTTGGAAACGACAATTGAACTTAAGGTATCAGACTGCTTCAGGGCCTGCCTGCTCGAGTACACTGACATAGTTAGCATCACTGGATTCTGAGGGATTCTGATGAGACTTGCCCCGATAGTCCCTTGGTTGATTTGAAGGAGGTAGCCCCAGTCTCTGGCTGCGGGCACGCTTGACAGCTGTCTCGGCTTCATTCCCTATGAGGAAACTGTCCCCTCAGATGACTTCAAGGTCTCCCTGATGGTTAATGAACTTGACGCATTGATGGAGAGTGGAAGCTATGGCTTTCATGTGATGTAGCCAAGGGCGTCCCAACAGAGCTGTGAATTCAGACTGAATATCCATTACATGGAATTTTGCTGGCACCATTTGGGTTTCGAACCAGAGTTCCAGAGTCACCGTCCCCAGGATAGGACGAGACGTGCCGTCGTAGGCCTTGACAGTCTGGGTAGATGGGATCATGTGCCTTTCATTGATGCGTAGGGCCCGCATCATGCTGAGGGGAAGGACGTTAAAGGCTGATCCGTTGTCCACCAATACCCCGGGGAGTGATATGGTGTTGAGCCGGAGAGTGATGTACAGGGCTTCATTGTGCCCGGAGGCATCTCTTGGCAGGTCTTCGTCGCAGAAGGTGATCATACTACTATATATCAGGGGATCATAGATTTGGTCTCTATCCGGAGAAGGAGAGTCATCAAGCCATCCGTTTCCTGTCTTTCTCTTGCGAGGTAAAGCTTTGGCTGAGGCCTCAAGGTTGTGTTGAGGCTGTTTGTGGCGGTTGCCACCCTTGTCCAACACATTGATTGAGTGCGAGTGCCAAACTGGCTTTGATCTTTCTTTGCCGGCACGTGCTCGGAAGTTGGACAAATTGAACCTTGGCTGATTCCGCAGGGGATTAGGCTTCTGGCTGGCAGTGAAATTACCCATATCTGAGGTACTCCTGTGTCCCAAGGTCTGAACTCTATTGTCAGCAGGACTTTTTGGCCTTCTAACCCCTGGAAGAAGGGAGGACTGGCTGGAGTAGAGTACGTAGTAATCGAACCTTCCTGATGGCTCTCCGAGTGTACCCACACTGGTATCACCGGCTTCGAACCTTTCGTTCAATTTTTGCTGGGAGGAAGCTTTCTTCTTCTTAGGTGGGCGGTCCTCGCTTATCCAATCTTGATAGTCCCTTTCGAGGCAATCGGGCAACATGATATCCCACCAAATGTGCTCGGCAACCGGTGGTGGATTTGGGACCTCGGGTTGGCTGTGCTAGAATGACTCGAGCTTGAACCGGGCCTGGGGGAGATTTACTGTTGGGCTCACCAGGAAGCAAATGGTTGGATTCTGCCGAGTAATGAGAGGCATTAGGATCCGGGGAAACAGGCACATATTTGTCCTTTAGGGGAGCCCCAGTCAGTTGGGGGATTGCCAATGTTCCGAAATGACGTGTGGCTTCTTCGATCCAGGCCTGCTGTTTATTCTGGCGTTCCTCAAGAGCCCTGATGGCTAACCACATTTCTTCCATTGTTCCCCAATCTTCATTCTCTCTACTGATGTTTGCAGGGTCGGTATCATCTTGAGAGGGGACGCCCGACGGTTGCTGAGGCATACCGAACTGATCCATCCTTGACTGCTGTTGGAATGGTGGAGCTTTGAACTTCTGTTTGGGAGCTAGCTGACCTGTAAGTCGACGGGCGGGAGTTCCTGCGGTGGTGGCATAGGAAGCCGAGGGTGGTATCCCGGGACGATTGAGAGTGGGAGTAGAACTTTCTTCATTCTTTATGGTAAAAGTTTCATCGGGATTGAGACTGGCGGCCAAACCATGGCTCCTGAAGGCCCCCAGAAGGTTGTCAGTTTGAGCTTCATGCCGCAGTCTCATCTGTTCTACCAACCGGATCCAATGTCGATCTGTCTGAGGGATTCCGGGAGGCGGAGTGATGTTGTCCCCATCATTACCGGCTGATGCAGACATTCTGAAGCCCGGAGTCGGAACAAATGGTGAAGCTGACGATGCGCTTGACTCTTCCACACTGATCAAACGGTGACCCGGCGCCCGAAACCAAGCTTTGTGAGGAGCTGCGGGGGGAAAGACATGAGGGTTCAGATGTTTGGGAGTGGAGAAAGGTAGGTGTTTGGGCTTAGGGCTCATACAACATGCAGTTATTTGTTCTTGTTTACTTAAAACGTATTTTATTAACCTAATCGGTTAGAAAAGATTGCTCTTCTTTTTCGCAAACTACTCTGATTCCTGGATCAGTGGGCCCCATCACTACGCCTGCGGACCCTCAACCTGTAACCTCGAACAAGGGTTCCGTAGGGCAAGCAGGTACCACCGACCGAAAAGAAAAACGATCCTAAAGTCTGGCGGGTAATCTAGTCTTAACGAGCATTCGATGTAAATTACGGACAAAGCTGACGTCAAAGGTCAAGATCATGTCCGGAGGGCTCGACGAAAAGACGGCATGGCTCGGACTGATAAACGTCTATAATTGATCTTGACCCGTCGTTAGTTAGGCCGTAATTAGACATGGAATAATCATTAATCCTTGATGACTCAGTGTCATGCCGGGAGTCGGTGCATAAGTTGTGCCAGTCAAAGTCAAGGCGCCAGTAATTATCTGGTCAAAGTTTGCGGTGGAAAACCGGCATGACTTCGACTGATTAGGGTCCCCGAAAGATATTGACTTGGTATGCCGACTAAGGCTTGAAAGGAAAGGTGTATACACAGACCGGGCATGACACGGACCAGACTAAAAACCAACCGAGTCTCGGACAAAGTGTGTCACGGACAAGTGCATGGTCGACACGAGGCTCCAAGGGATGTTTGGGTAGTCCCGTGCTCGCACCGAGAGGCGTAATAAGGCCAAAAGGGCTGCTACTGGGATTTCCCCGGGTTAAGGACGTAGTGTGCAGTGTAAGGCCAAGTGCGCGTAGTGTGCAAGCAGTCTATCTTCTTTTTCTGAGTAAAATAGAAATTTTCACATGTGTCTTAAAGAGAATGATGCATGCTAAAAATGATTTTTTTTTGAAAATCTTTTTTTTTTTGAATTTTTTTTTGAAAATTTTTTTTTGAATATTTTTTTGAAAATCTTCCATTTTTTTTTGAATTTCTATTTTTTTGAAAAAAAAAATTTGAAATTTTTTTTTTTGAATTTTTTTTGAATTTTTTTTTGAAGGCAAATAACACATAAGCACATAGGCACAAAAATTCAAACAGTTAAGAAAATGATTCCGACAGTCAAAATACTGATTCTTTCGGGATAGTCAAAACAACACGAAATGTGCAAAACAAACACACACACACACACACACACACACAATATAAATGGTTTCAAATGTCGGGACGGATGTTTGACCCACAAAAGCTTTTCTTTTTTTTTAAACAATGATACCGGTACGTGGCTTTGTTAGACCATAATTTATCCCAAGCCCCGGGTTAGGGAGCGGTACAGGAAACTTAATGGTTTCCACCTATATACCAAATACCATTTTTTTTATATTTTTTTTTAAAAAGATAAAGCTTATTTTTTCCCCAGCGGAGTCGCCACTGTGATGAATGTGCCCCGCCGCGATTTTTCTTTTTGAAAATCATTTAAAAAAAAACGGGAGTCGCCACGCCATTTTTATTTTAAGGGCCAAAAATTTGAAAAATGCCCGAGATTAGAGATTTGGGTTCGGAGGTCACGTTACACTCCGGGAAGAACGTTAGGGTTCACCCGGAATGCCTCGTAAAATGAGTCTTCCTAATTTGAAACCATTTGTGTGTGTGTGTGTGTGTGTTTTGTTTAAAATAAATGCAAAATGAGAAAACTAAAAATTGAGAACTCTTTGTAAGACATTAAACAAGTCCCATGATTTTTGGCATGATTTTAGGGTTGAGTTTTGGTACTCAAAAGACTCCTTGAAGTTGAAAGTCAATTCTGCCAGAATGAAAAAGACTGTGGACACTTGATTTTAAAATGGATTTAAGGGTTTTAAAACTTCAGAATCTGGGGAAAGTCAGAGAATGAAAGTTGTTCAAAACATCTTAAATAAAGTGAATACAAAATATTTTCATGATTGGAGATGATTTGAGGGACCAAAACCTTCTGGAAATCACAGATGTGAAATCTGGATTTCTGGAGTTATACTCACGCAAAAAATAAAGTAAAAATATTTATGGAATCCTATGGATGTTGGCTACAAAAAGTATTTTGAAGTAAACACCAAATTCCAAGTTTTTATGTGTCCAAAAAATTAGACAATGGACAGAGGTCTTAGAGGAAGGCTACTGGACAGCAACATTCTCAAGAAGGAAAATGTGATTTAAAGGGGGTTTGCATCCATGCTTTGTCCCCATTTCCTTAGGCTTTGATTAGTGATCACTAAACTTGATTAGTGGTGATCTACTATATCAAGCCATCCTTAGGGTACATTAGGACTTAAAGCACTTTATTTGCTTGGGATGGGGAGATTTAACTTGAAATCAAGATTTTATGTATGAAAATAGATTTTAGGTCTGGAAAAATGTTTGTAAGTAAGTAAAAACAATTTGGAAGGAATGTTGATCCTTGCAGAAGATCATCCATGGAGATGAACTTCCATGGTGATCCTCTTGGATCTAAGGGAAGGGATGGACAACAAATAAGTTACATCTTTGAAATGTGAGATGCATGCATGAATGAGGGAGGTTTAAGGTAAGGAGAAGGAGGGTTTACCAATGGTGGTATCCTATATTCTTTGTGTTTGTGTTTGAGACTTGAATTTAGTGAGTATTTGGTGTGTGAGATTTGGGAAAATGATTAAGAAAAAGGTGGCAATTTAAAGGAATTCCCACTGTTTTCTACAATATTTTTGCCAAGGTGCTGTTGTTGCTCATTTTGTTCCTTGTTTTTCTGAGACTGAGGGGCTCTATTTATAGGCCTCTGAAAATTACATTTCCATCCGCACGGATGAGTATGTAAGCGTGCACTGTTCATTAAATGCTGCTCCAGGCTTTGGACAAAGGGAATATATTTTCAAAATAAGCAGCCAGTTGTGTTTTACAGCTTACTATTTTCGAATTTTTCCCTTTTGTGAGATTCTTTACCATGCTTAACTCTAAATAGCAATCCCCAACTTACCCTTGCTTTGTTAGAAAAGTTAGGTTTTGTTAGAAAAGTTAAGGTTTAGGTTAAGAATGTGAAGGCTTTCGTTAGTTTTCTAACGGAAATACTAAGAATTCAAATTGGAGCACTTACAGGTGCGACCAATGCCAAAGGTTTGCCGACCTACCTAGACTGCCTACGACCAAGCAAACTCTAGTGGTCGCAACTTGGCCTTTCGATATGTGGGGAGTTGATTTGATTGGTCCCTTCCTGCCCGCCCGAGGAAATTGCAAGTATGTGATCGTTGCTATTGATTACTTTACAAAGTGGGTCGAGGCCAAGCTGTTAGCCAGAATTACTAAGGAAAACGCCATCAATTTTATTCATAACTTCATTTGGTGCCGTTTTGGGATTCCTCGAGCTATAGTAACGGACAACGGGCTACAGTTCTCCACGGCTTTCAAAGAAGGAATGAACAAAGTAGGAGTCAAACATTGGAAGTCATCAGTCGCCTATCCTCAAGGTAACGGGCAAGTTAAAGCAGCGAACAAATTGGTCCTCTCTGCGCTTAAGATGGGTTTGGTTGGTCGGCGAAGCAACTGGTTGGACGAACTTCCCATTGCTCTATGGGCAGCCCGCGCAACTACTCGGGGGCCTACGGGTGAAACCCCTTTCGTTCTTGCATATGGATCAGAAGCCATGGCACCGGCCGAGCTACAAGTCCCTACAGCAAGGGTAGTTTTCTTTGATCAAGAGCAGAACGACGTTAACAGGCTGATCGACTTGGATTTGCTCGATGAGAAGCGAGATAAATCTCATCTTCGGATGGTTAATTATAAGCAGAAAGCTAAGAGTTACCATGACAAGAAATTAAAGAGAAGATCGTTCCAAGTAGGAGACTATGTGCTACGAAAGATCGAGGTAACTGGAGGAAAGCTCAGCAGAATAAGTTATCTCCCAATTGGGAAGGTCCCTACGTCGTTACTCTAGTGATCAAGGAAGGAACTTATATGATTGGTCATCTAGATGGGGAGGATTTGAAACATCCGTAGCATGCTAGCCACCTTATCAAATATTACTTTTAAGTTCAGATTCAGTTTTAGTTTTAGTTTTCAGTTCGAGTTTAGTTCTAGTACTAGCTTTTTGTTTTCCGTGTAATCGTTCCACCACTTCAATAAAGTTGTAGTTCTATTCAACCAAGTTGTGTTACGTCTATGCATCGATCTAACAGGCTCGACTCTTAGTCAGCCTCGTTCCTTAAACAAGTCTGACTCATAGTCGACTTCGTTCTAACAGGCTCGACTCTTAGTCAGCCTCATTACTTAAACAAGTTCGACTCTTAGTCGACTTCGTTCTAACAGGATCGACTATTAGTCAGCCTCGTTCCTTTAACAAGTCCGACCCTTAGTCGACTTCGTTCTAACAGGCTTGACTCTTAGTCAGCCTCTTTCCTTTAACAAGTCCGACTCTTAGTCGACTTCGTTCTAACAGGCTCGACTCTTAGTCAGCCTCGTTCCTTTTACAGGTCCGACTCTTAGTCGACTTCATTCTAACAAGGCTCGACTCTTAGTCGACTTCATTCTAACAAGGCTCGACTCTTATTCAGTGTCATTCCCTTAAATAGGTTCGACTCTTAGTCAATCTCGTTTTCAAAACATGCAAGTATTAAGTCGACTTTGTTGCTAAAAACTAATCCGACCAAAAGCTTGGGACAAATCCATTTCTAGTCAATCTAGTTCGACATACATTCAAACAAGGATCAAGGTAAAGTGATTCAAGTGAAAAGTCAACTATGATTAAATAAAAGTCCCCCAAAAAGCGGGCCAGGACTTGAGCAAAGCAAAAAGTATTACGAGTTAAATGCTTCCCAAACCGGGCCAAGGCATTGATACATAAGCAAAAGTAAAAATGAAAGATTGTTTTGAAACTTGTTTCATTACACTACCAAACAAATAAACCAAGAAATTTCAGACTTCTGGATCACCTTCAGGTTGGTCGACAAACTTGGGTTGATCACCAGCAGGCTGCTCATGCTCTTGTTCTTGCTGTTGAGGCTGGACTATCTTGCCCGATTCAGAGTAATCATAATCGACCTCATCTTCCTCCACATCATCTGCCTCCTCAAGATCTTTAAGTATTGTGTTAAAGTTAACTTGCTCAACAGGAGGGGCGACCCAGGATTCCACTTCCAGCTCGGCATCTTCTTGAGCAATGGCCGCCAGATCATTGTCGTTATATGGCACTTGAGGATGACCAAGGCGAGCCCGCATGTCATATTGCTCCTCAGAAGCCCACTTGGCCAATTTCTAGAGTGGGATGTCGATTGAGGGGTCCACCAGAATACGTCGAGCCATGTGGCATCGACCAACATCATAGAAAGAGAAGGCTTGACTTTGAATGTTGTTAAAACACTCGTCACTGTACTTATATGCTTCTACAACGCTTTACCTTGGACATTAGCCTCCTCCTTCCATTTGGAGCGAGTTGCAGCGTGGTCCTCATTTAGCTTTGTCAAAAATTCATCGCGACTATGAAGCACCTTCTTGGTCATCTCAAGCTCGGCTGTGGATGCCTCCTTCTCCAATCTGATGGTTGTGTTCTCCTCTCTCAATAAGCCAACCTCCGCCTGGGCCTCGCCTAGCTCGAACAAGGTATCATCCCTCTACTTGATCGTATCATTGTTGAGCAGCTTCAAAGAATCATAAGCTGAGTTAGCATCCACCAACTCTTCCCTCAGCTCAGTCACCTCTTGACATTTCCGAGTGTATTGGATCTTGGCTATCTTCTCTTGCTCCAAAGCAGCCTTCCAACTGCTTTTGGCCTGTTCATTGATGGTGAGACTGCATAAAAATAAAGCCCAAAGATCAGGTCGACAAGGCAATTAAATTCTAAAGGAATCAAAAACCACCGATCAAGTAAAATCAAAGGAATACCTCACTATGAAGGAGGCCATGTCTCTGAATATACTCCTCAGGAGTAAATCCCCTCTCAGTCAGTTGAGCTTGCAAGTTAGGATCAACAACTCGTCTAACAACGACCTCGCCCGACACAAGGGCAGGACAACGATGTCAAGCTTAAGGGGAGTAAGAGTAAGGAGTAAGAGTAGGCACCTCGCTCAGCCTGGCCACTTCGGCCTACACAAACTCTGTTCTAGAAGGAGTTCGAGAAGAGGGATGGTCAAAGCTCGACGATTTTGAGATTTTTCCCCTCCAAGTCCTTGGTCATCAGTAAACCTTTTTCTCAGACTGGACTTCAGGGGGCGGGTATCCTCATCTTCCAGGTTGATGAGGTCAATATCAGCATCTTTGGAAGGGGCCTCCCCAGCCAGCTCATCTGTTGATTCAGGATCCGGCATCTTCTTAGTCGAACCATCAACCTCATCAGCTTCCACCCCAGTTGTTTGTTCTTTAGGGGAATTAGTGTCCAAAGGGTCTGCAGTCTCGATCTCCTCAATAGGAACCATCCCCTCACCATCTTTGGGGAGCAACCTGTTTCTCCCTATGACCTCCTTCTCTCTGCCAGTTCTAGCATTGGCCGCTCCGTGAGCCCTGATGCTTTTCTTCATTTGGCTAGTACTCACGATACGAACAATATTTGCTTGCTGTTCAGGGGTAAGTACTGCAAGAACAAGAAAGAAAAAGTTAGCAAGACATGTTCGAGCTACATATAATCGAGTAAACAGAAACTGACGAATAAAAAATACCGGGATATAATAGTTTACCACCTGTATGCTCTCCATTGGTTCTATAGTAGTCAGGGGTTTTTCGGTAGAATTGGCATTGGTCAAAAAATTTACCTAAGGCATGGGTCACCTAGTCCGGATACCTAGGGCCTCTCACTATCAGGGCTAAGGGAGCCACATCTTCATCTCCTAACAACATCCCAACCTGTATGAAGTTGTTCTTATTACTCCCTAATAGGCTCCAGCTAAATGGTCCCCTTCTAGCTATCAAGCGTAGCCTGTCAGACAGCTCTTTGCTCCAATCAGGGGCCCAGTATTCTTCCTCCGTCAGTTCCCTCGATTCATCATTTGGCAGAGGGAATTCCCAACCGGATCGATTCTCGACCAAGATCATGTGGGTGTTCCAACCCACCACTTTATCGAGCAAGTTTATAAACAGCTTGGGGGGCCTTAGTTCTAGCTGGAGTACTATACCCTAAAGTTCTCTTATCAAAAACAACCTTGACGAACTCCCTAAAAAACTTCATACAAGGTTCATTTCCTAAAAATCTGCACACCATGGCAAAACAGATCAAGACCATCACAGAGTTAGCTCCTATCAGCATTGGGACAACATTTGTGCACTCTAAAAACTCACAGACAAAAGGATCGAGTGGGAGTCTTAATCCAGCCTCAAACTGGCCATAAAAGAATGCTACTTTCAAGGGGTTCAATGCCCAATGCTCCCACCCTTGTTGAAATTACACGGATCCGGCTCGCGCGCGGACCCCGGCATCTCGCATTCGTCGCTTCGGGAAGTTGCCCGGATCCGAGAGGCAGCGCAATTGCGCCCCGACATCTGGCTTATTCCGTTTTAGCGTGTTGGAGGAGTCTCGCCGTTGTTTTCGCAATTGTAGAGTCGCCACGCCGTTTTTATTAAGCCCAAAACATTGAAAAAGGGCATCAGTTTAGAAATAAACTGCTTTTGTGTGATGAGATTTTGAGGTTGGAGGTCAGATGACTCCTCGGGAAGAGAATATTAGAATCTTAGAGCTCACCCGAGTCGCCTCATAAAAACGAGTCTTTCGGATACCCCTAATATTCTTTAACTGTTGTGTGTGTGTGTGTGCTTTTAAAAATGCATGCTGTATCGGACGTCTACATTGTACACTACGTGTTGAAATGTATTGAAATAGTAATGGAAGGAAGCCTTACCAATGTTGGTTTGTGTCTGTCTTCCGCTGGGGAATAGTGTTTGAGGATGGAATAGTGTTCCGGCACGGACCGGGATTGCTTCGGGAGGGGCCGGTTGTCTGCGGACAGAGTTTCGGCGTGAGTTGAGATTGTAGGCTGCGTTCGGGCAGAGTTTCGGCGTGGGTTGGAATTGTCGGTTGGATTCGGGCAGAGGTTCGGCGTGCGTTGGAATCGTCGGTTGGATTCGGGCAGAGGTTCGGCGTGGGTTGGAATCGTCGGTTTGACTCGGAAAGAGCCGGGATGCCTCAGGAAATACCAGGCAAGGCCTCGGAGTACCACGAGGGGCCTCACAGTACCTCGAGAGTGCCTTGGGGCAGCACGGGAGCATCGCGGGAGCGCTCGGGGAGGCTTCGAAGCACCACAAGGGAGCTCGGAAGGCCTCGGAAGGATCCGAAAGGGGCCGGGATTGCCCAGAAGGGTCTTAGAGGGGAGCCTGAAGGCTGGGGGGAGAGGAGAGAAGAGGGAAATGTCAAAATGAGGGAGGGGTAACCCTCTATTTATAGTGCCAAAAAACTGCAAGAAGGTCCGTACGGACCTTCTAGGTAATCTAGTTTTTTGGTTTTCCTCGATTTCAGAGAATGATGAGGATTTCTGAAATGATTATGTCCCCTCTGCAAAGAGGTCCGTACGGACCATCTAGGCATGCAAAGAGGTCCGTACGGACCAACCATGTAGGGGGGTAATGATGTTCTCCGGGATTTGAGGGAATCTCGTGGACTTTAAGCGGATTTTACAATTATGATGTCTAGGAGCAAAGAGGTCCGTACGGACTTACATGCTTTTCCACATTTTGTAATTGTGATGGCAAGCTAGTTCTCGTCGAGAGCTTTCCAACCATATATGGCACGTCTCAATCAGAGTTCGTATGAAGGAGTTATGACCTCCAGAAGTTTGCCCCTGGTTTTGTCGTATGCTTGGATGGAGAGCGATCCAGATTGGGGTACTTACAGAAGCCCCTCGGCGACGTCACTTATGAAAGAAGTGTGGTCGTCGATAAGATAAGGGTCCTAATCTGGATCGCGTGCTGAGAGAGAAGGTGACCAGGTTGGTCGGACGGTTGGACCCTTTGATAGGATTCCTACGTATCCCTGAGTGGGAATCAAGCCAATCATAGTTCGTGTGTGGGGTGAGTGTTATGTACGAGGACGTGAGCTTTACTCTAACTGAGACTCTGTGTGTGGATGTGATGGTATCCTGTGGGTGACCGCATAGGTTGGTGGTAAGGACGTGGAGGCATCCAGGGTGACGTGGAGGTGTCCAGGGTGACCGCATAGGTCGGTGGTAAGGACGTGGAAGCATCCTGGGTGACCGCATAGGTCGGTGGTAAGGGAGTGGTAGCGTCCTGGGTGACCGCATAGGTCGGTGGTAAGGACGTGGAGGTGTCCTGGGTGACCGTATAGGTCGATGACTGGACCCTGTGATAGGATTCCTACGTATCCCTAGCGGGAATCAAGCCTGGTCATAGTTCAGAGGTCGTGAAATTGTGAGTGCATGCGGGCGTGATGGTGCCCTGAAGTGTCGTGTGACCGCCGAGGCCGACTGTGAGGACGTGGTGGTGTCCTGAGATGGAAATTTTACGATTTTCCGAATCGGGTGGTTTAAAGCCTTCCGGGCTACGGATAGTGATGTGGGAGGTTTATACAGTCTCCCGGACTGAGTGATTTAAAGCCTTCCGGGCTGCCTGTGGTGAAGTAGTGAGGTTTGTGGGGAGTGGACGTGGTGATGTCCTGAGTTGAAGTTTGTGTGAAGGCATCTATACCTAAGTTGAGGCTTAGTTCGGGAGTATGAACCTAAGTTGTGACCTAGTTCAGGAGTATGACCCTAAGTTGGGACCTAGTTCAGGAGTATGACCTAAGTTGGGACCTAGTTTAGGAGTATGACCTAAGTTGGGACCTAGTTCAGGAGTATGACCTAAGTTGGGACCTAGTTCAGGAATATGACCTAAATTGGGACCTAGTTTAGGAGTATGACCTAAGTTGGGGTTTAGTTTCAGGAGTATGAACCTAAATTTTGACCTAGTTCAGGAATATGACCTAAGTTGGGACCTAGTTCAGGATTATGACCTAAGTTGGGGTTTAGTTTCAGGAGTATGAACCTAAATTGGGACCTAGTTCAGGAGTATGACCTAAGTTGGGACCTAGTTCAGGAGTATGACCTAAGTTGGGGTTTAGTTTCAGGAGTATGAACCTAAATTGGGACCTAGTTCAGGAGTATGACCTAAGTTGGGACCTAGTTCAGGAGTATGACCTAAGTTGGGGTTTAGTTTCAGGAGTATGAACCTAAATTGGGACCTAGTTCAGGAGTATGACCTAAGTTGGGACCTAGTTCAGGAGTATGACCTAAGTTGGGGTTTAGTTTCAGGAGAATGAACCTAAGTTGAGACTATTCTAAGGCGTCTGGACCTAAGTTAAGTTTGATGGGCATTTTGTGGATCCTGTATGGAACTTTGTTTGTGGGAATTTTTGGAAAGGCATCATGTCGTGCTGGGATTCTTCTTTTCTGTAGGATTTATTACTGCTATGTCTTGCGTTTGAAGTTTATTGACATACCTTTGCTGTGTTTACCTGCATGAGGAGGCGCCTTTGTGAGGAGGAAGTTGAATTGTTGAGGACGTGGGCGCCTCGACTGTGTGAGGAGGGAGGTGGCGCCTCTGTGCGGACTTGTGGTGAGGGCGAGATGGCGCCTCGGACTTGTGGTGAGGGCGAGATGGCGCCCGTCTCGGACTTGCAGACTGGCGAGATGGCGCTCCGTCCGGGCGCCCAAGGACTTGTGGTGAGGGCGAGATGGCGCCTCCGTCTGAACTTACGGTGTGGGCGAGGTGGCGCCTTAGTCTGAACTTGCGGTGAGGGCGAGGTGGCGCCTCTGACTGAACTTGGTGAGGGCGAGGGACGCCTCAGGTGCTGGACAAGGAGAGGAGGGATGGCTCGTCTTCTTTTTCCTTCTTCGTTCTTATTCCTGCGGACTTCTTGGATTATCCGATCGAGGAAGGTGCTGGGTTCACCGAGGATGATGAGGTGGCTGGCGGAGGCGCCGAGATGCCGAATTTCTTGTTTGTGGAGGATGATGATGATGAGTCAGATTAGGGCTCTTTTGCTTTCCCTCTGTCCATTGTTTTTTTTTGTACAGTAACAGACATTTTGTACCTGTAATAAAACACTTGTATTTGCACAGCAAAGTATTTTATTTAAGATGTAATGACGTATTTGTGATTCCCGAGATTGACCTAGGAATTGTTTCTAGCTTATTATTATTTTTGTGCATGTCGCATGAGCTGGAAATGCATTTGTGGTTAGTGGAGGGCCGAGCGGCTTTGGCAAGTTTTACGGCGGTTGGGGGCTGACGCAGCTTTGACAGTTTCATGAGCGGCGGCGGGAGTGATGTCTCCTGGGACGCGTTTGCTTTGATAGCCAGTCTTTTTGGGGTTAGCTACCTCAGGATATGTGACGGGGCTCTGTTGGATGTGGTCGGCCATTGTCGGGCGGGTAAGGATATCGTTCCTTTGGTTCCGGGGGAAACCTTCCACGGTGTAGATCGCTTGGCGCTGGGGGACCGGTTCATGTGTAGGGGAAGCCCCTGCTTTTCTTGGCAGCTTTAGATGCTCTTCTGTATTTCCTGAGGGTATGGAAGTATTCAGCTTTCCCTCCTGTGGTGCTCCTTCAACGCTGGGAGAGTGTTGTGTTGACCACCACCGAGTACCTGGGTTGGTATGAGCGGCATGTCGGGCAGTCCCAAGTGATTTTGGGGAGCAATTCTTGGGCAAGATTGTCGCCTCAGCTATAGCCTTAGGAGTGCAGAAGCCTGGTCTAACCCTCAGGATGTCATGGGAGACGCTTTGTTTGACTACGGGACTCGAGTTGACAGACTGGCGGGGAGAGGTCCCCTTTTGCATACTCGTAGGGAGTAGATCCGAGTCGAGGCACGAGTGAACAATGCTCCGAGAGCTGCTAGATTTTTTGACACGACAAGGAGGACTCCTGATCTCGGAATGAGGGAGACAGAACTCGCTCATGAGGAATGAAAGAAAACTCGTTGGGGACGAGGGAGGAAAGGAAAGAGTGATGAAGGGCCAAACGCGAGTAGCATGGAATGACCTTCTGAAACACTGAGTATCCATTCATCGTCATCGCAGACACATTGATTGTTAAATGCTTTAAGTCGTCTTTTAGCATGTTGTGGGTTTGAGAGTAGACCGTGCTTGAACTCATCAAGAAGTGTTTTAACTGTGATGATTTGTGATTTACTTTTAAAGCTTTGTCGAGACGCAAAATCTCTTGCTTGCTTCTTGCCTAAGCCTTGGTGGCGTCAATTTTTGTAATTTTGTGTATTCCTTAGACCGAACCAATGAAGGCTGCCTACGTTCCCCTCGGACTGAGAGGCTCAGGTCTGCGTAGTTCGACTCTCTTTTGTGGGAGAAATGTACACTTGCAAGGGCGTATTTATTTTTTTTGAAAATGGGGGGAATGGGTCCCCTTTTTGTGTGAATGCCTTATTTGATGTGGGCACAAAGAAAATGCTTTTGGGTTTGACTTTTTTGAGAGAGTATGAGCACTGAAAAGCTTGTATGGAAGCCCTTGCTGACAGAAAATCAGTGTTTAGCTCTATTGTCCTTATTTGTAGAAAAAGAATACTTATCGAGACATTTGAAAACTTGATTTGTTCACAATGATCACTTGTTTGCTTAAAACCCTTTGTTGATGTTCGGGTTATTCAACAATTAAACCTGATATGCTTTGATTAATTACGAGGAGAAAGTCAACCGGTATCAAGGATTGAGTTGGTCTGGTGTAAAAGAAGGTTTGTGTATAGGAGAGGTCATTGATGAGACCGGGTTTGTGGATTTGTATGTGTTTATGACCGGACCATTTCTGGTTGCCTACGTTCCCCTTAAGACAAGGAGCTCAGGTCGACGTAGTTCGGGGTTGAACCGTGTTTGGCTTTGGGGCCAGGGCATGAGTATTTGTGCGGCCTTTGGCGAAAATGCTCGGAAGGTTGAATGATGAGGCACGGGCCTTGAGGTGATTCCTTGACAAGTCGTATTTGACGGCAGTTTCAATGAATCCCTTGCTTATTGTTCGTTGGCGCTGGGTCTTTGACCTCATTTTTTTTTTGTGAAGCTTCTGCTTGAGCTCTTTTTTTTGTAGCTTCTGCTTGAGCCTTTTTTTTCTTTTTTCTTTTTTTTTGTGTAGCTTCTGCTTGAGCTTTTTTTTTTTTTGAAGCATATGAGGGCGAAGGCAAGCCCGTGCTTGAACTTTCTTGATGCGCACGAGGGCGAAGGCAAGCTCCTAGATTATTGTCGAGATGGGGTCAATCTTTTAATGTTGAGTGACCTTTTGTTGTCCTTTGATGTTGTCGCCGTCGTTTGACTTGGTCAAGGTGATGGTGGGGAAATGTTTTGGAAAGTGTATGGCTTGATGGAGGCCTTTGTGTGGGGTATGGTCAGGTGTATGGGGAGCTATCGATTGACTTTCTCACACCAATTAATCAAAGCATTAAACATTTGTGGAATTACTTGTTGAGCAATGCAAGTGATCACATAGAACAAAACCATTTCATTAAATGTAATGTGGGGTGCAAAATAATGTCCCAAGTCTAGCAAGAAAAGAAAGAAGACTTATGTATGGAAAATTGAAGACTTAATTACAATGTCCAAGGAGGACTTGATTGAATGAGAAAGGTACTAGAACCTGTGAGGTTTGACTGTATGATTTTTTTTTATTTGCGTCTCTTTGGGCTCTTCAGCAGTTCCTAAATTCAATTTGGTTAGAACCTTCTCGACAGCTTGGGCCCGATTTTCCTCTCGTTTGACAACATGCTTAAAGATTTGTTTAATGCATTGTTCATTAATGTGTCTGCGTCTTTATCAAGTGAATCATTATTAACTGTTTTGATTAGTTAATTTATCATTTGTTAAAGTTGCAATGAGGGGATACTCATAAAGGTCGAACTTTTATTCAAAGCATAAGGAAACATAGTTTTTTGCTACAAACGCCTAATCTTTAGGCGTGAGGCCGTCAGACGACTCGAGAGACTCGAACTTAAATACGACAGACTCGGGATCTTTTATTTTTGAAGATAGACTCTAGGAGATGGGGGTTAGTCCAAGCTTCTCGTCCTGTCTCTTCTTGCTGGCTGTGGGTCCGCATTTGTGAAAGTTACGCCATTTTTGACGCTGCCACTTGCTCGGCCTGTCTCGAACTGCCTTATTTCCGGGGAGGGCTCGATCCATCCCTTGGTGTGCCTTGATTTCGAAAAGTATTGTTGGGGAATAACCATCCTTGGATTCCTTCTTCCGAATTCTTCATTGCGGAATCCCCAGGTTCCCTCTTCACGTCCCCATTCATCACGGGAATTTGCAGAGGCCTTATCCACCATGCTTACCTCGTCATTTCATGTGTAAAGAGTTTCCAATTGTGTTGGAACCGCGGGGGCATTCCCATTTTCCCTCTTCAATTAAACCTTGGACCACTTTCTTCAACACGAAGCAATGGTCGGTTGTGTGGCCGGGGAAGTTGTGAAAAGCACACCATTTGCTCATGTCCACGTTGGGCTTACGAGACTTTGGTTGTAAATCCTCAAGGGGTTTGAGAATGTTCCTCTTTACTAGTATCTCGAGGACTTGGCTCAAGGGCATCCCGAGGTTATCGAAATGCTGGAACTGTGGTATGCGAGGGGGATTGTTGTTCCTCAGGGGTGCTTGATCGCGGTTTACTTGGGCTTCGTTTTGGATATAGTGAACTGCTCTGGTAACCTCTTTCTTCTTGTTTGGAGGTGGATTAACTGATGGGATCGCCATTTGGGAGTCTCTGGAGGGTTGGGTGTATACCAACCCGTATCCCGGATTATTGAAATTGGGAGCATGATTGCCCGGACCACTAAGGGTTGTGTTTGGGAATTGGGGAAATGTTTCATTAGCCCCAAGTGGCAGTCCAGTGGGTGGAAGGTTTGAAATGTTAGGATATCCGCTTGGGATGTCTATCCCTGATAAATATTGGGATTTCAAGTTGTGGGCGTGGGGCTCATACGAGGCACGGATTGAATTCCAGGGAATATTGAGAGGTGTTAGGACCTCGAGGAGCGGGCCCATAGGTGTCTTTGGTGATATTGAGTTTGCGGAGCAGGGCCGGAAAACGGTGTGATGAGGTTGACGGATCGGAGCCGCTGATCGGGGCCCGAGTTAAGCTCGAGCGGGAGCTATTTTGCATTGCTAGGTTTTCATGGATTGGCGGAGGTGGGACCCGCTCGATAGCTTTGATGACCGGGGAGCGGTATTTCTTCGTCTGCTATGAGAACGAAGGCCCCATCGTGTTGGGGAACCGCGACGGTTACGTGACGGCGCATGGCATATTCGATCCAAGCTGCGCTCTTCTTGGCGTTTCTCGAGAGCCTTAAAAGCTTGCCAAACTTCTTCCATCATTTGGAAATTTCCCGGGGGCGGGGTTCCGTTTCCCTCACTGTTATCCGTTTGATTCCGCCATGGGGGAGTAGCGGGTGTTCGGACCGCCGAATCGGAAGGGCTGTCGGACCTTGTGACCTCGATACTGAAAAGGCAGCTACCGGGTACTCTCAACCACTCTCGGTTCACTGGAGGGGGTGACGGGTAAGGTTTAGATATGGGAAGACCTTTATGGATGAAGGGGGGAAAGCTCATGTGACATGCAATTTCTGCTTTTCTATTTTTTTTTTGTTGTTTTAATTTACTTAAAACATGTTTTCTCAGAGTCCTAGGTAGGTTGGAAAAGATTGCTCTTCTTTTTCGCAACTATGCTAGATCTTGGGTCAGTGGAGACCATCTGTGCGGCTATAAGCCCCTCGTTTTGCACCTGTATTTCGACATCCCAGGGTGGACAGCCCCGGGTGAGGGTCCTATAGGGCAAGCGGTCTCCACTATCCTAAAAGAAAAATCGAACCTAAGGACCGAGCCTGTCATGTTCGTTTTAATGCGTTAGCCATGTGAATAGTGAGCCGAGCCGGCACCCAAGTCAAGATCAGGTCAAGAGTTTGGCATGACCTCTCTTTACCTTGCTTGCGCAAGGGATCTGTGACGTTAGGCGTTGGCTAGGTCATATCGTCATGGCTGACGTATCAAAGGCTTGATGACATGGTGTCATGTGGGCATGGATGTATATCCGGGACGAAACATCGTCTGGGTGTAGCTTCGGAAAATCAAGATCGGGTCAAGATTTTAGCATGACCTTTCATCGCTTTGCTTGCGCAAGGGATCTTGAGTTCCGAGCTTCGACTCAGAAAATGGCAGGCATGGGATATGTATCCAGGCTTGTATGACACGGACTGGGTAAAAACCAACCGAGTCTGGACAGAGTGTGACTCAAGACTCAAACGTGCAGGGTTGACGCTTGGCTAGGATGGGATGTTTGGAATGATCCCGTGCGCATCCAAGAGGCCTAGGAAGACCAAACGGACTGCAACTGAGACCACTCCGGGTTAAGGGTTGTAGTGTGCAGTGTATCCGAGGCAGCAGTGCGCGTAGCGTGCGGTGTAACCGAGGCAGCAGTGCGGGTAGTGTGCGGTGTAACCGAGGCAGTAATGCGAGTAGTGTGCGGTCTCTAAAATTCTTTTTCTGAGTAAAACAGATGTTTTTGAAGAATTTTAAATATATGTACACAGATGTATATTGATGCATTTTTTTGTATTTTATTTTTTTTGTAAAATAAAAAAAAGTAAAGCACATGCACACACACACAACAGTTAAAGAAAGGGGTAAAATGAAAGTTTGACCCTCATCATTGTTTTAAAAATCTTTTGTTTTGTTTAAAAGTTTTTAAAACAAAATATTCCCCAGCGGAGTCGCCAACTGAAATTACCCGGATCCGGCTCGCGTGCGGGCCCCGGCATCTCACATTCATCGTTTCGGGAAGTCGCCCGGATCCGAGAGGCAGCGCAATCGCGCCCCGGCATCTGGCTTATTCCGTTTTAGCGTGTTGGAGGTGTCTCGCTGTTGTTTACGCAATTGTAGAGTCGCCACGCCGTTTTTATTAAGCCCAAAATATTGAAAAAGGGCATCAGCTTAGAAATAAACTGTTTTGTGTGATGAGATTTTGAGTTCGGAGGTCAGATGACTCCTCGGGAAGAGAATATTAGAATTTTAGAGCTCACCCGAGTCGCCTCGTAAAAACGAGTCTTTCGGATACCCCTAATATTCTTTAACTGTTGTGTGTGTGTGTGCTTTAAAAAATGCATGCTGTATCAGACGTCTACATTGTACACTACGTATTGAAATGTATTGAAATAGTAATGGAAGGAAGCCTTACCAATGTTGGTACGTGTCTGTCTTCCGCTGGGGAATAGTGTTTGAGGATGGAATAGTGTTCCGACACGGACCGAGATTGCTTCGGGAGGGGCCGGTTGTCTGCGGACAGAGTTTTGGCATGAGTTGAGATTGTAGGCTGCGTTCGGGCAGAGTTTCGGCGTGGGTTGGAATTGTCGGTTGGATTCGGGCAGAGGTTCGGCGTGCCTTGGAATCGTCGGTTGGATTCGGGCAGAGGTTCGGCGTGGGTTAGAATCGTCGGTTTGACTCGGAAAGAGTCGGGATGCCTCGGGAAAGACCAGGCAAGGCCTCAGAGTACCACGATGGGCCTCAGAGTACCTCAAGAGTGCCTCGGGGCAGCGCGGGAGCATCGCGGGAGAGCTCAGGGAGGCTTCGGAGCACCACAAGGGAGCTCGGAAGGCCTCGGAAGGATCCGAAAGGGGCCGGGATTGCCCCGAAGGGTCTTAGAGGGGAGCCTGAAGGCTGGGGGGAGAGGAGAGAAGAGGGAAATGTCAAAATGAGGGAGGGGTAACCATCTATTTATAGTGCCAGAAAACTGCAAGAAGGTCCGTACGGACCTTCTAGGTAATCTAGTTTTTTGGGTTTCCTCGATTTCAGGGAATGATGAGGATTTCTGAAATGATTATGTCCCCTCTGCAAAGAGGTCCGTACGGACCATCTAGGCATGCAAAGAGGTCCGTACGGACCAACAATGTAGGGGGGGGGGTAATGGTGTTCTCCGGGATTTGAGGGAATCTCGTGGACTTTAAGCGGATTTTACAATTATGATGTCTAGGAGCAAAGAGGTCCGTACGGACTTCCATGATTTTCCACATTTTGTAATTGTGATGGCAAGCTAGTTCTCGTCGAGAGCTTTCCAACCATATATGGCACGTCTCAATCGGAGTTCGTATGAAGGAGTTATGACCTCCGGAAGTTTGCCCCTGGTTTTGTCGTATGCTTGGATGGAGAGCGATCCAGATTGGGGTACTTACACTTGTGCCTTCTTCTCTTTAGCACTGACATGAGTGAGTCGATAATCCCCCTTATTCACTTCAAAAAAGCTGTAGAGAAGCTCCAGTCTTGAATCAACACCCTTCTTTCCATCTTTTGGCTTAGGGGCCACATACCCCCTCTCATTGCGACCTGGAACAGCAGTCGAGCAAAATGCATCCACAATCCTTCCCGAAGAAGAGCTCGCCGATGACTGGGTCGACATATCTGAAGAAGAAGAAACAGGGGATACAGTCCTAGATACAGATTCATGCGACCTACCTAAGGGTGACCTAGATTCCCCCGGGAAGCCTTTTATATTCCAAAGGAAGAAAGGTTTATTGGGTCCCCAAAGGTAAAACAAGACTAAATGATCTAGCAGTTCGTGTTGGGTCGTGCGCTGACAAATCGCCCAATTCTTCTCCTACAGGAAGCTCTAGTTTGCTAAAACGCAAACCCCACCTATTCAAAACAGAAATATAATCTTCTTTGGTCATCTCCGTCATTACGCCACCTACGTATTTCTACACCCTATGGTTGACAGTGCAATAGCCGTACCAAGCTCCAGGTTCACAACTGAAGGACCTAGCCATGGCAGAATTGAAGGAATAAGCGAAAATTAAACCTAAGGGTAAAGAAGAAGATGGGTACCTTGTTTGATTCGATGAGAAAGGTTTCTGGAGTTAGCACGAAGGCCCAGTCAGCTATGGAGGATCCGTTCGCCTTGCCGATTCTCGCTATGTATACTTAGAGATTCAAGGATTGTAAAAATTCGAAAAAGGAAAAGGTTTTTTATTTTATAACTTTCCTAATTTGAATAGGAAAGGGTTTAGGTCGCTTCAGACGGTTCACTTCAAGCATTTAAGGCTGGTGCGGTTTCCTAAGCAGCTGTCCCAATGCGCTGTTTTTCCCTCATCATTATGGCGCTTCAACGGATCTGGCCGTTAAAATTCATCTGTGGTCAATATTGAGCCACGTCATGATTGGTCGACCAACCATTAGTTCGAGCATCTACCTATGACCTACTCAAATCTTCATCACAAATTCTTATAACTTCCTGGTCGACAAATTCAACTCAGAATGTTGGGGGCCACTGAACGGAATAAAAGTGACAGGCTAGGCCCAGTGAGCAATCCCAGTTATCCAAGTATTATTGCCACCCCATTCTTAGTGGGTCAGCCCGAATATTATCAGGCCCAAGGCCCATCGTTAATGATCAGTCAACTTAGCTCATAGTCCGACCTACTTGGTCCCGGCCTAGCTTTGTCTGAATACGATCCACATCTTATATACGGGCATGACCCGACCTCGGAATTCATTTAGGTCGACCTATACCCAATAGGCGACCTCGACCTACCAGCAGACATCGACCTATAGAGACACAACACGCCTGCAATTCTTTCCATAACCAAAGTCCTATAAATCAGGAGTTATACATGGATATGATCTCTTATACAAATCTGATCTGTGATTCAAGGGATTTGATACAATCCTAATACAAATTTACCTCTTATTAAGGCCCAATGGTTTTGAGGTAATCGCTATTTGTTATTCTGAATTCATTGTTCTTTATAACTTATAAGCTCTCCATACACCATACTTACTCTCACGCCCGAGGGTCTTCGCCGGAGACCATTCCGGCTAGTCGTGGGTTCTTTGTTTCAGGTCAAGTAGCCAGGTGATCAATCTTGCGGCTGGACGGAGATTGATAAGCACGATTCTTGTAGCATCAGGAGTGTTGCACCTAAGTGATTTGAAACACCTTTTCTGAGATTTTCTAACAGATTCTAAATTCTGATAAACAAATATAATAAGTAGTATGTTAAAATAAAATAAAAATAATAGGCAGTAGTTAAAATATTTTATTTTTTGTGGGGGTTAATTGTATGTTTTGGTCAATATTTTTATTTTTTATTTTAGGGTCAATAGTTTAATATTTTTCATTAAAACATTTTATACTTCAACGTCAGCGAAAGCCATCAATGTTTGATGGCTAAGTAATTTTATGACGTTTTATGTGCCAATTAAGCAGATTTAACGGCGAAACAGACGAACCATTTTTTCACTCCAATGTACGAACAAAACCAATTTATTCAAAGTCTATGACACAAAAAAAAAACTTGGGCCAAGTGATAGTTCTATCTTAGTATTTTTAATAATGAGTTGGACTGGTGAAAAACGCGTTTCTCCATCTCTGTATGGAGAAACGGGTTTTTTAATATATTCAAAAATCGGCAACCATTTGAATTAAACCGGTTCTATTGTCCAAAAACCTACAAAAATCTAGATAAATTCAATATTTGCGTAGATACACACAGAGACACACTACAACGATCACAACAAATGGAGACGAGCAGGACAGTTCAATCAAAATGAATATCAAGAAACAATACAAAAATCGATATTGATTAAATCAGGTAATATGAACCAAATCAACAACTACTGTTTTTTAATTTTAATTAACGTTTATTGTACTAAGGTCGATTGTTATTGTACATTTCCAGAGATTGATCTACGTAATTTTGGTTCTATCCATCAATAGCATAAATGGAAGCTCAATTACATGACAGATATTCAGAAATATCACAAATCGATATTCTCCAGGCTACACAAATCGATATTCTTCAGGCTACAGGTTTGATCTCAATATAACTTACTTGTTAATTTTTTATATATCATGACCTTCTCTATATTAATACCCAGATATTTATATAAATTATATCCAGATATTTATATAAATGATATCCAGAAGTACCAAAAATGTATATCTAGAAATGTGTAAGGTACATATCCAGAAATTTATATAAATGATATCCAGAAGTACCAAAAATGTATATCCAGAAATGTGTTAGGTACATATCCAGAAACCTTCAAAATGAATATCTAGAAACCTTCAAAACGAATATCCAGAAACTACCAAATTGAATATCCAGAACTACCAAATTATATATCCATAAACACACAATTGACCATGTCCATAAACTATACAATGAGTATCCAGAAACCTTCAAATGTATATCCAGAAACTATCAAATGAATATCCAGAAACCTTCAAAATGAATATCGAGAACTACCAAATTGAATATCCAGAAACACACAATTGACCATGTCCAGAAACAATAAAATGCATATCCAGAAAGTACCAAATTCAATATCCAGAAACTTTAAACTGACAATGTACTAGGCCAAGGGATATGGCCATGTCCTTGGCCAAGGCCAATGCTATATCCAGAAACTACAAAAATGAATATCTAGAAACATTCAAAATGAGTATCCAGAAACCTTCAAAATGAATATCCAGAACTACCAAATAGAATATCCAGAAACACACAATTGACCATGTCCAGAAACAATAAAATGTATATCCAGAATGTACCAAATTGAATATCCAGAAACTTTAAACTGGTAATGTACTAGACCAAGGGATATGGCCATGTCCTTGGCCAAGGCCAATGCTATGTCCGGAAACTACAAAAATGAATATTCAGAAACTTTCAAAATGAGTATCCAGAAACCTTCAAAATGAATATCCAGAACTACCACATTGAATATCCAGAAACACACAATTGACCATGTCCAGAAACAATAAAATGTATATCCAGAAAGTACCAAGTTGAATATCCAGAAACTTTAAACTGGCAATGTACTAGGCCAAGGGATATGGCCATGTCCTTGGCCAAGGCCAATGCTATATCCAGAAACTACAAAAATGAATATCCAGAAACCTTCAAAATGAATATCCAGAAACTAACTAATTACTTCCTTTTCTTGCAGAATCATATTCTCCTATTGATTTAGAATCTCAAATTCAACAACCTACAGATCCTGAAACTGGGCTACAAATAGGTTTTCTCTCTTAACTTTATTGACATATTGATTTAGAATTACTGATTTCATATAACATTATTCTTTTTAATATATTTTGTGTGTGCAGTAACTGAGGACCCTAATATTGATATAAGCAAAAATTTGCTGGGAACAAAAGCAAAGACATGGGAGGAATTGTACAAATTGTATAAACTTCATGCAAATGCACTAGGATTTAGTATTAAGTTGTCAACAAATCATGTTTCAAAAAAGACTTCAAGGATATTAGACAAGCTATTCCGTTGCTCATATGAAGGAGTTACCAGATCAACCCAAGAGGATAAAATCAGTGTTCCATCACCAGTTGATGTTAATGAAGTTCAAATTCCTTCACCAGTTGAACAACTCGATGTTACCAAAAAACAACAAAAGAGAAGGAGAAATTACATAAAGAGGACTCAATGTAAGGCTCTTTTGAGGGCGAAATTGCTAAAAGAGGAAGATATGTATGTTGTTCACCGCCATGTTACAGAGCACAATCATCCAATGACAAGGACAGATTGGAACCATTTGAAGCGTAGTGAAAGGTGTATCTCAGAAATCAGGGTGAAATAATTGAAATAATGGAAGAAGCTGGTATAAAACCAACTGATGGATATAGTCTTTTGGTAAAAGCAGCTGGTGGAGAGGAACATGTTGGTCACACAAAGAAAGATCATGTCAATTTTGTTCAGAAACTTAGAATGGAAAAAATTGAAAATGGTGATGCTCAGAATGTTGTTGATAGGCTTTTTGAAATTTCACTGGAAGATCGAGGGTTCTATTTTAAAATCAAATTTGATGATGAAGGAAGACTTGGGGACTATATTTTGGAGAGATAGCATGATGAAGGAAGATTACAAGCTCTATGGAGATCTGGTTATATTTGACACAACTTATACTACAAATAGATACAACCTTATTTGTGCCCCAATAGTTGGCATTAATAATCATTGAAACACTGTCATGTTTGGTTGTGCTTTCATAGAAAATGAAAAAAAAGAAACATTTGTCTGGTTGCTTAAGCAGTTTAGAAAATTAATGGGAGGCAAAGAACCAAAAACAATATTTACAGACCAAGACCAAGCAATGTCAAATGCAATTGAAGAGGTATGATTATAAAATTCCATAACCAGTTCTTTTATAATATTTCTTATCTAGTATTTTATTTGTGCTATATAGTTCTAACAATAATTCAGATGTGCCTTAACTTTACCCAGATGTCATTGGTGTTTATATCCAGAAACTACTAGATTGAATATCCAGTAGCTAGTCATTCTAAAGTATCTGGTTATTCAATATAAAGTTTCTTGGATATTCAATTTGGTAGTTTCTGGATATTCATTTGGTAGTTTCTGGATATTCAATTGTTAGTTTCTGGATATGGCCAAGTTCAAAGGCATGACAAAAAATTGGTCAATGAAAATTTATTGTATGTTAATATCCAGAAGCATATAATGTTAATATCCAGAAACTTTATTATAATACAGGTATTTGAAGGGCGGACGAGGCATAGGCTATGTTTATGGCACATCCAACAAAATGCTGTATCCCACTTTGGACAATTGAAGACAAATGAAGATTTTAAAAAAAAATTTGATCATTGTTTAATGGGATGTACCAGTGAGGATGAATTTGAAAGATGTTGGGAGTCAATGCTCATGAAATAAAATCTCGTTGAAAATTCCTGGTTCAAGCGTCTATATGGACTACGGGAGAAATGGTGCACAGCTTTAAGCACAAATTTCTTCTCAGCTGGAATATTGTCATCCCAAAGAAGCGAGAGCACAAATCATGCCCTTTGTTTCAAAGCAAACAGAAACACATCCCTCACTCAGTTCTTTGACATATTCAATGAAACAGTTAAACGTTGGAGGAATACTGAACAAGAGAAGGAATTTCAAGCATCAATCTCAGTCCCTCAACCAGACATGTATGGTGGTATCATAAAACAAGCAGCTGAGGTATACACACCACAGATATTCAAGTTCTTTGAGATTGAGGTAAAACGAGCTTTTCCTGCGTATACAAATTTGGAGATGAAAGTGATGAAGATTGCGAGATTCATACATGTTGCTCATGAGAAGTACCCGAGATAAATATGAGAGTGTACTCTTTGTTAGGAATGATAAAAAGTGTAATGCTTGTATGCAAATGCAATCGCTTACTACGGTCGGTTGGTTGTGCTTTCATTGCATAAAGGCGCCGAATTTGTCAAATGTCACAAGGATACCGAGATATCTACATTGAAAAAGGTGGACAAAGATGGCAAAAAAAGATGTATGGGACAAAGTCTATCAAGGAAAAGATAATACATCAACAGAGAAAAATGAATTCATTCCCTGGAAACAAAAGATGGCAATGAAATACCACAATCTGATGATGGCTTGTCATGAAAATAGAGCTGCAAAAAAGATACTGGAAGATGGGTTCAATAGAGACTCACTTCTTATACAACAATTGTTGTCAGAAAATCAACAGGAATGTAGATCTACTACAAGTGTTAATGATAGCGTTGGTTCAGAAAGTATAACAAGTGCTCCAGCTGTGATGGATCCAATTCGTACAAATACAAAGGGCAGAAAACGAAAGCTAAAGACAAAGTTTGATAGAAGAAAGCCAATCACTGATGAGTTTGGTTCAAAAACACCAAATGAACATTTGATTTAATAGTTTTTAGATTGAAGTACAATTTATTAAGTTGACTAGTTAAATATTTTATATATATATATTTGTTGTTTTTATGTTCAGAAATGAAAGAAATTGATATCCAGAAATTGCTTATTGGCTTTGGCATTGACCTTGTCCTTGACCTTGATTTTGTACTTAGCCTTGGCCTTGACCATGGCCAAGTCCAAGGCCAAGGCCAAGGCCAAGGCCAATTATATATCCAGAAGTATGTGAATGTATATCCAGAAATGTGGTAGGTGCATATCCAGAAATTTTGTCATTGGCCTTGGCCTTGGCCAAGCCTTGGACTTGGCCTTGGCCTTGGCCTTGCCATGGACAAGATGGCCTTGGCCTTGAACTTGTCATGGATTTGGCCTTGGCCAAGTCCAAGGCCAAGGCCAAGGCCAATTATATCCAGAAGTATGTGAATGTATATCTAGAAATGTGGTAGGTGCATATCCAGAAATTGATGATAGTTTCTGGATATACATTTGTAAGTTTCTGGATATAGAATTGATAATTTCTGGATATAGAATTGATAGTTTCTTGATATAGAATTGATAGTTTCTGGATATACTTTAATGGTCAAAAAAGCATTCAAACTTACTATTGAATTCAAAGAGTAATAAATGTGTACAGTTGGTAAGTGCATTGATATCCAGAAGTCCAAGGCCAAGGCCATGGTCAAGGCCAAGGCCATGGTCAAGGCAAAGGCTAAGTTCAAGGCTAATTAAAGTTTCTGGGTATTTAATATGATTGTTTCTGGATATAGAATTGATAGTTTCTGGATATTCATATTGAAAGTTTCTGGTTATACATTTTGATAGTTTCTGGATATTCAAATTAAGAGTTTCTGGATATAAAATTGATAGTTTTTGGATATACTTTAATGGTCAAAAAAGCATTCAAACTTACTATTGAATTCAAAGAGTAATAAATGTGTACAGTTGGTAAGTGCATTGAATTCATTGACCAACTTTTTTGACTGGTTTCAAGTACTCAGCCTATATAAATCTATCCAAAGGTAAGCATATACATCAAGTTCAAGAAAAATTCTACCTTTAATAATTTTTCTAGTGATGAACAAAGGCAAGGGAAATTCTGGGGAGCCAACTTTGGGTGATTCAAATGATGACAAAAGTTGGAAAATATACATGGTGTGCTACCAAAAATTCCTCAATGGTCATCTTGTTGTTTTGCAGCCTTCTTCTGCAAATGGAACTCCCTCATTTCGTTGTCCATTGGAACCATGTAATGGACACAATTGTAGGGATAAGGATTATGTGGGGATAGTCAATCATGCTCATGAGTTTGGCAATGCTCACAACATTGATGAAGCTGCTAGGATTCACCACAAGGCTTTGGAAATGTATTTGGAATATATTTTGAATGAATATGATCCAAAAAACAAATTGAATGACAATGTAGGCGATGATGGAGCAGGTGGTAGTGGTAGTGTTTAATGGTACTAAATTCTGTTTTTAATATTGTTGTGTTTGATGTATTTTGTAATATAGGTGATGTATTGTTATACATGACTGTTCTTGTTTGAAATTTGGCACTATTGAATCCATGACTGTTTTTGTTTGAAAATGTAGTTAACTATTGAATCCGTGACTGGATATTCATTTAGATAAGATTCCCTGTTTTTAATGGTCAATAAAGCATTCAAACTTACTATTGAATTCAAAGAGTAATAAATGTGTACAGATGGTAAGTGCATTGAATTCATTGAATTCAAAGAGTAATAAATGTAAGTGCATTGAATTCATTGAGCAACTTTTTTGGTAGTTTCAAGTACTCAGCCTATATAAATACCATACAACACCACTCCTACCATCACAACAAAAAAAATCAAATTTCTCAAAATGAATAACAACAACAACAACCAAGCTCAGCAGGACTAAAGTTCTGATTCTGATTTAGGGTTTCAGCCTGAGGAGGCTGAATATGTAGATGATAATGTGAATGTTCCGCCTAGGGTTAACAGAGAATTGACCCTGGAGCAAAAAGTTGCAAGACACAAGCGATCAATCCAAAATGGGCATTTTCCCCTCTATAATGGGGAAAATAAATTGCAATGCCCATTCTGCCCCCAGAGGAGCTTTCTAACAAGAACATTGACTTGGGACCAACACTTTGCGCATGCTATTCATTTTGGATCTATTTCTTCATATGGAGAAATATCCATGGAACAGCACATCGCACTAGAGCAGCATATAACAGAAGTCAATGATGGGAATTAGGGGATGTTGATGTTTGTTCTTGTTGCTGTTGTTGTTCTTGCTCCTCCCCTTGTTGCAGTTGTTTTTGTTGTTATTGTTGGTTTTTTTTTTTTTTTTGTAATTATATTTAAAATAATTTACTTAGTTTGTTTTCTTTCAATTTTATATCCAGAAAACTATCAATTCTATATCTAGAAACTATCAAAAAGTATATCCAGAAACTATCAAAAAGTATATCCAGAAACCATCAAAAAGTATATCCAGAAACTATCAAAAAGTATATCCAGAAACTCTTAATTTGAATATCCAGAAACTATCAAAAAGTATATCCAGAAACAACTATATTGAATACCCAGAAACTTTAATTGGCCTTAGTCATGGATATATCCAGAAATACCATAAAGTATATCCAGAAATACCATAAAGTATATCCAGAAATTACTATGGCCATGGCATAGGCCTTGGCCTAGGCCTTGGTCATGGATATATCCAGAAATACCATAAAGTATATCCAGAAATACCATAAAGTATATCCAGAAATTACTTTGGCCATGGCATAGGCCTTGGCCTTAGCCTAGGCTTTGGTCATGGATATATCCAGAAATTTTCAATATGATATTCAGAAACTATCAAAATGTATATCCAGAAACTATAAAAATGTATATCCAGAAACTATCAATATGAATATCCAGAAACTATCAATTCTATCATAAAGTATATCCAAAAATTTTCAATATGATATCCAGAAACTATCAAAATGAATATCCAGAAACTATAAAAATGTATATCCAGAAACATACAAAAAAGTATAACCAGAAACTTTCAATATGAATATCCAGAAACTATCAATTCACTAAAGTACATTAATTACATCACCAAACCAGATTCCTAATTACATAATTACATACATCTATGAATCTTGTACATTACTTTGTTCTTCTGTTCTTTTTGTTTTCTTCTCTTTTTCAAAAGTGTTTACCTGAATCATTAACTTATGCTTATCTTTGTTCAATTGACTAAGCAAAAGTGTTGAAAGAATTTCAGCTCATAGACGGATCCTTTGTTTATCCTACAAAGTAAAAAAAAAATTGTTAAAACATATATATACAAACTCATATAATATAAATATGAATAAAAAAACTTTAATAGTACCTGACATAACTCAGGGCATGAGTACTTTGATCCTTGAAAATCATTCATCTCAGACATCACATAAACTCCACAATCATGGTTAACATCATTTTCTTTAAGAACCCAATCAAATTCCATGTATTCAAATTTATATGATTTTTTGCCTTCAAAATCATTATAACATGGATGATCAATCTTCTTCAAAAAAGCTTTCATAGGCACATACTGAAAAAATTTAAAGTATAAAATATTAGATAACCAATGAAAACAAAAATGAAACATATAAAACTGCTTTCGTAAGTTTCAAAACATATACCAATGCTTTCGTAAGTTTCACAACTTCAGCTTTTTTTGCTTCATTCATTGAAAGGTTGTCAAAATAGTGAATGGATTTTGAAGCCATGTTGTACACATATAGTGTAAAGTGCCTACTTTTACTGCTTCCCTTAAAGTATGGGATAAAAAACTGCAAAAAAATAAGTATATCCAGAAATTTCTTATTTGTCTTGGACATGGCTAAATCCATGGCATTGGCCATGGCATAGGCCTTGGCCTAGGCCTTGGTCTTGGATATATCCAGAAATACCATAAAGTATATCCAGAAATACCATAAAGTATATCCAGAAATTACTATGGCATGGCATAGGCCTTGGCCTAGGCCTTGGTCATGGATATATCCAGAAATACCATAAAGTATATCCAGAAATACCATAAAGTATATCCAGAAATTACTTTGGCCATGGCATAGGCCTTGGCCTTGGCCTAGGCCTTGGTCATGGATATATCCAGAAATACCATAAAGTATATCCAGAAATTTTCAATATGATATCAAGAAATGTATTGACAAATGAAAATACATACCAGATCTACTTCTTTCAGATCCATTAGATTCCCATCGACATTAACATCATTTTTCCAATAAAAAAAAGTTTGAAGCATTTTTGGAGCACCAATACGAGCATTGCAAGAACGTTTCGCCCAAGTAGCCTGTTAATATAAATGCTAAACAATATCTTAAAGAAATTTCATGGATATATACCCTGCAATCGATATATACTTGTAAGTTGTTGAAAAAAGTAAACTTACAGAATGGTCAACACCAAACATAAATCTCTTCATTACACCCTTTTTATGTTCCAGCTTGTTCAACAACATTGCCCAAGCATTCACAATTACACCTGTGATATCTGTATCTTCTCTCATACTCAAAATATCGTCTTCTTCCAGTCCAATGAGATCATTAAACTAAAAAAAAGCATTGAAAAAAAATAATATTAGAATTTGAATACCATATTTAATTTCAACTGTAATAATATTGAAATAAAAAGGGGATATTACTTTTTTGACTCTGGAAGAATCAATTTTGAGAAGCAATAATCAACCACTTCCATCTTTATCTTTGGCATACCAATCATTATTTCCTTATTCTTCACCATAAATTCAGATGAAAGAATAATCTCACCATTAACAGGTTCCAAATGCACTTCATCTAACATCTTATCAAACTTCTCACCATTAACACCATGTTGAAAAATTTTACCAACCAAATTATCAATATCACCCAAAATTTGTGAAGAATATTCTTCTTCCACGTCAACTTCTTTAATAACAGACATAGGCTCAATCATTGGTTGTTTAAACAGATGGGAATCAGTAACTTGATCCTCTGTATTAAGCCTAGCTATTTGATGCTCTGCAGATTGATCTTCAGTTAGTTGAGCAACATTGGTAACATCTTGATCCTTATAATGCTCATGCAGATATCTGTCATCAAAATTCTGAAATTTGTCAACATTATCATCAGACGCTGTACGCTCAGATTCTTGACTCTGTGATAAAATCCTAAATGTTGGCAATGGTCCAACCTTCCCTTTCTCCTTAAGCTCAACTTTTGAAGTTTTCAACTTATCAATAATATCATCAATATAATCAAAAACCTGACTTCCCCAAGGTTCACTATCACCAACCAAATCCTCCTCTTCAGCAGATCCTTTCTCAACATCATCATTATTAACTTTTTCTTCCCCCTTCTCAATTTTTGAAATCCTTGCAATGTGAGCATTGATAGCAACTTTAATATCATTGTGAAATATTTCCAGTGACTCTTTAACAGAATCCAAAACTTCTGGAACATTTTCACTTGCAGGTATTTTTGTAAGATGACTTACATCCTCAACAAAAGGAGCAACATCAATCAGCAATCCAATTTGTCCTTCATCTAAATCATCCTCATAGCTCGTAATAGGATAAACATTATCCAAATAAAGAACTCCACCCCAACCAATCTTAGCTTCATTCCCAGCCCTGACAGAAATTTTCTCTTGAGTCCAATGTTGAATCAAAGGACGTGCAGTTGGTTCATGTTTACGCAAATATGGAAATCTATGAAAATAAGCTATTAAAAGAATTGCCACACAACCACTACAACACCTCACTTTACTGCCAGAAGAAGCCTTAAACTTCCTAACACCGTCAGATAACTTATTCAATACAAACTGGCACCAATCAAACTTTTTGATTTGAGTAACATCTTCAACCAATGTCAACAAAGAACAATCAACAGCCTTTGTTACTACTGGTGCAAGAAAGAAACTGACAGAAAACAAGACATAGAGGCGTTTAAACTCATCACCTCCATCAGGTAGTTCTTTGATGCATTCACCAAGCAGACGGGCTGGAATACCATCTTTAACTTTCCCAAAAGTATTTTTATATCGTGCGCTCAACTCTTTGTCAATGCCTATTGAACAATTTATCTTCTCTTTTTTTAAGTTCCTAGGAAGACAAAGAATATCAAAAACATCATTTGTTGTTATATAATACTTGTTATTGTTGATTCTCTGAATAAAGCTTCCCGAATCAAATCTTTCCACAAGATATTCCACAAGTCCCCCTGTTGGCAATCTATTCAACTTAAGTTCTAATAGCCCACCAAAACCTATAGATTTAACATCTTCTTTCTAAGCAGGGGTTAAACCAAGATCAATAAGCCTTTCTGGGACACAACAATGTTCAAATGCCCGTTTCTTACCACTTTCAACCACATCCACTGTTGATTTCTTATTTGAGTTCTTAACTTGACCTTCACTTAATTGATTCTTCTTATGCTTCTTACTACCTTCACCTTTATTTAAATGCTGACTACAAAACATAAAAAAATAAAAAAATAGAAAAAAATAAAAAAAATCAAGAGGATATCCAGAAATAAATGAAATGAATATCCAGAATAATAAAGAAAGGATATCCAGAAATAAATGAAGTGAATATCCAGAAACATACAAATGAATATCCAGAAACTATCAAAATGCATATCCAGAAACTACATAAATGAATATCCGAAACTACACAAATGAATATCCGAAACTACACAAATGAATATCCGAAACTTTCAAAATGATATCCAGAAAATATCCACAAATGAATATCTAGAAACATACAAATGAATATCCAGAAACAAGCAAATGAATATCCAAAAACAAACAATTGAATATCTAGAAACAAGCAAATGAATATCCAGAAAATATCCACAAATGAATATCTAGAAACAATTGAATATCCAAAAACAAACAATTGAATATCCAAAAACTTTCAAAATGATATCCAGAAAATATCCACAAATAATTAAAAAGGTTCTGGATATCGATTAAAAATGTTCTGGATATAAATTAAAAAGCTTCTGGATATCAATTAAAAAGGTTACGGATATCAATTAAAAAGGTTACGGATATAAATTAAAAAGCTACGGATATCCTTTCAAAAGGTTACGGATATCATTTCAAAGGTTACGGATAACATTTCAAAAGGTTCACGGATACCCGTTTCTCCATGGGCCAAGATGCATGGCCAATACAAAATTCTGGATATCCTTTCAAAAGGTTGGATATCCTTTCAAAAGGTTACGGATATCCGACATATCGAGAACCTTTTGAAAGGATATCGAAGCTTTTTAATTTATATCGAACCTTTTAATTGATATCCGAGAACCTTTTTAATTGATATCCGAAGCTTTTTAATTTATATCCGAACCTTTTTAATTATGAATTAAAAGCCAAGAGACAATACTAAAACACATTGTTAAACATGACGAAAATTATGAATTAAAAGCCAAGAGACAATACTAAGTAGAATGGTAAATCGTTAAACATAAAACACAAAATCGATACACAGAAATTGAAAATTTCAAACTAAAACACATTGTTAAATTCATATACGAGATGAGTATGCTTAATATATCCGAGAAATTTATGAAAATGCGAACCAAAACAATAATAACATGTGAACTCACAATCGGATTTTGCTTGCTCCACGATTTCATCAAGCTGGATTTTCCATAATTCCTTCGATTGCTGCGATTTCGCTTGCTGCGATTACGGATATAGTTTACGGATATTCAACTGGGGTTCCCTTGCTACTGATTTCGTTTTGGTATTAAACTTAGGGAAAACATGTTTTAATTAAACCGGTTAAGAAACCGGTTCGTTAAACGTTCAATTAAACCCGTTAATAAACCGGTTAAGAAACACGTTTCTCCTTAACGCTAAGGAGAAACGCGTTTGTCCTTAGATTTTACGTTTAATAATACAACAATCATGCAAGAAATTTCTCCATCGTGAGAGCCTGTGTTTCCCTCTAATGTGAAAGCCTTCGTCCCGATTACTTGTCTTTATAATTTCTTTGCTAAACATATCCTTGTTTTCATTGTGACTGTGGACCCTTTGTTTACATCTCTATCTTTAGTACCAGAGGCGGAAGCATAAATCATTTTCAATCCCATTGAGGTTTCCATCGATGTCAATTCCATTGGGGAGAGTTCTCACTGGTTTTCCCATGAATTTCAGGCTTTTGAGAAGCCATCTTTCTAGTATTTGGAAACCCCGCCATGGTGTGTTTATGAAGGATGGGTGAGCGCCGCTTGTTATTTCAGTTTTTACATGATTTGGATGTTCAAAAGGGTCATAAATTTACCCATATTCATTTGATTGTTTCACATTGCTCGTTGTAGACACCCCGTCTTGGACCGCTCACACCCGATTGCATATGTGATCTTTATTTTTATTCTTATTTATTGATTCTTTAAATTTCGTCTAATTCCGTTAATTTCTTAACCGATTCTGTTAGTTTTGGACTAAACTAAATAACAGAATTAACTTGTATGGTATTTTCTGTCATTTATCTATTCTGAAGTGTTGGAATAAATGGTATGGTCCGCCCAAGATGGCCCGATCCGAAACTATGTTCCAGCCCATATGTATTTTAATAAGAAAAATAAAATACAGATAAATAAAAGGTAACCGCACAAGCGGTTATTGAGAAGTTGTGGAGTCAGTTTTGTATCGTGGGTAAAAGGGAGTACGCACAGTTTTGGTTAAAAAAAAAGGATCAAAACGAAAACTGAAAAAAAGCTCTCCCTGGGTTCTCTCTCGCTCTCTCTCCCATCCATGGTTGATCAAAAGTGCAAACAAGTGTTGTGAAATTGAGGGCAGTTTCCGTTTGTGATTTCGCTCCCGACCACGTTTCGAAGTATTGTACCAAGTTCCTATTCGGTGATCAAATCCACAGCATCGATCAAGTTTTCCGCACTACGATTGTTTGAACAAGTAAGTGATTCTTCCCTTCAAGAAGAGTTTACATGAAGATTAGGCGAGTCACGCCACTGCTATGAAAACCGCGCGAGTTTGACTCAATATAATCGACTCGCGCGAGTTTCACAATCAGTGACTGATTTACCTCCAATAACCATTCCCTTTTTAATTTGTAACTCTCCATTTACATTTACTCTTGGCTTGATCTGGGTCAAACCTATCTTGTTGACCAAACTCACCCTCTTCAGTTATAAAACTAGCCCTCAAGCTCCTTTGAAAAAAAAAAATTCAATTTCCCAAAAAAACTAAGATTTTCCTATAAACACTATTGTTGAAACCTTAAACATTTCACTTTCAAACACACACACACACACACACACACACACAAACTTCTCTTCTTCTCAATTAAGTTTTGGGCATTCTCAAGAGTTCATAAAGCAAGCCTTGAAAACAAGGCATTTTTGGAAGTCTTAAAACTCTAGGTACTTCTTCTACTCTTCTTTTATTTTAATTATTATCTTTTACATGTATGCAATACCCATAATAGAGAATATTTAAAGGTTACTTCACTCCATTTAAACTGATCACAAATTGTCTTTCTAACATTCCAACAACCCTTTAAAATCCCTATTTGATTATTAAATTGAACAAGCATAATTTAGTGGACATTTGACATAAAACAATTAAAGTAGCAAGACCGGCCATAAGGTCGGGTGGAGCGGGTGTCTAACAACTTTCCGTTTCGTAACCTAACCTCCGAACCCCTATAGAATATTTGGTTTCATTTTTATAAAAATAAGTAGACAATAGGCTTTTATTATGTTTCTTAAAATATAGGTGGCGACTCCAACAACTAATTTTAGACATCTTAGGAAAATTGACCTCACATTTTTTCGTGGTATCTACAATGGCAACTCCGCTAGGCAAAATCAATTTAGTGGGTTAAACTTGCAGTTTATTTTAAATATTATGTATTTTTGCATTTTCTGTTGTCATAATTGTTAGGCCCTACATTTTTAGTCAACTTGTTTTCAACATGCATATAACGTCTTGGTACTAACAACTTGAGTTCTCCTACTACATCTTGATCATCTTGCAGGTTGAATTATTGTTACATTAAACCCTACTTTTCAGGAAACGTGCAAATGGATTAGAAGACTGATTCAACGTCATTTCTTCTTCAAAGTATCCAGCAACGGACCACTCTCTCCTCCATCAACAATGTGGCGAGAATATCTCAACAAGCTCAACTTATTTCCGAGATTATAGGCCTTTTATTATCTTTGTATTTTAGCCGTTATTAGAGGTATAAAAGGGGGATAACACCTGTATTTTGCACACACGATCTCACTAGCATAAGCTCCCTTACATACACTCTTAGCTTTGTACTCAAACTCAATCATTAATATACCTTTTGGTCAAGGCAGGTTCCTAAACCTCCCGGAGTTTTATGCTGGCGAACAAGTTGTTCAAGGGCTTTCCCTAGTCAACAAATTCCTTGTGTTCATTTCTATTTTATCCAATAATCACTGTACCCTGATTCTTATCTATTTTGTCATTTTTCTTGTCATTGGTTGTATTTGTTGAAATTTGACCAAAACAAATTGGCGCCGTCTGTGGGAATACTTTGATTATTTGCGTAGAAATGACCAATCGGTCGTCCGGCAGTCAAGGTGAGAGGAGTAAGCCGCTTCCTAGTTCCGGCACCCAAGGCAATCCATCTTCGAATTCGGAAGCTATCAATTTGGAGCTAATATCCAACATGGTCAATATGTTGAAGAAAGTGAATGACCGGTTGGATGCTCAGGAGTATACAAACACCATGATATTCAATGCCATTGATACCATGCGTAAAGGGAAGCAAACTGAAACTCAAGTATCTACTCCATTTTCACCTTTGCATCCTAGACCTTTGTTTGGTGCAGGTACAGGACCAAGCCATTTTGGAGATATCCCTATGTCCAGTACCTTGCCAGCAGAAAGCACAATCATAACTGAACATACCAAAAGTGCCGAGTTGGGCCAAGCAAGTAAAGCCCAATTACATCCAGCTTTGATTATCACATTCTCAATAGGGCTGGCCCAGTCAGAGCAAGGCCCAAAGCCCATTTCAAAGATCAGTCGACTAAGCCCATGGTCCGGCTCACCAGGCCCCGACTTAACTTAGTCCGACCTCAGAATCCATATTATAACTCGGGTACGAACCATGCTCTACCCGACGGTCGGGTCGACCATTCCACAGTGACGACCTCGACCTAAACCAACAAGTGACGACTTAACACTTGGCTTATTTGGTTGAACAATCCTCATAACCACATCCCTATAAATCGGGGACCGTTATAGACATGTTCCCACGTCCAAGTAGCTCGCCGCTATAATCTCGGAGGACATGTCGCCTCCCCAAAATACATCACTCTTGCCTATAAATACTTCATCACTACCAAACGGTGAAAGGTAAGCGCCATTTTGTATTACGAGTTCATTATTCAATACATTTTGAACTTCATACAAGCTGTTATCTTACTCTCGCGCCGCGTCTTCGCGGAGACACATCCGGCTAGTCGTGGGTTCTGTTTTCAGGTCAAGAAGTCAGGTGATCAGTCCTACCATGTGGAGGAAGATTGATAAGCACATTTCCTACAGCATCAGTTTGGTTCCATTGCCGGGAATCGTGCTTTAAACTTGACCTCGAAAACTCCATCAACCTGCAACAATGGTGACTTCAGAAGGACATGTATCCGAGGCTTCACTTGGGCATGGCCAAGTAAACAACAACAACATGAACGCAAATGCTTTGAAAACTTGAACTTGCCTCCTCCCCACCAAATCGTCCTCATGGTAGAGCCACACGCTCTACTAGTGTCGTTGACGGCAGAGGATTGCGACACAAGGAGAGGGAAAAGACATATGGATGGGCAAGGAGTTCCACCTCCTCCGAAACGTCCATTGCTCGGGTTAATGTTGGAAACGGGCGGAGTCCCTCCACCAACCCCATGAGCAAGAAGGAGATGATGTTGGAGCGAGCTCGAGGATTACGGCCGACTTGATAGCCGTGGAGGAGCGAACAGGCCGACATACGCTGCGAGAGAGTGGCACCTACTCGGGTTTCTAATGGGCAACGAGGCCGGGAGTGCTAGGCCAAATGAAGGTGTGGGACGAACGGCGAGGACGGAATAGTACGTCGAGCTCCTACTATAGTTCATGTGCCGAGTAACGATTTAAGGGCTAGCCTCAGCGAAGCGAGAGAGCGGAGGCTCAATCCGATTTGAGGACTCGGTTAACGGCCAATAGAAAGCAGACATGTTTCCCTCAAAGAAGAACACAGAGATCGGGGTCTCAAAGAGACGGGAATGGGCGCAGTCGCCTATGAGAGAGGAGAGGCGCGGTCGCCACTCGGAGATAACGGCGCGAGGTCGCCATCTGGCTGCGAGAGGCGCGAGGTCGCCTCGAAGCAACAGACATAGATCTCTGTAAGATCGTAGAGGGCCAATTCCTATAGAGACGAGAAGGAGTGAAGGCCGGAGGTCGAATCTTGCTCCCCCTCCCGGGAGATGAAAGACCCGATGCTAGAGAATGGCTATTGATGAAGAAGAAATTCGAACAATGGGAAGAGGAGAAGAAAAAAAGAGACGGGAAAGGTTGAACGAATTGATTTTGCTCTTCGACCTTTATCCAAAGAAATCGAGATAGTCGACCTCCTCCTACTTTCGGGTTGCCTCTTACGGAGAAGTACTGCGGGTCGACAAATGCCGGGAGCCACATAGCACATCTGGAAGCCACTATGTGTTTTGTCGCCAATGAGGATGACAACATGTGCAAAGCTCTCCTAAGCACACTTCTTGGGGCGGCCTTAACTTGGTTGAATGGTTTGGGCTGGCTGGTAGTATCACCACTTGGGCATGCTTGAGAACAAAATTCTTAGACCGCTTCTCATTGCGGGAGCTCGGAAGATAACCGTCAACGATGCCGAATAACTTGGTGCGGGGTAAGAATGAAAGCTCGATGAGCTATTTCACCAAGTTCAAAGAGATGGTTGATAAGATAGAGGAAGACCTCACTGATAGGGAAGTCATTAGCTGCTTCAGAAGTGGTATTTCCTCAGAAGACATGGACTACGAGCTCACAGTCCGAACGGTCACAACTCGACAGGAGTTGTTTGAAAAGGTGTATAATGTCGCTCTGGGTGAGGAAAGGAAAGAAAAGAAGAAGGGAAAGAGCCCCGAGGTTGAAGTCGCGATGATAAAGGACTCCAACAAGAATGGGGGGAACAATAAAAATGGAAAGAAACGAGAACTAGGGCAACATAGAAGGTGCCCAAAGCTTTCACTCCCCTCACGGTAAGTCGGGCCGAGATTTTGAATCTTTGTCGGCTGGCTCCTCCGGTCCCAATGAATCCAGGCAACAAGTTTAGGAGGGACAACGGCAAATGCTGCGACTACCACAAAGATTTGGTCATCTCATGAGAGGATTGCTTGGGATTAAAGCGTATCATCCGAGAGAATGGTCGACCGGGGAGACTCGAAGCTTATGTGAAGAGACCTCAAGTGGAGGAGGTGAGCGGCCGGCGGGTGGGCAACAAGGACCTAGGCAACCTAGGCGGAACACAGGGGTCATCAGCGAACAAGCGAGCAACACGGCCATCAAACACAAGATATTCCGGCTCAATAAGGCCCCACATGTGCCTCCAAGGAGAGAAGTAAGAGATGAAGCGATCGGCTTCTACCCCATGAATTGGCAACCAATATGGCGGCTAGGGAGCAAGTTCTCGTCATCCCGGGTCTCATTGATGGATGTACGACGAGCGGACTCTTAGTCGACACGGGGGCTGCAAGGATATTTTGTTTTACAAAACTTTCAAGGAGATGGGTCTTAATGATGAGCGGTTGGAGAGATATGATGGCGAGGTTGGAGGGCTTCACCAACCACCGAGTTGATGCTAAAGGCCGAGATAGTGCTCGACGTCGACCTAGGCCGGCACCCCCTCGGGATTGTCTCGAAGGTACAATTTATCGTAATTGATGTAAATAGTGACTATGCCGCCATACTTGGAATTCTGGACGGGTCGCTCTTGGAATGGTAGCATCAATTCCTCACCGGCGAGTAAAGTTCCCCACACTGTGGAGTGGGTTGCGTCTGAGGCATAGCTCGTGCTTATACGGATCATGTTCTAAGAGAAAGAAAGAAAAGGGAGCTAGAGATTGAGGCCGGCGATGGTTACTTGAAGGCTGTCCCGATCGATCACCAAAAACTACCGGCCCATCGACAATCACCGACGTGGTAGAGTCGACCTATCGCTCAAATAACGAGGTCATGCTTGAGTCGACACGTCACTCTAACACCATTGAGGTCGATTCGGATGTAGTTATAGAGTCGATCAAGTCGCCATAGGCAACCTATGCCTCCGGCTCGACAATAACTCGGGGGCCACCACCACTACCCGGCCAAGGTTGCGAGACAAGCTTGATGATATGATAGCCGAGAGGCTCCACACTTGGGAGGCGAGGAAAGACAAAAGGTCGAGGAAATCATAGTGGAGACTCTACAATTCGAGAGATGGACCGGAGCTAGAAGGCGTGGATGAGTTAGAGTCGGTAATCACCAACTTTTCCTACCCAGACCAAAAAATTCGGATTGGGAAGCGGCTATCGGTTGAGGAGCGAGCGAAATCATCGAGCTACTCAAAGAAAGTAATGATGTCTTTGCATGGAGGGTAGAGGACATGAGGGGAATCAAGGAGGAGGTCATTTGTTCACGGGCGGAAGTCAACCCGACCATAAAGCCTAGACCCCAAAAATTGAGAAGCTTTGCTCGCGATAAGGAAGAGGCCATAAAGCGAGGTACAAAAACTTTTGAGTGCGGGGATAATCAAAGAGGCCACTCATACAACGTGGTTGGCCAACGTGGTCATGGTGAAGAAATCGAATGGCAAGTGGCGGATGTGTGTCGACTTCACCACTCTGAACCTTGCATGCCCAAAAGACGGTTATCCCCTTCCCGAAGGATAGACAAGCTAGTTGATTCCATTCTTTGGTCACTCCACCCTCGGTTTCCTCGACGCTTATTCGGGATACCACCAGATCAAGATGCATGAGGACGACATAGTCAAGACGGCATTTCGAGCGTGGAGGCATCTCTGCTACAATATGATGCCTTTTGGATTGAAGAATGCGGGAGCGACCTATCGAGAGGATGGTGAACAAAGTCTTTGCCTCACGAGATTGGTCGAAATATGGAGGCCTACGTTGACGACATGGTCATTAAAACTAAGGCCGGGAGTCACGTGGTCGACCTAAAGGAAACATTCGCCAATTTACGAGCAAACGACATGAAGCTCAACCCCAGCAAATGTGTATTTGGAGTGGCGGTGGCAAGTTCTTGGGATTCATGGTATCTCAAAGGGGCATAGAAGCTAATCCGAGAAGATAAAGGCTTTAGTCGACATGAAGGCTCCCACCGGTGTCAAAGAGATGCGGCGACTTAACGGAAGGGTAGCGGCTCTTGGTCGCTTCATATCAAAGTCGGCGGAGCGGTCTCTCCCTTCTTGAAAGCATTGAGGGCGAAAAGTTTTGAATGGACGACCGAATGTCATTCGTCGTTCCAACGGCTAAAGGATTACCTCGCTACTCCACCCCTGCTAAGTAGCCCGACCCTTTGGAGAGACTTTGTTTGTATATCTATACGTGGGAGACAAGTCGGTTGCGGCGGTGTTGATTAGAGAGGATGAGGGCTTCGAAGCTTGTGTACTATATCGGCAAAGCTTTATCGAGATATGGAAAGTAGGTATTACAACGGCGAGAAGGTCGCCTATGCTCTAGTCGTGGCTTCAAGGAAGGCTGCGAGCTTATTTTCTAGCTCATCCAATCGTGGTTCTTACTAATGCACCTTTGAGAAAGATATTGCACAAGCACGAGAGTTCGGGTCATTGCTCAATTGGTCAATTGCCCTCCTTGAATTTGACATTGACTATCGACCTCGAAAGGCGTTGAAGGCTCAAGCTCTAGGCGACTTCTTGAGTCGAGCTTACGTTCACCAAGGAAGACAACGAGCAACGAGTTCCTAAAGAAAAAGCTAAGGGGAAAGAACCGAGTCCCGGGTCGTCATTAGCCTACCAGACGATTGTTGGAAGGTCTATTCGAGACGGGTCGGCGACCAAGAATAGCGGTGGAGCTGGAATAGTGTTGATTGAGCCGAAGCTGGGACCGTGTATGAGGAATCACTAAGGTTCAAGTTTGATGCTTCCAATAACAGCCGAATACGAGGCCTTGATTGCGGCTATTGAGTACGCCAAGTGCTTTTGGAGCAACTAAGATCATGGCTTCTTGTGACTCACAATTGATAGTCAACGAGTCGGGCGAGTACGAGGTACTTAGCTCCACGTTGATTAAATCGCGACTGGTGAAGGAGGCGATAAAGGATTTGGAATTACAGGAGATTGAAAGGATTGGAAGAGAGGACAACGAGCTAGGTGATCTCCTCTCGAAATTAGCTACCTCGGATGAGCCACATGATGAACCTATCTCCTTCCTCGAAAGTCCGGCCTATGAAAGAGTAAAAATTCATTGCATAGATGATCCCTCAAGAAATTGGACTCGGGAGAAGTGTTGGATCGAGGAAATGAAGGCATATTTAGAGAATGGAGAGGCTGCCGAGATGACGAGAAGAAGGCTCGAGCTATCAAAGAAAGCTCCAAGGTATGTCATTCAAGGAGGCGACCTATTCGGAAGATCCTATACTCGACCATTATTAAAGTGCATCCACCCTCCAAGAGGTCGCCATATTGATACATGAAGTGCATAGTGGAATTTGCGGTGGACACCGGGGGCGGGACCCTTGGCGACAAGTTAATCACTTTGGGATATTGCGGCCACACATGAGAGGCGACACCCACAACTTTGTTCGGCAATGTGATCAATGCCAAGGTTTGCCAACTTACCTCATGTGCCAACAACCGAGCGGACTCCGATGTCGCGGCTTGGCCATTCGACATGTGGGGTGTCGACTTGATTGGACCCTTCCCTCCCGCCCGAGGAAATTGCAAGTATGTGATCGTTGCCATAGATTACTTCACAAAATGGGTTGAGGCCAAACCGTTAGCTCGCATCACTGAGGAGAATGCTATCAACTTCATTCACGACTTCATTTGGTGTCGATTTGGGTTTCCTCGAGCCATAGTATCGACAACGGATTGCGGTTCTCCCAAACCTTCGAGCGAGAAATGAATCGAGTAGGAATCAAGCATTGGAAATCTTACGTGGCCTACCCTCGAGGAAATGGACAAGCTGAAGCGGCAAATAAACTTGTCCTATCTTCGCTCAAGACGAGGTCTCGTAGGTCGACGTAACAATTGGTTGGACGAACTCCCCATTGCTCTTTGGGCAGTTCGTACAACCACTCGAGGCCTACGGGGAAACCCCTTTGCTCTCACTTATGGATCGAGAGGCCATGGCACTGCCGAGCTCGAGATTCCCTCTTGCTAGAGTGACTTTCTTTAATCGGGAGCAAAATGATACCAACTGATTGATCGACCTGGATCGATCGACGAGAAGCGAGAAACTTGACCTACCTTCGAATGGTCAACTACAAACGGCGAACTAAAAGTTACCATGACAAGAGGGTCAAAGCAAGGTCGTTCCAAGTTGGGGATTACGTATTGAGAAAGATTGAGGCAACGGGCGAAGGACCCGGCGAGAATAAACTATCTCCCTAGCTGGGAAGGTCCATATGTGGTTACTCGAGTTGTCAAAGAGGGTACTTACATGATCGCTTATCCGAGAGGGAGAGGAATTGAAGCACCCATGGCATGCTACTCACACGATCAAATACTACTTCTAGTTTTCAATTTCAAAGTTCAAGTTTGTGTTAAAGCTAGTTTCGAATTGATGTAAGCATGATTCCTAGTTCAATGAAAAGCGCGGTTTATTCGATCAAACATGGTGTTACCTTAACATCAACAAGCTCGACTCTTAGTCGGCTTCGTTCTAACGGCTTCGATTCTTAATCGGCTTTATTTATTTAACAAGTCCGACTCTTAGTCGACTTCGTTTAAACGAGCTCGACCTTTAGTCAGTTCGTCTTAGCTCGACTCTTAGTCAGCTCCACCCTAACAAGCTCGACTCTTAGTCAGCTTCGTTCTAACAAGCTCGATTCTTAATCAGCTTTGTTCATTTAACAAGCCCGATTCTTAATCAGCTTTATCCACTTAACAAGTCCGACTCTTAGTCGACTTAATTCCTAATAAACTCGACTCTTAGTCCGCTTGACTTACTTAGCTCGATTTTTAATCGGCTTTACTTATTCAACAAGTATGAATCCTAATCAACTTGGTCCTAATTAACTCGACCCGGTGTCGGTTTCAATGGTATGAGCGAGAGTTCGACTCATGGTCAATCTCGTTCACAAAAAAGTTAACCAAGTCCGAGGTCGACTAAACCAACAAGATCAAGTCGCCTCTAGGCCCAAGTCGACTCATTCATCTTATCTACATCTAGCTCGATGTACAATATGAAATGGAAAACATACAACATTCATGAATCGAGAGGTCGGCCAAGATTGGATGTAATAAGTCTCCCAAAAGCGGGCCAAGACTTGAGAAAAATAAACTTACAAAAGTGATTACGCCTCCCAATAAATAGGGCCAAGGCATCCAACATCCAAGAAATCAAAGGAGCAAAAATGTTATGGGGCTTGTTGCATTACATAAAGTTTTCTAAAATCAAATAGCTTGATCGAGAGACATTGAGGTCGTCGGTAGCAACCCGATCTTCGTTCGGGGGTTCGGTTTGTTGAGGGCTCAAAGGCTTGCAGACTCCGAGAAGACACGATGGTCGAACTCACCCTCCTCCTCCATATCCTCCCTGCTCATCCATGTCGGCTAGCTCTTGTAAAGCCACATCAAAGGTCACGGGGCCAACTGCGGAGCTACCCAAGGCTCACAATGCTCCTCTTTATCTTCTCGAGCAATATGGGCTAGGTCATCTTCATTATAAGGCACCAATGAATGGCCCCCTCTAGTTTGCCATGTCATATTGAGGAGCATACGCCCATTGAGCAAGGCTGGTCCAAGGAAACTCTGAATCGGGGGTCGACTAAAGCTCGACGAGCCATGTGGCGCTTGCCCGGTTCAAGAATCCCCTAGCTTTGGCAATGATAGAGTCGAAGTATTCATCTCCCTCTTTGAGCGATCAACGGCTTTCTTACCGGCGGACCTTGAGATCCTCCTTCCATATAGCTCTAGCGACATTGTGCTCCTCGTTCGGCTTGGTCAAAAGGAGTCTCTCTCTTGGAGGATCACAGCTTGATGGCCAGCTCCTTCTTGACCTTATCAAGCTCCAAACGATCGGCATCTCTCTCTTTGGTCAATTCATCAACCCGTGCATCGGAGGCCTTTAGATCCTCTAAGGCTTTATCCTTCTCCGCCTTTGTATCGGTCTGCGAAGCTTCAAGGCATCATAGGAGGCATCCGGATCGTTGTGTGTCTCCTTGAGATCATTGAAAGCACAGGGTCTTCTTGGACAAGTCTTTAAGGGCTGCCTCTCCCTTTGATGGAGGCCCTCGAGAGCTTTTGGCTTTGCTTTCGATCATGGTAAGATTACGCATTCCAAAGAAAACAAAGAAGTGTTAGCTCGAGACTTCAGTTGGTCGAGTAAAAGAATAGCGACTAAAATGAAAATGGAAGTAAAGAATTACCTCGCAATGACAAGGCAAGTCCGGATCAGTGAGAACTCCTCGGGCGTTATGCCCTTGTCGGCAAAGTGAGCTAGCGAGGCTCACATCCACGGATCTCCTCATAATGACTTGACCCAAGTTCATAGGCGGATAGGAGCGACTCATGCAGTTAATTCCCTCTAAAGAAGGGACATCACTCAATCTCCGCATCATCTCTTCAATAGATTCTTGGTTGGGATGAGAGGAGGGTGGAGGAGATGGAAGAGTTTGGCTAGAGGAAACGTCCTTACCCTTTCCGGATCTCGGCCCTCTTCCTTGTGTTGAGCTTGATCGTCAACCTCCTCGGTGACATCATCATCCAATCTCCACCACATTCAAATTTGGATCCCGCTATATTAGCTCCAGAGGTATCCATGTTGACATCCTGAATTGGGTCGGAGCTCGGGGTTGCTTTCGCCGACTTGGATGACTCGTCACCTCCATCTGCAGCACCCACGGATTGGGTACCACTCAGCAATGGATCTTCTTCTTCTACCCCTTCCATCGGCACCATCCCTATGTTGTCTTTGGCAAGCAGGCTGGTCCTTACCGTGGCTTCCCTCTGCCTGTGAGCTCGAGCATTGGCCTTTCCGTGGTCTTTCTTTGATTTCTTCCTATCTGCCACCACCAGTATGCGGCCCATGTTAGCCTCTTGCTCAGGAGTCAAAACTGCAACAAAGATTCAAGTGGACAAGTGTTAAATCGACATACGAGTAAAAGTTCTATATACGAGCAAAAAATTCTGTGTGAACACGGTATGACCGACTTGATTTTCCTATGAGCGAGTTAATTATAGGCGAGCTAATCATTCTACATACGAAACGCTATGCATGAGCTAGATATGTACGAAAGTCAAGTTCAACCTATAACTGACTCACCCAAGACAAATGCTACATACAAGCAAATTATATATACTTACAAGTATCCCTATAAAGGACGAGTAAAGAGAAGGGCTGAATAAAGAAATCTTACCACCAGCGTGCTCCCCGTTGGTTTTGCAGTAATCTTTGCTTTTCTTACAAAGTTGGCACCTATCTCCAAACTTGCCCAAGTGATGAGTTACCCAGTCAGGGTATATTCGACCCCTCGGCACAGGAATAAGAGGCTCCACCACTCCATCTCCAGGCATCATTCCAGCCGCCATAAAGTTGTATTTAGTGGTGAGCAAACTCTCCCAGCTGATGGGCCTTTTCTCGACTAACCTACATAAGGTCTTGTACAAGCTAAGATGCCAAGACGGCTCCCAAAAATCTCCCTCATCTACGGCTTCAGTCTCACCATTGGGCAATGGAAATTCCCATCCTAACCTACTCTCTACCACTACCACGTGCGAGTTCCAACCACTGTGCTTATTGGGGAGGTTGGTAAAGAGTTTGGGAGATTTGGGTTTAGAAGAATGCTTGATACTCATATCCTCCCCATTTGTATTTGATGGTGAAAAATTCCTTGAACACCCTCATGCAAGGTTCATACCCCAAGAACCTGCACACCATAGCAAAGCACACAAGGACCCTACAGGCATTGGCTCCGAGTTGAAGGGGAAGGGTATTGGCACACTCCAAAAATTCGTTTATGAATGGATCAAGGGGCAACCTAAGACCATCAACGAACTGACCATAGAAGAAGGCTACCTTAGTGGCATCTGTGGTAAAGGACGACCTGAATTGCTTCAAGAATTCCTTCGGAGTGTAAATAGTAACCCTGTAAGCCTCCTTACTCACCCCACAGAAATCCCATATCATGCTATACCTAGAGGCGGGTTCTTGTTGCCTCGTAATGGCCCTTGGGGAACATAGCCCCTCTCATTCTTGCACGGCACCACGTTGGACCCAAAGGCGTTGACGATTCGAGGACTGAAGAAGTTGAGGCGGCATTTCCTTCTTGAGTCGCCATATACGTACAAGCAAAAGAGGAAGCGGGGAGTCGGTCCTATGATCAAGTTCGATCGACCTACCTAAGGACGACCTAGACTCCCTGGAAAACCTATCCTATTTCTAAGAAAGGAGGGCTTTTGGACGTCCCTAACATAAAACAAGGTAATATGGTCAAGCGGTTCATGGAATAAATGAAAAGCGACAACGGTTAGTCGTCAATCACCACATTTCCAATTTCTCCTACAATGGGCAGCCCTATCTCAGTGTAATTCAACCCCCAATTAGTCAAAATGGAGGCACACTCATCCAAGGACATCACTCTCCACTCACCGTTCACATTCTTACATGCCCTACGGTTAACAGTACAGTAGCCATACCAAGCTCCTGATTCACTACTAAAGGTCCTAGCCATGGCGGGAGTGAACACTGGCAGAAATTAAAGCCCTAAAACAAAAATACAAGGGAAATACCTTAATTGATTGAAGAAAGGGAGTTCGTTCTTTGGGCCGATAGAAGCGAGTTTAAGTCCTGCAATTCCGTGATTGTCGCCGGAGAAGAGGAGTTTGAAAACGGTAAGAATTCGAATTGGAGAGGAAGACTGAGTATTTCTATTTTCCTAAATTTGGAAAGGGAAAGGAAAATCGAAATTAATTTTCCAAAATTAAAAGCTGAAGCGGTTTTCGAGAAGGAGTTCCAAACGTCAGAATAGTCATCATTACGAAAATCGGCGCTCCTTCATCTCCAACCGTTCATTGCCAACGACCAGGATGTTGCCACGTCATCAAAAGTCGACTAAGCCTCAGAACGAACAGCGACCTGCGAGTAAAGTAATTCTCATCAAAGTTTTTCTTAACTTCCAAGTCGACGAAGTCAACTCGAAAGTTGGGGGCCACTGAACATACCAAAAGTGCCGAGTTGGGCCAAGCAAGTAAAGCCCAATTACATCCAGCTTTGATTATCACATTCTCAATAGGGCTGGCCCAGTCAGAGCAAGGCCCAAAGCCCATTTCAAAGATCAGTCGACTAAGCCCATGGTCTGGCTCACCAGGCCCCGACTTAACTTAGTCCGACCTCAGAATCCATATTATAACTCGGGTACGAACCATGCTCTACCCGACAGTCAGGTCGACCATTCCACGAGTGACGACCTCGACCTAAACCAACAAGTGACGACTTAACACTTGCCGGCTTATTTGGTTGAACAATCCTCATAACCACATCCCTATAAATCAGGGACCGTTATAGACATGTTCCCACGTCCAAGTAACTGCCGCTATAATCTCGGAGGACATGTCGCCTCCCCAAAAATACATCACTCTTGCCTATAAATACTTCATCACTACCAAACGGTGAAAGGTAACTGCCATTTTGTATTCTGAGTTCATTATTCAATACATTTTGAACTTCATACAACTGTTATCTTACTCTCACGCCCGAGCGTCTTCGCCGGAGACACATCCGGCTAGTCGTGGGTTCTGTTTTCAGGTCAAGAAGCCAGGTGATCAGTCCTACCACGTGGAGGAAGATTGATAAGCACATTTCCTGCAGCATCAATAACGTCCATTCCAATCAAGCAACCAGGATTCAGCCTTGCAGCTAGCCAACCTGTGTTGTCATGCCACACCTTCGATGGGGCAAATAGGGAGTTTCTTTAATGCTTTTGATACTTCTGCATCTCAATTTAATAATAATCCTCTTTTCGCAGAGAATCAACTTGTTAAGGAAATGCAGACTATAAAAGATTTGCTTCGAAGCATACCCGGAGTCAACTTGCCTTATCACCAAGTTTCTCCAACTTGCTATAACGAATCTCGTATTTTTTCCAGCAATAGCTAATGTAGAGATCCCAAAGAAGTTTTTAGTCCCTCATATGAAGAAGTATGATGGGAGCACCGATCCAGCAGAGCATGTGTTGCTGTATCAGGAATCGATGGATATTATAAGTATCCCCCCTGTTTTTAAAGAAGCATGTTTTTGCAGGGGCTTTGGCTCAACTTTGTCAGGACCAGCCTTAAAATGGCTAAAACGACTTCCTCTAAACTCTATTTCTTCTTATGCTCAACTTGTCAACATGTTTACTAATCAATTTTCGTGCAACAGGGCATTTGACAAGTTGACTAGTGACCTTTACAGAATTGTGCAACAACCTAATGAGAGTCTTAAAGAATATTTGTACAGGTTTAACAAGGAGGCAGTGACCATACCCAGCTTGGATATGTCCACAGCTACGGAAGCATTCCGTATAGGCTTGAAGAAGAACTCTCTATTTTATAATGAGTTGGTGATGACTCCTGCGAAACAACTTGAAGAAATCAGAACCAGAGCCTTGCGTTTCATCAGATTGGAGGATGACAGCCTGGCAATGGAGAAGTCAACTGGGAGGACCCCTACTCCTCTATTTGAGCCCTCAGACAGAAAATCAGATTCCCATCATTATAAGTCTAACAGGGGCAAACCCCTTGCTAAATCTAAATCTTCTAAAGTTCATTTTGTAGATGATGATCATGATGAGGATGATAATGACTATCCTAAAATTTCTGATTACTGCTTTTCTGTGGACATTGCAGGAGTCCTTTGCGCCATGGAAAATCTTGGAGATAAAGCAAGATGGCCTAAGAAGAGTGACAAGCCCACAACTTGGAAGGATAAGTCCAAGTGGTGCGCGTTTCATGAGGATTTTGGGCATACCACTGAGAATTGTTTTGCCTTGAGGAAGGAGATTGCTCATCTATTGTCAAGGGGTCTTCTTAAGGATTTTTTGGGTAAGAAGAGGGTCAGAAATGAGTCCAAAGAGCCTGATTGGGGAGCGATCCAGGACCCAGAGAAAGTTGCACCTCCTCCAGCCACCAAGGTAGTAAATGTTATTTCAGGTAGATCCCATATTTGTGGTACAACTTATTCTGAAGCCAAGCGTCATGCCAAGAGTTCTAAGGAGGATCAGTCAGAACTTCCCTCAAGGTGTCGCGACTTCACAGATGGACAAGTTATCTCCTTCGAAGATGAGGATAAGGATAACACATTGGACCCCCATCATGATGGTCTAGTTGTCCAGATGCAGATTGCTAATTGTGTGGTCAAGAGAATTCAGATTGATGGCGGCAGCTCAGTCAATATAATCTTCACTCATGCTCTGGAAGAGATGGGCATTCCTTTGTCCGAAGTTGTGAAGAATTCATCCGTACTGGTAGGGTTCAGTAGTGAAGTAAAGCAAACAGTCGGAGAAATCAAGGTGCCTATCTATTTGGAGGGTATGAATTCTATGGAAAGGTTCTGTGTGATTGAATGCTCATCCTCGTACAATATCATTTTGGGAAGAGCTTGGATCCACAAAATGAAGGCCATGCCGTCAACCTATCACCAGTGCGTCAAATTTCCAACACCTTGGGGTATGGCCAAGTTGAAGGGATATCAGCAGGCTTCTAAAGAGTGCTACAAGGTTAATATGAAAGCAAGTTCAGTCCCTCGTCAAGCATAGCAATTAAATAAAGAGGCCCAGGATGTTTTTGAAGCAGTGGAGCATGAGACGAAAAGTATTTCCATTGATGAATCAAACCCTGAGGCCCAAGTGCAAGTTGGTAAAGATCTTCCATCCAAAATTGAGGAGGAGCTGTTTGAGTTCTTGAAGAGTCAGATATGTTGTTTTGTGTGGAAGCATGAGGATATGACAGGAATAACCAAGGACATCATTACTCACAAGTTGAACATTGATCCAACCATCCGTCCTGTCCACCAGAAAAGAAGAAAGTTTGCCCATGAGCGGAACCAGATTATAAAGGATGAAGTTGAGAGGCTTTTGAAGTCCAAGATGATCAGGGAAGTTCAATATCCAAGGTGGTTAGCTAATGTTGTGGTGGTAGAGAAGAGGAACGACAAGTGGCGAGTATGCGTGGACTTCACAGACTTGAACAAGGCACACTTAGAAAGATCCATTCCCTCTTCCTCATATTGATTCTCTAGTTGATGAGACAGCTGGCCACGTTATCTTGACATTCATGGATGCGTCCTCAGGTTTTCAGTAAATTCAAATGGAGCCCTCAGATCAAGAGGATACGACATTCATGACTCCGGAAGGTATATATTGTTATATTGCTATGCCATTTGGTCTTAAAAATGCAGGGGCAACTTATCAGAGGCTAGTGAACAAGATGTTCAAAGATCAACTTGGCAAGACAATGGAAGTCTACATAGATGATATGGTAGTAAAATCCAAGTATATTGAAGATCACGTGGAGCATCTTGCTGAGGCGTTCAACATCTTGAAAGCTTTCAACATGAAACTTAATCCAGCAAAGTGCAATTTTGGTGTTAAAGCAGGAAAGTTCTTGGGCTATATGGTGACTAAGAGAGGAATTGAAGCCGGTCTAGAGCAGATCAAAGCTATTCTCAACTTGGAATCTCCCAAGAATATCAAAGACGTCCAAAGGTTAACAGTAGAGTGGCCCTCTAAATAGATTTATATCTAAATCATCTGATAAGTATAGGTTATTCTACGAAGTGTTAAGAAAGAATAAACTCTTCCATTGGACTGATCAACATGAGGCAGCTTTTGAACAACTTAAAGAATACTTGATGATGTCACCCCTACTTGCTAAACCAGAACGTGGTGAACACCTTTATTTATATTTATTTGTATGCGAGAATGCGGTTAGTGCGGTGTTGGTGAAAGAAATCCAAGGTGAACGGACATCCTGTTTTATTATATAAGTAAGTCTTTACTAGATCTTTGAAACGCAGTACTCTCATCTTGAAAAGTTAATTTTAGCCTTAATCTGCTTGCTACAAAGCTGCGTCATTATTTTGAAACACATTCTATAACGGTTAGAACTAACTATCTGTGAGAAATGTGTTGAGAACTCCAGAAGATGTTAGAGCGGATTGGCGAGTGGTCGGTCAAGTTGAGCACGTAGGACATTTCATATGAGCCGAACAGCTATCAAATCTCAAGCTCTCTAGGCTGATTTTGTAGCGAGACTTTAGTCCAAGTTTGCAACCAGGAGGTGGGCCAGGTACACGGCAAAGGTAAAACAATTCCTAGATTTTGGACACTGTATACAGATGGAGCTTCAAATTCTAAAGGATTTGGCTTGGGAATAGTTCTGAAATCCCCTCAAGGTGATATCATACCTCAAGCTGTATCTTGTGAATTCAATGCGATGAATAATGAAGCTGAGTATGAGGCTTTAATCATGGGTTTAGCTATAGCTTTAAGTTTAAATATTACTCATATAAATGTATATGTTGATTCTCAATTACTCGCTAACCATTTCAATGGCAGTTATATGGCGAAGCATTCCAAGATGACTCTATATCTCCAACATGTTAAAGCTTTGGCTTCAAAATTTCTGTCATTCTCTTTGGAACAGGTCCCTAGAGAAGAGAATACAGAAGCGGAAGCATTGGCCAACTTGGGTTCAACTTGCAAGTCTATGTTGCATACTAGTATTCCCATTATTTATGTTAAGTACCCGGCAATAGACCAAGTGGAGGAAACTCAAGAAGTTACTCAATCTAATGGGGCACAAGATACAAGTTCATCTTGGACCCAACCTATAATTGAGTTCCTTATACTTGGAACTATTCCACTTGATATTAAGAATGCTAGATCTTTTAAAATGCGTACTTCAACTTTTGTTTTAATAGATAATGTGTTGTTTAAGAAATCTTTTGCAGGACACTATTTGAGATGTATTGACAATAAGCAAGTTGAGCTCGTGCTAAGTGAAATCCATGAAGGAACATGTGGAAATCATTCTGGTGGGAAAGCATTGGCATCGAAGGCCCTCAAGGCCCGGTTGTGCGGCGACCATGCGTCAAGATGCCATGAGCTATGTGCAAAAATGTGATGCCTGCCAGAGACACAGTAACATCTTGCATCAACCTGCTGAACCTCTACACTCTATCGTCTCATCTTGGCCTTTCATGCAATGGGGCATGGATATTGTGGGCAAGTTGCCTAAAGCCTGGAGGCAAAGTGTTCATGCTGGCAATGGTCGATTATTTCTAAAAGTGGATTGAGGCAGAGGCCTATGTGCAAGTAAGAGACAAGAGGTAGTTTCATTTTTAAGAAAAATATTATTAGCAGTTTGGCATACCATCGGAGATCATATGTGATAATGGATCCCAATTCATAAGTAAGAAGACTAGAGATTTTGTGCTCGTTGGGGCATCAAGCGATCATGTCTACGCATGTCCACCCTCGAGCTTGATGGTCAAAGGCTGAGATCAGCGACTTAAGTTCAACATGTTAACACGCCCGGTCTGGCTCCAGAGCATGTTGAGACCTAAGATGGAGCAGTGAAACATGTTAACATGCCGGTGCGGCTCGACATGTTTGGACTGAGATAAAGAAGTTCAACATGTTAACACGCCCGGTCTGACTCCAACATGTTGAAACTTTAGCTGGAGAGGGATGGAACATGTTGACACGCCAGGACGGCTTAAACTTGTTCTATTTCTTCAAACGACTTACCTATGATCAAAGGTACATTTTACTTATGGTTAAAAGATTTACATCTTTTCTAAAGAATTAAGGTTATGACACCTTCGCCCGTGCGCACGATTTCACACTTATTCAAGTTGTGACTATTGGTTGTAACATTGACATGTTACCTACTGTTTATAACATCAACATTTTATCTATTGAACAAACACAAGTATTTCTGAAGAGCTTCAAAATATTTCCAAAAGACTTCACAACTAGTGGATAAGTTGGATAAGCCAACAAGTCCCTTAAAACCTACGGAAAGCTTGGAGTACTAGACCAACCTAGTACCCCCAAATAAATTGTCTGTGCTCTTATGAGCCATTACATAACCGAATGAGCAAAAAAGAAATTGTTTTTGTTACCCTTCCTTCCAAACTACTTAAAACATTCAAATTGTTCAAACATCTTGGCCTGCTGCCGCTGGTGTTGCATTTGTCTCCTTCTCTTGATTATTTTTTTCAACTTGAGTCACCACTACGGTACTCAAAACTTTGTTGGCATCATCTAACAGTTTGTCAATAGCTTCAAATGAATTCACCTCCTCCCCATCCACCGGTTCGCTAATGAAGTCTTCTAGAGTTCTTTTCTCTTCCTCCAAATCCCAATTTGGAGCCTGCCCATTCTTGAACTCCTCCATGAGTTGAATCCTAGCCTCCAACAGTGTCTTGGTTGCATTAAACTTGAAATCTTCCTTTGCTGCTTCAAGTTCCTTCAAATGAGCCTCGTTTTCCTTCACCTTCTCGGTACAAACATCTGCCAACTCCTTTCTCAAGGTCCCAATGACTTTCTTCAGTTTCTCTACCTCACCAGCATTTGTTTTGGCTTCCTTCTTTGATTCCTCAGCCTCATAACTGCATCTAGCCGCTTTGATTTTCAAAACATTGACTTGGTCCATAACAGGACCCATTATCTCTGAAACCTGCGTAAAAAAGTATTAATACTTTGTAAATTCTTTGGTATAAGGTTCAAAATTTCCTTATTTTACCTTGTCAGCAAAATCTGTCATCAATGCACCAAACTTCTCTCTCATCTTTTCCACATTCAAAACATCACTCACTTCCGTGGTTTCAGCCTCCATCAGTTTCCTTTTCTTTGTTTCATCCTTCTTCTCGGATGCACTCACTTTAGAACTGGATACCATGGACTGGGAGTTGGGGGACTTGCCCACTTTCTTTACAGTCCTCTTTGCTTTAGCATCAGCAAGTAGGTCCGCAGCACTCACATTGGTCTTAGAATGAGTAGCTCCAATAAAGGACATAGAATTAGAACAACTTGAAGGATTAGAATAATTTGAAGATAGGCAAAAACTTTAATCAAACCTGTAGACATCTTGATAGAACCTGGCAGAGACTCTTCTTGGGTTAACTTCTTCTTCTAAACCCTCAACCTTTTCTGTGGAAAACAGGACAGGGAACGCTTTGAAAGACCTGGCAAGTGGATCCAACTCGAAAATCTTCTTCACGTTCTCTTCTGTCTCTTCTTGTTCTAGGAAGAGCACGTGCAATTTGGCGACTTCTACAAAGGAAAATTTAAGTTGGTTAAGATTAGGTATGCGAAAATTTTAAGAATGTGTGAAATCAAAGGAAATTTCCCCTACCTTGGGACCTCCACTTCGAAATTACACCAGCCTCTTGACCTAGGCTATCTTTTCTAGCAAAGAAAAACTTGTTTCTCCATCCTCTATCAGCAGAGTCATTGTTGGAATTCAAGATGGGATCACCACCACTCTTAACTCTAAAGCAATACCTCCCAAGACCAAATCCCCTTATATCGGTAGTATAAGACAACTCTTCTAGACCCACATTCAAACCAGTTTCCTCCTTCAACCTAACTAGGGTTTGTAAACACCTCCAACCTTGAGGCATAATCTGGGCATAGTTAAGTTTGGCAGAAGTAAAGAACCTAGTAATTAAGTCCGGAAAAGGGAATTTTAGACCAATGATGAAAGGGTATTCTGGGAAACACACCCATTCAGGGGAATAGCACTCGGAGGTTAAGTTGGGATGGGTGAAGAAAATAGTTTCGGATGGCATTGCATGATTCTTCTTAATGATTTCCAGATCTGCCTCAGAAATCAAGCACTTTTCCTTATCAGGTTCTTTCAACAGATTTTGGGTTACGAAACCCTCAGGAAGATCCTCATCACTCTCGATTATGCTTAACTTTTTTCTTCCCATTTTCTTTTACAACTTGAGAAAATTATCAACAAAAAATTAAGAAGGGGACGAGGAACTCACCGGAATTTTTACTTGTTTTTCTTCTTCTTGCGTTCCTCCTTGATTTCTCTCCAAAGAAAACCCTTTTTGCTAAAGATTTTACTATGAAAGGGAGAGTTGGGGAAGGATTCTAATTGATTAAGAAATAGGTTGTAAGCGGTTGCAATTCTAAGAACTATCTTGACCTTTGCCTTGGAAATACACAAAACCGTCCCATCAAACCTTTTCACTAATAACCGCCGTACACTCTATCCATTTTTGGAAAACTTTTTAAATTTTTGTCTCTTTATATTCTTTATTTTAAAATTCAAAATTTTTGGGGGCAATTGTTAGGCCCTACATTTTCAGTCAACTTGTTTTCAACTTGCACATAACGTCTTGGTACTGACAACTTGAGTTCTCCTATTACATCTTGATCATCTTGCAGGTTGAATTATTGTTACATTAAACCCTACTTTTCAGGAAACGTGCCAATGGATTAGAAGACTGATTCAACGTCATTTCTTCTTCAAAGTATCTAGCAACGGACCACTCTCTCCTCCATCAACAATGTGGCGAGAATATCTCAACAAGCTCAACTTATTTCCGAGATTATAGGCTTGTTATTATCTTTGTATTTTAGCCATTATTAGAGGTATAAAAGGGGGATAACACCTGTATTTTGCACACACGATCTCACTAGCATAAGCTCCCTTACATACGCTCTTAGCTTTGTACTCAAACTCAATCATTAATATACCTTTTGGTCAAGGCAGGTTCCTAAACCTCCCGGAGTTTTATGCCGGTGAACAAGTTGTTCAAGGGCTTTCCCTAGTCAACAAATTCCTTGTGTTCATTTCTATTTTATCCAATAATCATTGTACCCTGATTCTTATCTCTTTTGTCATTTTTCTTGTCATTGGTTGTACTTGTTGAAATTTGACCAAAACAATAATGAATCGTGCGAGTTTGTCTTTTTCAGCCAGATTCATACGAGTTTGACACTCATGCTAAAAATTGGAGAGTACCGCACTCTGTTCTCTTGCATACTTGTTTTGCTAACCATTTTTGCAGGGGTATGTAATAATTTTGGGAATGAGGATGTTTGCTTATTCCATATGTTTCTGTAAAAATGGCTCAATTCGAGCAAACCTGGGGCTTGAAGCCCAACTCAAGCAAGTTACATTGCCCATACGTGATTCAGGCAAATTTGGTTTCCAGAGAGTCAATCTAGGGCTGAACAAAAACAAGGACGGGGAGAAAATGAACAAAGGCTTGAAAGGCCCATTTAAATTTATTGTTTGGTGTTTAGTTTTTATTTTACCAGTCACATGGGTGACTCAGGATTTGTATTTTTTTTCTTTTATTATGTGCTTAAGTGTTTTTATCTTCCTTTTTGTTTTTGTACAAAAATATTTTGACATCTAGTTATACCTCACACCACATGCACGAACTCTTATGAATTGCTCACTATCGAGTCGCCCAAGTATATCCCCAACCCTATCGAGGCTCACCCAGGGGGATTCCAATCTCTAATGACATTGGTGTCTCGCAAAGTTGTAATCCTCAACCCGCTACGTGCTCTAAAGACCAAACAAGCGGGTAGCCTATAAGTCTCTTCAGTCATTGCACAAACCGTACATTCATAGATTAGGACATACACTTCGTGACTTCGTCGATTTATTATGTAGGGATTTTATTGAGCCAATGTCACCATACGAACACGATGTTTCATTCAAAAGAAGCTCATGGTTATCATGGACAAATTTTTGTCTATGCGTGTATGCTTCGTGACATTGATTCAATTTAATCCCTACATGCTTAGGTTTGGAAATAAAATGCTGGAATCCAAAGAGTATATGGGACCACAATATGGTCAATATACTAGTGTGATGATTCCACTATTCTAAAACTTTAGGTAGAAACTCCAAAAAGGACTTTTGTCCTTCTAAAGATGATTTGGAATAAAAAAAAGTGTCCTTTTCTTATATGGTGAGTTGTGTTTTTGAGTTTTGTTTGTTAAGCTCCTCCTCAAAGCAACTTGTTGCTCGAACCTAATGAGGACCAGTTCTCCTTTACGTCTAATCCGCAAAAAAAAATCAAGTCCACTCCAATGATCGGTAATAACAACAATAATGGCGGTGGTAATCCTTCCAAGGACGAGATGTTTGATGATAAATAAATGGCTATTTTATAGTCATTTTGTAATGACCCTAAAACTCCAACAATATAAATAATCATAACCATAAATAAATTCCCAAAAATACGAGTATCTCAAGCGTCAACCGTAATTATAATTCATTACATAATAAATGTCATTCAAAACGGCTAGCACAACCCACTAGCTCCAATTAAACTCTTCGATTATTAAATAACCCTAACTATTCATAATACTACCGCCAACCTTGCAACCAATCATTTCTCCTACTCTTTACCTGGGAGGGAAAAAGAAAGAAGGGGTGAGCGAACAATGCTCAGTAAGTTCATACGGGATATCTCCGGGTACTAAGGAAGAGATGACCGAAATGAACGGAGCCAATCAAACACTCAATGAGTGGATAGTTATAACAATATAAAGTACAATTATGAGTACGATAAAGAAAGATACTTCTCAAGTAAACAAGTTGTGGCACTATCACAAGAATAATAATGATGGAAACTGTATTCACATAAATCCGTCAATTTCACAGTAACGATACACCTTTTTAGGGTGTTCTTTCAATAAGAGACCTTACGCCTTTTCAGGGCACTCCCTTATTATGATATATCATGATAATCAAGACTACTTCATCAATTAGTATACAAGTGTCTAAGCCCTTTTTAATCAGGCTAGACAATTTCCAATGGAGTCCTTTTCAATTGGACTGGTTCCTGCTAAGTCCTTTTCAATCAGACAAAGCCAACTACATCCTTTTCAATCAGATATAGCAATTCCCACAGATAGTGTTCATAGGTACAAGAACACATTAAAAAAATTCCAATTACCATGGATATACATTGAACAATACACATCAAGGGTAAGATATTCCAAAAGACTTTCATATCGAAGGAATATTTAAAAAATAACTACCGGCCACATTGGTAGTATACACTTTTATAAAATCAGAGAATCCTATCAAAAAGGATGAATACATTCAAGTACTAAAGAATGTAGTACCTTACATTGGGTTGTTTACATTTCCTTTGCAATACTTCGCGCACAATCTACAATCATGCAAAACGTATCTTAGGTACAAGTAACCTCTATTTACTTAAGTACCAAAACCTCTTTAATCCGTCTAATTAACTTATGAGTTAATCTTCTTTAACTCATTCTAAGGTTACCAAATCCCTATAAGGTTTACCAAACTACCCCTAGGGTTTTCTATAATCAATTCCCATTAATACTCTCTATTTCACATTCACATACACTGTTTTCATCTTTTTTAGCACACACAAACACACACAAACCCACACACACACTAGATGCACACACATGCACACACACACACACACACTGCACACAAACAACACATACATGATACACACACACACATACACACTCATAAACACACACATATACACCCATACATGCACAATCATACTAACACCCATAATCTTCCTTCAAAACCCTAGCATGCAAACTCTAGATCAAAATCTAAGAATTTTCCTTGTCAAAATCCTAACCTTGACCATCAATGTTAGGATATACAATTTTATAACTCAAATTAATAATAGTACCATTGATTTCCAAAACCCCAATTCATACTCATAAACTTTTAGGGTTTTCTAAGGTTTCATCAATTCAAAACTAAAGAAAACATTAAAGAGAGTTGAGGATTACCTTTTTGATTTCAAACTCCGGCCTTCTCTCTTTCTCTTCCCGATCTCTCTCTCTCTCTCTCTCTCTCTCTCTCTCTCTCTCTCTCTCTCTCTCTCTCTACTTTCTTTTTTTCCCTCTCTGCCCCCTCCTCTCTCTCTCTCTTTTGTGTAAATAATCCAGATGATACTAGGGTAGGGAGAGTATTTATATTCTTGGATTTTCCAAAACCCTAGCTCAAAAGGAAGTTAATCCAACTCCTTAAATGATTTGGGTTTTCTAATCGGAGCCCAAAACCAAAGACCAATTACTCAATCCTTTTTATTAGAGACCAAATAATAATATAAAAGGTTTTAAAATTAAATAAAAGGGGCGGGTATTACGTTCTTACCCCTTAAAAGAGTTTGGTCCTCCAAACTTAACGTACCTTAATCTGAGAACAAGGCGGGATATGTCTCTCACATCTCGCTCTCGAGCTCCCACATCGCTTCTCTTTCTGTATGGTTGCTCCACTGCATTTTCACATTGGAAATTACGCGTTTCCTCAATATCTGATCTTTTCGATCCACGAACTTCACAGGTTTCTCATCGTAACTCAAATTGGTACGAAATTTTAGCTGCCTATACTCAATTACATGACTTGGGTCGGAAATATACTTTCTCAACATCGATACATGAAACACATTGTGCACTCCATCAAGTACAGGTGGTAAGGGTAACTTGTAAGCCTCCATCTGTGGATGTGGTGCCCAAGATAGCGGCTCTCTTTTAATCATTTATTTATTTTGAAACCGCTTTCTCGTGTAAGGGGGATCACCGCCTCACATCAGTTTGGAAACGTCCGGTTTAATTTGAAAAACGGAGTCACCACGCCATTTTGATTTCCTCAAAACCTTGAAAAAAATTATTTGGGTCCGGAGGTTAAGTTACCCCTTAGGAAGAACGGATCGTCGTTCACCTAAGGAGCCTTGCTGAAGCAAGTCTTCCAAGATCCGCTTTTCATACTTGCCTTAGTGTTTTCGTGTGTGGGATGTGTGTTTTAAAAAGGAGGGAATGTACCAAGTGGTCTTCCGGACATATAAACCATGAGTTGGTTATCGCTCGGGATTCCTTGGTTTTTTTGATGTGTTCGGGACTTATGATCATCATGATGGGACCTTGGGTCACACGTGATCAAGATAGGGACACCGTTTTTATAGTTCAAGGATGAGACTCTTTAGAAAGGAATGACCTTTGCCCATCAATCCTACATCTTGTGACGATTTGAGCTTCTTCGGGACATTTATGCTCGTCTCAAGTGATGATCGGAGATATGTGGCTAGGGTTCATCCTTTTCTAAAGGATAATCCGTCTATGACATCTTTAAGTGGAGGAAATGATGTAAAGATAGGAACTTTACACCATCTCGCTCCAAGAGATGCTCCAAGTACCAAAGGGGACTAGGGGAGGGGTATAAAGATTGGATCTTTATACTCATCCTATGCCTTTTTGTGCCTTATGAAGGTCACTAGGCAATCCTAGGAGAGAGATCCAACCATGAGGGACATGGGGAATGCATGTTTAAACTAAAGATGACATTTTTAATGAAAAAGATGACATTTTAGGTGCAAAGGATGCTACTTTATGCATAAAGATGACATTTTAAGTGCAAAGGATGCTACTTTATGTGCAAAGATGACATTTTTGATGCAAAGGATGCTACTTTATATATAAAGATGTCATTTTAAGAGCAAAGGATGCTACTTTATATGTAAAGATGATATTTTTCACATCACCATGTGAGAGATCCACCCTAGAACAAGCCTTTTTGAGGTCTTATTGTTCATCCTTGAGTTGGATCTTCCATGGATCCTATGTGATAGGGGAATGGGGGATGTATGATTTACATGCCTAAAGATGGGATCTTTAATGACAATATATCAAGTACCAAGCAAATATATAGTAATATGTAAAGCAAGGAGCAATATATCACATAATGACAAGTATATTTCAAGATAAAGAGGAGGAGAGGTTACCAATGGTGGTGTCCCTCTATCTCCTTGAAGTTTGCCTAGGGAAGGACCAACTTTGGAAGGGTTTTGAAGAGGAGGGAGGTGGTTTTTGGTGCTCTCAGCTCTCTGGAATTTCGTGGTGGTATTTTGGCAGAGTAACACTGCTGAAAATCCTCCTTTAAAAATGGGTAGAGGAGGCCTCTATTTATAGGGACTCTGGCAATGGCTAATGAAGCCGTGCGGCTGTAACCCCAGGACTAATGAGGCCGTGCGGTCTTATCCAGAGATGACTCAGCTTATTTCTAGAACCATGCAAGGTGGCCTTCTAGAAGGGCTTTTCCAGCGAAGGACTACGTGGAATTTTAATTCCTAGCAAGTCCTTCACCCCTCGGAAGGTTTGGAAAAGTTTCCAAATTGCCCCTGAACTTTAGGAAAGTCCGAGGAATTGCCGGAAAACTTAACCGGAAGGCATGAACCAAATTTGGGTACTTACAGAAGCCCCTCGGCAACGTCACTTTCAGGGCGAGTGGGGTTATCGATAGAAAAGGATCCGATCTGGCAAATTGTCGAGACGGATTGGGTGACCAAAGTGGTCGAGTGGCTGAACCTTTGGAAGGCTACCTACGTATCCCGGAGGAATCAACCCATAATCGTAGTTCGGAATCCACTGGGGAAAAGGGGTGTCATATGTGACGAATTGGCTGAACCTAAAGTAGGCTACCTACGTATCCCGGAGGAATCAAGCCAGGTCGTAGTTCGGAAAAAGATCCGCTGGGGAATGGCGAAGAGAAACTGGTCTCTTGCTGCGGAAATCGAAGGGAAAGTGACCTAGGAGGTCAAGTGACTGATCCTACTGGGGATATGCTAGATGAAGAAAGTGACCAATGTGGTTGGATATCTGGACCTCTCTGAGGGGCTACTTCACCACTGAGGAGTGATGGATGAAAAGGGTGACCACTGCGGTCGGATGGCTGGACCTTTATGAAAGGCTCACGCACCACTGAGGAGTGATGAATGGAAAGGGTGACCAATGTGGCCGGATGGCTGGACCTTTTATGAAAGGCTCACGCACCACTGAGGAGTGATGAATGAAAAGAGTGACCAACGTGGTCGGATAGCTGGACCTTTTATGAAAGGCTCATGCACCACTAAGGAGTGAGGCATGAAAAGGGTGACCAATGTGGTCGGATGGCTGGACCTTTATGAAAGGCTACCTACGTATCCCGGGGGAATCAAGCCTTGGTCGTAGTTCAAGTCTCACTAGATAGTTAGGAATGATGTCTAGGATCCTTGAGGTTTTGACAATTAATGGAGGGGTCACCTGATTTGACAATTAATGGAGGTTGTCACCTGGTTGACAATTAATGGAGGTTGTCACCTGATTGACAATTAATGGAGGTTGTCACCTGATTGAAAATTAATGGAGGTTGTCACCTGATTGACAATCAATGGAGGTTGTCACCTGATTTGACAATTAATAGAAGTTGTCACCTGAAGAAACTAAAGCTTACATCGCTATCAAGTAGATAGAGGTAGCTAAAGTTTGGAGAACTAGAGCGTACTTCACCATCTGTGAGATATAGGTAGCTAAAGTTTGGAGAACTTGAGTGTACTTCACCATCTGTGAGATAGAAGTAGCTAAAGTTTGGAGAACTTGAGCATACTTCACCATCTGTGAGATAGAGGTAGCTAAAGTTTGAAGAACTTGAGCGTACTTCACCATCTATGAGATAGAGGTAGCTAATGTTTGAAGAACTTGGCGTACTTCACCATCTGTGAGATAGAGGTAGCTAAAGTTTGGAGAACTTGAGCGTACTTCACCATCTGTGAGATAGAGGTAGCTAAAGTTCATTGGTTCGGTCTAAAAAATAAACAAAAATCCAAAAAATTGGACGCCATCAAGGCTCAGACAAGAAGCAAGTAAGAGATTTTGCGTCTCGACAAAGCTTTAAAATTAAATCACAAATCATTAAAGTTAAAACACTTCTTGATGAGTTCAAACACGGTCTACTCTCAAACTTACAACATGTTAAAAGACAACTTAAAACATTTAACAATTAATGTGTCTGCAATGACAATGATTGGATACTCATAATTTAGAAGGTCATTCCATGCCACTCGTGTTGGTTCCTTCTCCATTCTTTCCTTTCTTCCCTCGCCCCCGGTGTGTCTTATTTTGTTCCATAGGAACTATCTCTGTCTCCCTCCTTCCTAAATCAGGAGTCCTCCGTATCGGGTCAAGCAATCCAGTCGCTCTCAGAGCTTCGTTCGCCCGTACCTCGGCTCAGATCTTTTCCCTATGAGTCTACAAAAGGGGATCTCTCTCTCCCAATCTGTCAACTCTGGTCTCATAATCAAACAAGACATCCCCTGTGACATCATAGGGGTTAACACAAGCTTCCGCGCTCCTAAGGTTGTAGCTGAAATGGAAATCTTGCCCCAGAATCGCCTCGCGCCTGCTCCCCAGAATCACTTGAGTCTGCCCGAGATGCTGCTCATACCAGTCCAAGTACTCGGTAGTCAAAATGGTACTCTCCTTGCATCTGAGAAGTACCACAGGAGGGAAGGCAGAATACTTTCATATCCTCAGAATAAAAAGGTAAATGGATGGGTCTGCCCTAGAAAAGGAAGTTACCTCCATAGTAGCAACGTCGTTCCAGCCCAACAAAGGCTCCTGCCTCATCCCAAACTGCCTGGAAATAAGGGACGGGATGTAGAAAGAAGACTGAGACAACCCCAAAAACCTGACAAAATAGGAACCTTCCTGAAAGGCCCTCATAGTCTCAATCCTCCAATGAGGAACCCACCAATGGATGTTATGTGTGCCAAGTCGAGCCATCCACCTCTCCTAAGCGGACTGATCCATATCCAAGATAAGAGGCCGTTGAGCAAACATCCTTGAAGGATGTCGGAGACACATGCATAGCTTGAAGCCTCTCTTGCAACCATAAAGTGAGCAAAGTGGGGCTTCCCCTACCATAAACATGTCCCCCATTGCTAAGATCTATACCATGGAATATTTCCCCCAAAACCAAGGGAACAATGTCCTCCCTGGCTTAGCAGTGGCCTACCACATCTAACAAAGCGCCGTCACATACCCCAAGGGAGCTAACCATGAAAAAAGTGGCAATTGTGCACAAAGCAAACACGTCCCATAAGACATCACTCCCATCATCACTCATGAATCTGTTAGGCAGTTCAAAAATATCAATGTGCCCAGATTCAAGTATCATACCTTGAACGTCCTCTAAAGAAACCCGAAGAAAGAACGCTAGTTTCACGCTTACGATCGCACCTCCGACTAAAGGAAGAGTGATAGCCTCCACCTCAGGCCCTACAAGCAAGGCCCAGAAATCCTCAAAAGTGGGCATAATCTCATTGTAGAAGAAGTTGTACATGTGCCACCTAGTGTCCCAGAATCTCGCGGCCGCCTGCAACAACTCCCAATCAGGAGATAACTCTTTAAGATACCAAACAAACTTGAGTTTTAATCTTGCCTCAAAATCTCATTTGTTGTGCTTCATGTGGTGCCTCATGCACATCTTAAGCCGCTCAAGAAATGGACCTGCCTCTCCTTTGAAAGCCTTGGGAAATTTCTCGGTACAAACGTCGAATCCATGCCTAAAATGGAGTTTTTTCTTGTAAAAGGAAGAAGAAGAACCGAATGGCTGTTGTTTGGAAATGAAGAGGATAAAAAAATCTAGATATCCTGCAAGATTTATCCCCTTCTGCAAAGCTACAAGAGTCCATACGGACCTCTTTGCATGCAACATTGGTCCGTATGGACCACATTGCTCCCCCAGCTAAAAAAATCTATAGCAACAACAACAAAACAGTTGCTGCCCGCAGCGGGATTTTGCACTCGACTGCTCAAAAAACCTGCCAAAGCTGTTTCTAGCCCCCTTATACTAAATAAAAGCATTTAAAGCTCATGCAACATACACGAAACAAAAAAAGTAGCAATAACTGTAGCGTTGTGAGAAGAATTTTATCTTTTTGAGTCGCCACCTATATTATTCGATTGGAAACATAGAAAAACCATTTTTGAAAGAGATTTGGGTTCGGGGCTTAGGTTATGAAATGGGTAGGTCAAGGAGCATCCATTTCACCCAATCCGGAGATCGGTCTTGCTAAAGAAAAGAGAGGTTTTCAAAAGAAGAGAAAAGATGATTTTAAATATTACAAATAAAGATCCATTTAACGGGGTTAAACGGAATGTAGGATCGATTGCTTCGAGACCGTCTCCATGATTTGGAGAGGCTCTAGGCCGATCCTAGATTCTATGGACTTATACCACTCTAACAATCAATTAGAAAGGGATTTAGGGGTTACCTTGCGTGAGGTGATTTGGGCAGAGTTTCGACTCAAGTTTAGAATCGACTCTCGATATGGACAGAGCTTCGCCTCGGTCCTTGACTTGGATCTTGATGTTTGTTTATCAACAAGGTTGACAAACAAACTTTGAGGTGATTTTTAGGGTGATTTTGTAGGATTCTTTCAGGGAAAGAAGCCAACAAAATGTGTGTGAATTGTGGAATTGCCGACCTCTTGAACCTTGGAAGTCACCAAGTATTTATAGGGGTTGGATATGAAGAAGTGGAGAGGTAAAACCCTATCAGAAGGTTCTAGACTCCAAATCCCATTGGTTGGCCGGATGGATAAAGTTTTATCCCGAAAAGAGGTTGAAATCGACGAGGAAACTGTCTTCTGCATGCTGCAGAGGGAGGATATCTCGCGCGAGACACGCCATCTCGCGGCGAGATATTGCTCCTGTGGACAAGCCTTTGTCCTTTCCTCGTTATCTCGTATGCAGTTTAGTCCCAAACTAACGATAGTTAGTCAAAACTTAACGAAACATGACGAAATGGTGGATTTCTACTTCTTGACTCAAAGCGAGACTTAGAATAGTATAAATATGACCCGATGTGTTCATAATGGGGTGTCTACAGAGCCCCTCGTCGACAAGTCTTATGGAAGAAGTCATGTCGATGATAGAAAAGACATCATTCTGAACATCGGGATGGTCGGACCACACGGCTTCCTATGTATCTCTATCGGAGAATCAGACCATGACATAGTTCGACTCCAAAACACGAAAAGGCTGCTTTAGGTATTTTGAAAATCATTTGAAAATCGAGGAGATTTTGTTTTGAAAGATAAATTCATACTGAGGAATCAAATCAAGACCCAATTCTGAATATACCTGTCTGTTTGAAGATTCGCCTGTCTGGGCTCCGAACATGCGGGAAATATGTTAGAAAATAAAGGCTCACCTGTCCGGTCCTTTGAGTCCTGTTGGTTTTGTGACGATTCGCCTTTCTGGGCTCCGAATCGGGCTTTATTGTTGAGGATGACGATTCACCTGTTTGGGCGTTGAATCGGGCTTTTGGTTTGACGATCCACCTGTTTGGGCGTTGGACCGAGCTTTTTTTTTATGATGACGATCCACCTGTTTGGGCATTGGACCGAGCTTTTATGATGATGATCCACCTGTTTGGGCGTTGGACCGAGCTTTTTTATGATGATGATCCACCTGTTTGGGCTTTGGACCGGGCTTTTATGATGACGATCCACCTGTTTGGGCATTGGACCGGGCTTTTTATTTGATGATTCACCTTTCTGGGCTCTGAATCATGTGGATTGAGTTGATCTTTGGACCACTCGGTTTTCGGGCGGCGACCGGTGCCGCACGGCGATCGTGCGGGTGTCACGTTTGGCTCGTTCCGTGACTTGCGGTGCCGGTTTTTCCACGTTTCCCTGCTAGTTTATCATTTCCAAGGGTAAATGTGTCAAAATTTTGAATTTTGACGTTGCGTAGACGCTTATTGTCGAGGACAATTTTGTCAATTTCCAGAAGGTATATCTCGCGGCGAGATAAGTTATACCGCGCGAGATTTGTACTGTCGGGGCATATAAATCAGCAGCTCTTGCTTATTTTGAAAACACCCTTTTCAAAATTCCCTCCCTAGCTCGAGCCAAGGTCGTTTTCCTTGCAATTTTTCGTGGATTTGCTTGGTGATTCTCCTCCTAATCCATTCTCAATCCCTCCTCCCTCCATAATCAATGGCTCAAGAACAAAGGAATCCGATTTTGGGGAGCTATTTGCTAGGGAAGGATTATCCTCGCGATGATCTCACCTTCGATAGGCACGCGCATATCTCCACCGCTGTTCGGGAGGGCTTGGTAAGAACTTCTTCTTCACCTCTTGTTTCTCATATTGCATTGAGTTTGAATCCCCTCTCTCTTGAATTCAAAATTCCATCAATGGCTTTTGTTCTTGTTCATGCCTAGAACTAGGTTCCTCTTGCATGCGTTGATTTTGTGCATTTCTTTGGGTGATTGTCATTGCATTGTGTGCGTATGAGCCTCCTACACATCATGGATTGTAGGAGAGGTTGATTCGGATCATGAATGACATTCTTGGGCAAGCTTTTCTTGTACGCACGCCAAGTGTTCGATGAAATGCCCCAATGAAAATTTTCTTCTATTTCATTGATTTTCTGACATGGCATGATTTCTAATGTTGCCCTTTTTGTTTTTCCTCTGTTTTGCAGTCGTATAGGCCGACGAAGAATTGCCGAGGGAGCCCAAAGATGGCTAGAGAAGTATGGGACAAGATCAAGGATCTTGATGGCGTTCGGGATAGGGTGGCCCAAACGGGGCTTTTGACTTTCATTGATAATCTTCGGGGAATAAGGCGGACTCCCCAAGTTCTTCAGGCGATCCGAGAGAGGTGGTGGGACACTACCCACACAAGCTTCATTTGCGCTTCGGGAAGCGACTATGACCCCGACTGATTTTCTTGCCATCACGAGATTGGAGTTCATTGGTGATCCCCTGCCGAAGACTACGGGTTATAAGCCCGCGAGCCCCACCGTGTGGAGGCAGCTGATCGGTTTCTCCCCTAACAAGGTCAAGGGGTTTGCTGCTGAGTTGACACCCCTCCGACGTCAAATTGAGGAGTATGCTGAGAAGCCTAATGCAGTTACGGATCGATTGGTGAGGGGTGCCCTCTGGTACATCCTTTCCGAGACCATCTTCGCGAACCACTCCTCTACGGCTCATCTTTCTCTGTTGGGTTTGTTGGTGAATTTGGATGAGGTGAGCGGATATGACTGGGGCTCAGCGGGGCTGGCCTTCTGCTACCACGCCATGGACGAAGCGTGCAGGAACACAAAGGATTCCCTGTCAGGGTATTCTTATGCCTGGGAGGTATGCCTTTTGATTCTGTTTCTGTTCTCTCGTCTCGTATGCTCGTCTCGTATCCCCTACCGAATCTGCTTTTGTTTTCTTGTGCAGATATGGGGCTACACCGTCCCTTGGGCCGCATGTGTTCGAGTTGGAGAGCCGGACCCCTATATTCCCGGATATCAGGAGGTGGAGCCACCCCAACTGGAGCGTTGATGAGGAGGAGGATCAGGATTGGACCTTGACGGTCGCGGAGGCGCGGGCCATGCTGGACGCTTTTGAGTATGAGAGGCTGGGCCTATATCCCTGGACTTTGTTGGAGCGGGAGGTGCATCGTGCTTGGGATGCTACCGAGATGCAGAGGATGCTGGCATCTTTGGAGGGAGATACCATGTATCTTGGTGAGCGGGTGTTCCCACAGCATGGCCGGGGTAGCCTGCCATATAGCGTGCCGGCGGATCCGCCGAGGGCGATGTATCCCACCCACTCTATTCCGGAGGATGATTATGCTAGTCTTCTGGTAGGGGATGTAGCGACGGCTTGTGTCATCCCCGGGGCCTCTTATGCGGAGTTTCTGCCTCGGCTGATGGGTCCCCTCCTGGTGGGGGATAGGCGATCACATGCTCGTGGCTCCGCCTCTGCTTCTGTTTCAGGTTCCTCAGCCCCTAGCACTTCTTCCCGCCCGCTGGTTCTCTGCCATTCGCCCCAGACTTCGGTCCTCTGAGCTATACGTATATGATGGGGAGCATGCCGATGATGGGGCACATCCCGTCTCCTGATCAGATTCCTGAGGGTTACCGCCTCCCGGCTGATGTCTCTTCGGTATGTTTCTGTTTGTATTATATCTCGTATTCGTCCATATAAGTGTATATGTTCGACTTCTTCTGAGCATTTTCCTTTTCTTTTGTCTTTGGTTGTCAGGTCACCATGTCCGCGGCTGATTATAACCGTGGAGCGACCAAGATGGCGGGACTGATGGCCCTGGTGTCGGATCTGTCCGATAGGCTATTTCACAAGGCTTCTTTGGCGGCCTCGACAGTGGCCTCGACGGTGACCCCTACTTGCGGAGCCAAGAGGTCGAGGAGGGATGGTAGCCCCCGTGGTGGTGATGGCGGAGGTGCCGGCGGCTCGGGTGATTTGATGGCGCGATCCCCTCCTTTTCTCTTTATTTGATTTCTGATGATTTGTACATATTGGCCGTGTGGGCCCAGACAATTTTTCTTTTTCTTTGGTACCTGTTAGGAACAAGTAGGTAGCACAAAACAATGGTTTTTCTTAACCCCTAATCCTAGGTTTAATTAGTTATTTAATTAACTTTCTCGACTTTCCATGTTTTTGGAAATGGAATGGAATGGCCGTTAGGCCACAATTTTGAGCTTGAATCTTGGTGTTTTACTGCATGTTATGAACTGTACACGCAGGTTTATTCGAGGCTTGCTTCGTCAAGTCGGGGCTAGATGGCTGTTTGAACAGAAATATTGTTGTCTTGCCGTAGTAATATCCCGCGCGAGATAAGGTGTCTCGCACGAGACACGCTAGTCACGTAGAGATCTCTTCTTTTCCGAATAGGATTTTGTCAGTTTTCCCTATAAAATCGCCCTGTAGTCCGGCCAGATACCTCATTCTAGCCTTACAAACTCTAGAGATATCTTGTTAGGGTGAAACTCTTGTCTTTTTCTTCAACCCTACGATCTATGGCTTCCAAGGAGATTGCCCCAACGTCCATGATTGTCGATGACTTTTCTCTGCCGTCTGAAGCGATTGAATCTTTCAAGCAAGCATCAAGGGATTTTGTGAGGTCGTTTCGCAACCGATCTCGCAATAAGTTTATTGCAAAATTCGGATTCAGAATCCTTTTTACCTTGAAGAACCTCCAACCGGATTGGAATCTCTTGCAGGGTGCTACTCGATTTTGGGATCCCTCTATTCATCTTTTCAATTTTTCTTTGAATGAGATGGTGCCTACTGTGGAGGAATTTTCCATTATCTTGGATATGCCTTTGACCGGTGAGATTGCTGTTCCTAAGTACCATAGGAATCATTCTGAGGCTTTGAATGAATTGCTAGGGATCCCCCTTGATACTTGCTATGAGTTGGTGCACCGCAAGTGGGTTGATTGCTCTTCTTTTCCAGAACGCTTTAGCGGTGATTCGGATGATGATGCTTTTCATGTCTACAAGCGGAATTTTCTGGCCCTTTCTCTTTTCGGAGATGTTCTGTTTACATGTGGATGGCTTGGTTGACTCCCAACCGGTGGAAATTGTTCTCGTTGTGCTAGAAAACGTTCTAGGAACATTATCCCGCTAATCTTGGGTGAGACCCCGCATGGTCTTGATGAGCCGCATAGACCGGTGCCATGACTCAAGGGAGTCCTCTTCTGTTGACTATTTGGCTTAGGGAGCATCTCAAGTTGGTAGGCCCCCTATTGGAATATTCCCCCTTCACATATCATACGCGAAAGTTATTGATCAAGGATCTTTCAGCGGATAAATGGGCTGAGCTGATTGCGAAGACTGAAACGGCTGACGTTTTTTGGTGTTCTCCTTATTGGAGGTTGGATAAGTACGTTGCCAATACCAAGGGCTTTGACAGGTTGTTCTTCCGGGTTTGCGCGATTCCTCCTTTTATTTTCCCAAGCGGGTGCTCCGTCGCATCGGGCCGCAAGACACTTATCTTTTCGAAGGAGCTTCTCATGGAGTGACTTACATTGGTGTAGAGTTTGCGCAGGCGCTAGCTCAAGCATGGGGTGAAGGAACCAGTCGGGACCGCTGGTCGAACCTTCGAACTTTTAATGCAAGCATTTTCTTATCTGATAAGTATTTGGATTGGTTTCTTCACACCGGTCACCCTAGTGCAGAGAAGATTGATGATCTGCGGCTTTCACTGCTAGGGGATTCTTTTGTAGCTAGCAGTATTTTGCGAAGGAGCGAGGCTCACCCGACCCTCGCTAATGTACGGACGGATCCAACCCAGGATTTTCTTGATGGGGATTGGTACGAGAGGCGAGGCAAAGGGATGCCTGGAAAGACGCAAGCTTTAGATAGGCCCAATGTCTTCAAAAGGCTTTCGGAGTCTGTCTTTGATCGCCTCGAGGGATGTACTGCTTTGAGGGGCTCAAAGCGCAAGAAGGATCGCGAAGACGGTGGAGATCATGTCCGCCGGCCTACCAAGTCAATGAAAGGCTAGATCTTTTAGGAGTACCAAGAGATTGCTTTGATAGATCGATAGTTTTTATTTTATTAGTATTTTATTCAAGGTTGTTAGCTTAGCAAATTAGTCGTTGTGGTTAGGATTTCCTTTGTCATTAATAAAATGCATTCGATTAATAAAAGGACAAAAGTAGATTTATTTATTTGATTAGACCGAACCCGAAGGCCGCCTACGTTCCTCTTTTTTACAAAGAATTAAATAAGAGGCTCGTGTCTAACGTAGTTCATTTTTGAGAGAAAAAGGATGAATATGGCTTCCCGCCGAAGGGTAATCTCGCGCGAGATAAGCCCCCTCTTTTTTTTTTTTTTTTTTTTTTTTTTTTTTTTTTATGCACACCCTTTCTTTTGCCTAGACCGCCCTTCGTGTTTTCAATCTAGCGGGCTTCTTTTCTTGTGCGAGCTCTGATTTTTGCCTAGGCCGTCCTTTTCGGGATTTTCAACCTAGCGAGCGATTTCTTTTTAGGAGGCCAAGTCACGCGAAGTACTTCTTGAGCTTGTCCATGTTGACCGGCTTCGGTAGTTGATCTCCGTCTAAATCCACTAGCCGAAGGGCTCCCTGCAGAATATCTTCTTCACGATGTAGGGTCCTATCCATCTTGGTCCCCATTTGCCTAACGGGTTGAAAGGTCCGGGACGGTGCTCACTGAGAACCAGGTCACCTACTCGATGTTCCTTGTCTTGACCTTTTTGTTGAAAGCCCTTGCCATTCTTCTTTGGTAAGCTTGAGTGTGTTCGGCTTTCAACCTTCTTTCGTCCAACATGGCCAATTCTTCGTATCTCGCTTCCTAGCCGCCGACTTCGTTCACTTGGTTTTCTAGGAGAACCCGTAGTGATGGTATTTCCAATTCTATTGGTAAGACAGCCTTCCATTCCAAATGTGAGGGTGTAGGGAGTCTCTCCCGTAGCCGTTCGGACCAAGTGCGGTATCCCCATAGCGCGAAGGGTAACTTGTCGGGCCGCCTTTTCCCAATGATCGCCATTTTTCCGATGATGGTTTCGATTGTCTTGTTTGCGGCTTCAATCGCTCCATTTGTTTGAGGCCTATAAGGAGATGACTTATGCCTTGTGATTTTGTACTCGGTTAGGAGACGATCGGTTTCCTTCTCGAAGTGTGACCCATTGTCAGATATCATCTCTTGCGAAACCCCGTATTGGCAGATGATGTTCTGCTTGATGAATTTTGCGACCTTTCTGGCATTCAAAACCTTGTAGGAGGCGGCCTCAACCCATTTAGTGAAATAGTCGATGGCTACTAGGACGAAGCAATGTCCGTTAGCTCCTACGGGTGTGACCTTTCCAATCACATCTATCCCCCATGTGGAGAACGGCCAAGGAGAAGTCATAGGGTACAGTAAGGAAGGCGGTGCATGCTGAAGGTTGGCATGTATCTGACACTTGTGGCACTTTTTGACCATCCTGGTACAGTCGGCTTCCATGGTTAGCCAAAAGTACCCTTGTCTGATGATCTTTTTGGCGAGCATGTTTCCGCTCATGTGGGTTCCGCATACGCCTTGATGAACATGGTCCATTATTTCTCGGGCCTCTTCCTCGGTGGCACAAAGAAGGTTTCCTTGTGAATGCTTCTTGAATAGACGGCCAGAAGTGATGACGTAATTAGCACCAATCTCTTAAGGGCGATCTCGAGTCTTTTGGTCTGTCTCGTGTGGGATGGTTCCATCTAGGATTAAATGCCAAATGTCATGGTACCATGGTTTCTCTTCGGAGTTCTCGACAATGGTACATTCGGATAACCATTTGTCTTTGCAGTCATGGAGATCGATAACAGCGCAGTAGGCCGGAGTTGCACGCCATGTTACTTTGAAGGGTTTGACTGCCTTCCCTTTAGGAATTTCGACCAAAGAAGCAAGTGTGGCTAATGCGTCTGCAAAACGATTTTTGTCTCTAGGGAGATAGTGGAATGAGACATCCTGGAACTGTTGCGCCAACTCTTGGAGGTGGGCACTGTATCTTTGAAGGGTTGGATCTTGGACCCTCCACTTCTTAAATGTCTGATTGATGATTAATTGGGAATCCCCAAATATCTAGAGTTCAGTCACGTTGCGTTCTAGGACTGCCTCCAGCCCTGCTATGCAAGCTTCGTATTCTGCAATGTTGTTGGTGGCGTCAAAGTCAAGACGTATTGCCAGTGGAGTATAGATGTCGTTAGGATCTACCAACAACATTCCAATGCCGAATCCTCTCTTGTTGTCTGCGCCATCGAAAAATAATTGCCACTTATTTTCTTCTTCTATACTCATGATGTCCTCATCGTGAATCGCGGTCTTCCCCTTCACTTCGCCGCAAGGAAATTCGGCCAATTGATCTGCGAATACACTCCCCGACGGATTTCTCGAGTGACGTAAGTGATATCATACCCCGCGAGCATGAAGTACCATTTGCCAGCCTCGAAGACAAATTTGATTTGTCTAGGATATATTTCAAAGGATCCATCTTTGCAATGAGACGAACCGGAAGGCTTCCATATAGTGCTTTAGCCTTTGTGATACCCAAACAAGAGCAAGACAAGCAGATTTGTCGAGTGGAGAGTAATTGATTTCGCCGCCTTAGAATCGCGGGCCGACGAAATAGATGGCATTCTCTCGTGTGCGAGGCAGTCGTTCTTGAGCGAGCATAGCCCCTAATGCATTGTCTGTAACCGTGAGGTATAATTTCAAGGGCTTCTCCTTGTGAGGTGGAACCAGGATGGGTGGGGAAGTTAAGTAGTGCTTAACTTCCTCGAATGCTTCTTGACATTCTTCGGTCCACTCTTGAGGTGCATTTTTCTTAAGTAGTTTGAAGATGGGGTCACACATTGTAGTCAGTTGATTGATGAATCGACTGATATATTGAAGTCTACCCATGAATCCTTTTACTTCTTTCTGTGTTCTGGTGGAGGCATGTCAATGATAGCCTTTATCTTGGCGGGGTCCGCTTCTATGCCACGCCCGTGACCATGTACCCTAAGACTTTCCCTTGACCAGTCCGAATGAGCATTTGGCAGGGTTGAGCCTCATCTTATGCTGTCTCAGCCGATTGAAGAATTTCCTGAGATCTCTGAAGTGCTGACCATCCGTCCCTTTTGAGTGAACAATCATGTTGTCCACGTATACCTCTATTTCTTTGTGGATCATGTCGTGGAATAGTGTCAGAATCGCCTTTGATAAGTAGCCCCAACGTTCTTGAGACCAAACGGCATGACCGTGTAGCAAAACGTTCCCCAAGGTGTGGTGAATGCCGTTTTGTGCCGATCCTCCTCTCGCCATGAGGATTTGGTTATACCCTGCGAAACCGTCGACGAATGAGCGGACTTCGTATGCAGCTGTGGCATCGACCAACATGTCTATGTTTGGTAGCGGGAAGTCATCTTTAGAGGATGTCTTGTTCAAGTCTCTTAAATTGACACAGACTCGTATTTTCCCATTTGATTTGGCTACTTGTACTGTGTTTGCAAGCCATTCCGGATACTCGATCACTTTGATAAACCCTACATTCAAGAGCTTCATGATTTCCTCTTTTACTTGCATTGACCATTCCGGCTTGATTCTACGTAGTTTCTGTTTGACTGGCTTGGCGTTGGGTAGCGTGGTATCTTGTGTTCTACAACCGATCGATTCAACCTGTGCATATCTTTGTAGGACCAAGCAAAGACGTCGACATATTCTTCCGAGGAGCAGCGCCAAGGTTTCTCTCGTCTTCCCCTTGAAGAAGCCGCCGATCTTTGTTTCTCTAGTGGTCTTCTATTGTCCCAAGATTAACCGTTTGCATTTCCTCGTCGTCAACAGGGCCATTCTTTCCACAACGACCTACTTGCTTAGCTAATTCTTTTAAGATTTGTTCGTTTTCTTGATCTATCTCATCGTATGATTCATCATTAACGTGTTCGTTATATTGATTATTATTAGTTAATTCATCATTCACGATGTTAGCAATCTCAGGGTACTCGGAAAGATCAAAGCTTTCATTAAGGAAGTAAGGGAATACATGTTCGGCCACCGCCTCGATTTCCTCTTGAATGAGTTCATCGGAGGTGGAGCCTGCTTCTAATGTGAAATTTACAGGGCCTATCTTCCTGCAGGGATGGGGAGTGCAACCAAGCTCTTTGATCATGAAGTCTTCATCAACAATCGGGTCCTCCAGTGATGTGCCGCTTAGAATTGGCTCTTCACATTTCGTATTAGTCTTGTGTAATCAACCGTTGGAGCGTCCCCTTGGAGATTGCATGGATCCGTCGTCTTCTAGCCTAAGACAGTCCCGAACTGCCGCAAAGCATGTCTTCTCCCAACACAAAGTCCCATTCACTTGTCATTTCTGCCTTCGTGCCCCACAAATCATTAGGGATTAGTGTGGCGGGTTCTGTTTCTTCTGGAGAAGCGTCGCAGTCGCTGAAGATTTCAAAGCCTGGTTGGCGCTTTCCTTTATCATCAGTCCATGGTTCTGAAAAGATAAAGTAGGGAATATTTTCCCCTTCTCGAACGAAGTAGCCATTGAGTGTCTTTCGATATGGCTCGAGGTTATAATTCTTTGCCTTTGTGTCGTCATAGCCTTTGTATGCGGTTCCTTCCCACTTGATTTGAGTGAAGCCCCACTCTTCTTCGTCATCTTCATCGTGGATGGAGATGATGTATCCTAGGCCATGCTTTGTGTGAAGTGGGGGAACCGGTGGTGGTTCCGTTATCCCTTGTAAGTGTTTTCCGAGTCCCAATCCAGGAAAGTACCCTTTTGCTAGCATCATTCTCCAGACAGGAAGGCTTTCGGAAAACCAAAGTGCCTTAGAGTAGTCATTCTCGTTGCAAGTTTCTATGACATTCACGGTGCTTTCTTTCTCGATCTCAAAGCCGCTGAACAGGAAATCAGAAGTGCTATGTTGTACCTCGAGGATAGGACTAGCAGTAACCATCTCTCCGTGTATGGTGACTATCGTATTGTTGTGTCTGAACTTGATACATTGGTGCAGGGAGGAGGGTACACCCCCTATGTCGTGTAGCCAAGGGCGACCAAGCAACAAGTTGAAGGATGCCGGAATGTCGATGACTTGAAATTTGATGCTCATTGTGACTTGCCCCATTTCCACATGTATCACAACTGATCCCAAAGCAGTTCTAGCGGTACAATCATACTCCCTTACAGTATGCCCGGATGGCTTGAGGTCTTTGTGAGTGAGGCCTAATGATGGTAAGGCTTTCTTTGGGAGGACATTGATTGCAGAACCATTGTCGACCAAAATGCGTGGCATTCGGTATCCATTCACCTTAGCAGTTATGTAGAGGGCCTCATGATGATTGTTCCCATAGGACGGTAGGTCCAAGTCAGTGAAAGTGATGACGTTGCCAAATTGCACTTGGCCTATCATTTGAGTGAGCTCTTCGGGTGTTGCTTCCGAGGAAATGGTCATTTGAGCCAATGCCTTTTTCAACATCTCGCGGTGCTTGTGAGATGCTCCTATGAGATCCCAAACTGAGATGTTCGCTTGTGTCTTCTTTAACTGAGTTAAGAGAGGGTCCTCCGGTTCGCTTAGCGATGAGGCTTTAGCTTGTTTAGGAGGATTTTCATCCCTTGGATCTTTGTTGGTGATCACACGACCGGATCGTGTGAGTAGATTGACTGTTTTAGACCCTTTTTCCTTTTGTTCTAAGATTTCTTCCCAAGACATCGTATAACAGAAAGAAGATTTATTAAATTCAAGAGGGCTCTCGTCCACAATTGTGGCTAGACGAGTAGGGTCCTCGAAGCTACTTTCTATTTCTATTAGATTGACCTCATTGTTTGGTAAAGGATTAGTAACAACATTAGGTAATCCTATCTCTTTATCGTCAAACAAATCTTGGATAACGTCTTTCAAGTGGAAGCAGGAGTTGGTGTCGTGACCGGTGATGTTGTGGTACTTGCAGAAGAGATGATGAGCATGGTTGGTAGGAAGATCTTTCTTTGGAGGTCCCCCTTCTCTTGGTTTGACTTTCCTGTTCTTGACAAGTATCTCGAAGAGTTCTTCTTGAGTGATTCCTTCAAGCTTGTCATAATGTCTATCCTTCTTCTTCTTTTGTGGTGGAGGTACTGCGGGGTACTTGCCATTTCCGGGATGATTGAAGACAATGGCATTGACGGAGGTATCCTTGGGATTGGAGGAGGAAGAAGAGCTCTTATTGTAACGGAATCCACTTTCTTTCTTGGCTTCCCTTTTCTGTTCGATAAGGTCATCTAACCGTATGCCTGACTTGTGAAGTTCGGTGAAGCTAGGAAAATAGTTGCCGACTAGCTTGTCTTGATACTCCTCCCTAAGGCATTGTATGAGGATGTGGATTTGTTCGTCTAGGCTGGGCCTATCAACAATTTCGGTTAATTTGGTTCTCCACCTTTTGACAAAATCTGTGAAGGATTCGTTCGGAAGTTGCTTGGTTTGCTCAAGATCCCTTCTAGTGGTGCGGTAAGTGGAGTTGTCCTCATATTGCTTTTGAAAAGTACAACTAGCGAGTGGCCAGTCGAGTCTTGTGGAGAGTGGAAGGGTCATTTACCAATCCCTAGCAGCACCATCTAGAGTTTGTGGGAAGCATTGGGCTAACATGTTGTCATCAACACCCATAGGTAGCATGGCCCAAGAGTAAGTCTCCAAATGTGATTTGGGACAGGTGGTGCCATTGAACTTTGCAATGTCGGGTGTTTTGCACTTTCAAGCTTTGACATGGACTGACGAAGGGTATCGTAATCAATAGAGAGTGAGGCTCCCTTACTCACATCGAGGGATGCAAGTTTCTTTTCTATCATGGCCATGGTAAGGGGTTCATTCTTGCTCTCCCCTTTGGTTTCCCTCATGGATGCGTGGCTTTCATTATCAGATGAGGAAGATGACGAGCTAGACTCGTACTTCTTTTTCTTGGTTTTGCTTTGGCGGCGACCCTTGGCCTTTTTGGTGTATGACTCTTCTTCTCCGGAGGAAGAATCATTTTTCTTCTTCTTTTCTTTGTTGGCTAGTGCTGCCCTAAGCTCTTGAATTTCTTCTACAAGAGTGTGGATTTGGGAGGCTTGCACTTCTAGGCGATCATTGGCTTCTTCCAGAAGTTTGTGGTTGTTTTCGGACAGAGTTTCATTACCCGGAATGTTGTCGAGGTCGGACATTGTGTTGGGAGTCTTGAGTTTGAGTAGCTTCGGAAAACTGACAGAAGATATGCAGATATCAGGATCTAGCCCCAACGAGTCGGAAGCAGGCTTAAATGGCTCGTGCTCGGCCAAAGCAAACAGAAGCATTATCCCGCGCGAGATAGGTAATACCGCGCGAGATAATCACACGGAAAGTCGATTTTTATTTAGACCTAAATTTTGGTCGGAACGGAAAATCCGTTTTGAGGGTTTCTAAGGCCTTTATCAGAACCTAACGACTAAGCGATCAATCTGATTTTTGTAAAACAAAGCCATGTAAGATCGTTTTTCGAAGGATTATACATATATGTATTTTTTCAAAGGGACATCCGAAAGGGTCATTTCGAAGGGACTTTTTCCGAAGGGACTTTTCCGAGTCCTTCTTTATTGTCAATTTTACATGGCTTTGTTTTGATCAAAAACAAGAAAGGATCACCGAGTCAAAACTGACCGGTCACGGAGTAATCCTAAAAGGACAATCTACATGAGTATGTGGCGATGCAGGGATGGAAGGCTAGGCTCCCCGCGATATGACAATCTAATTGGATTGAATACGCGGAGTGGGATGGTCCAACTTCGGAGAGACCGGCGATTAGGTGGTTACCGTCATCCATCCTTAGTGTGGGTCCCGGGTTTATAGAGGGTATGCAGTGCAATGACAGTTATATCATGAGTGCGCGTGTGTGAGAGTCAATCTAGGTGATAGAGTAAAATAGAGATTTTTTTTTTTGAAAAATACAAAAGAAAAACAGATAGTGGCCGCACCAAGTGGTTGCCTACGTTTCTCCCAAATAAGGAAGACTCAGGCCGTCGTAGTTCCACATAAAGAGAGATAAAGAGAGATAAATAGATTAATTTACAACTCCCGAATCCCCAATGGACCGGACTTTAATTAAATAAAACCCAATCGCACGCAGTTCATAAATAATAATCAATTATTTAAATGAAATAAAGATTCGAGTTCTACACCTTAAGGGAGGCCTTAAGATGTGGGAACTCTGCAGATAATGAATTCTGGGATCCCCCTTGCGTGTTCGGCTCTCGTCTTGGATTATGAGATGAACGGGAGAAACCAGAAAACAACTAGATTACCGAGACGATATCTCGCGCGAGATATAATATCCCGTGCGAGATATGCTTCGTCTGAGAGCAGAAAATTGAATTTACAATTTTTTTTTGAAAACCTCTCTTTTAATTTTGACGCAAGTTTAAGCCTCTTAATTTTAAGTCCCCAGCAGAGTCGCCACTGTAGCGTTGTGAGAAGAATTTTATCTTTTTGAGTCGCCACCTATATTATTCGATTGGAAACATAGAAAAACCATTTTTGAAAGAGATTTGGGTTCGGGGCTTAGGTTATGAAATGGGTAGGTCAAGGAGCATCCATTTCACCCAATCCGGAGATCGGTCTTGCTAAAGAAAAGAGAGGTTTTCAAAAGAAGAGAAAAGACGATTTTAAATATTACAAATAAAGATCCATTTAACGGGGTTAAACGGAATGTAGGATCGATTGCTTCGAGACCGTCTCCATGATTTGGAGAGGCTCTAGGCCGATCCTAGATTCTATGGACTTATACCACTCTAACAATCAATTAGAAAGGGATTTAGGGGTTACCTTGCGTGAGGTGATTTGGGCAGAGTTTCGACTCAAGTTTAGAATCGACTCTCGATATGGACAGAGCTTCGCCTCGGTCCTTGACTTGGATCTTGATGTTTGTTTATCAACAAGGTTGACAAACAAACTTTGAGGTGATTTTTAGGGTGATTTTGTAGGATTCTTTCAGGGAAAGAAGCCAACAAAATGTGTGTGAATTGTGGAATTGCCGACCTCTTGAGCCTTGGAAGTCACCAAGTATTTATAGGGGTTGGATATGAAGAAGTGGAGAGGTAAAACCCTATCAGAAAGTTCTAGACTCCAAATCCCATTGGTTGGCCGGATGGATAAAGTTTTATCCTAAAAAGAGGTTGAAATCGACGAGGAAACTGTCGTCTGCATGCTGCAGAGGGAGGATATCTCGCGCGAGACACGCCATCTCGTGGCGAGATATTGCTCCTGTGGACAGTCTTGTCCTTTCCTCGTTATCTTGTATGCAGTTTAGTCCCAAACTAACGATAGTTAGTCAAAACTTAACGAAACATGACGAAATGGTGGATTTCTACTTCTTGACTCAAAGCGAGACTTAGAGTGGTATAAATATGACCCGATGTGTTCAGAATGGGGTGTCTACAATAACTCCTAGGACAATCCCCACAGAATTGCAAATAGAGAGTTCGTTACATTACATAATAAAATACATTGTGAATAAATACAAATGTTTTTCTATTCTATAAATTTCAAAAGAAAAAAAAAAGAGGAGTCCTACTTCGAGTCATCATCAGCACCACCCGATGGAGACCCCATCTCAGCACCCCCAACAACTGCCTCATCATCATCCGAGAACTCAACCCCCTCCTCGATCGAGTAATCCATTTAGTTCGCAGGGGTAAGGCCAGAGAAAGGATCAAAGAAGGGAAAGGAGGATGAACCCTCACCATCTGCCCCAGGCGGAGGAAAGAACTGGTGATACGATCGCGCACCTCGGCCCTCCGTAGAAGCTCCCGCATCATAGCTATGCTACCCCCAAGTCGGCATATCAGGCTGAGGAGCAGGCTGTGGATCCGTGTCCGCACCTGAGGAAGGAATATCCATTGATCTCCTCGAAAGCAATGGTTCATGAGCCGTCGCACTCCTCGATGACTCGCAGGACATCCCCCTCAATAGCTTCTTTTTGAAAGCCCTCAGCCCCAAATACTGGCGAGTGATCACATCTATGGTTCGCCCCGAGACCTGCATAACTAAAATTACCCGGGTCCGCGAGTGCTGGTCGGACATCTCGCATCGTCGGGAGGTGTCACTGCGTTTGGAGGAGTCGCCACCCCGTTTTGATATAGCCCAAAACATTGAGAAAAGGCTTCATTTTTGAAAAGGTTGTTGTGTGATGAGATTTTGAGTTCAAAGGTCAAGTTACGCCTTGGGAAGAGAATAGTAGAGCTCACCCGAGTCACCTCGTATACACGAGTCTTTCGATACCCCTCTTTCTTTAAAAGTTGTGTGTGTGTATGTGCTTTTTTTTAAAAAAAAATGCATTTTGAATGGGATGTCTACATTGTATGCTATGTATTGAAATGAATTGAAATAGTTTTGGAAGAAGGCCTTACCAATGTTGGTTCGTGTCTATCTTCCATTGGAGAATAGTGTTTTAGTGTGAATAATGCTCTGGGATAGACCGGGATTGCTTCAGGATGTAGCGGTGTCTGCGGACAGAGTTTCGGCGTGCCTCGGGGTTGCTGGGTGTGTCTGCGGACAGAGGTTCGGCGTGCCTCGAGATTGCTATGTGGATTCGGGCAGAGGATCGGCGTGTCTCGGGATCGCTGTGTGGATTTAGGCAGAGGTTTGGCGTGCCTCAAGATCGCTGTGTGGATTCGGGCAGAGGTTCGGTGTGCCTCAGGATCGCTGTGTGGATTCAGGCAGAGGTTCGGCGTGCCTTGGGATCGATGTGTGGATTCGGGCAGAGGTTCGGCATGCCTCGAGATGCCTCGAAATTGTCCGGCAGGGCTTCGGGATAGACCGGCAGGGCTTCAGAATGCTTCGGGAGCGCCTCGGGATGGCTCGGGAGCATCTTCGAGATAGAGGGGGAGCCCTCTAATTATAGGCTCCAAAAATATGCAAAGTGGTCCGCACGGATTGTTGTGCAATACCAATTTTTTGGTTTTCCCGGATTTAGTGAAATATTGTGGACTTTAAGGGGATTTTGCAATGATGGTTTTTACCCTGCAAAGTGGTTCGCGCGGACACTTTTGCAGGCTGGCCTTTTTTTCAAATTCCCAAAAAGTCCTTCTATTTTATTTTATCCCAGAAGGGTCCCACCTTGGTTTGGTTGGCGGTTTTGGACTTTTTGGAGGTTACGGGTCTTCGGGATCACATTTGTGTGAGTCCGCGGTGTTTTCCATGTGCTCGGATGGGAGCGATTCGGATTGGGGTACTTACAGAAGCCCCTCGGCGACGTCACATATAAAGGAAGTGGGGTCATCGATAAAGAAAAGATCCTGATCTATATCGCTTGTTGGGAGAGAGAAGGTGACCGTGTTGGTCGGGTGTGAGGACGTGTTGGTGTCCTATGGTGAAATTGTGTGTGGTCGTGTCGGTTCCAGAGGTTAGGCGGATGTGTCGGTGTCCTGGGGTACCATTTAGGCCGAATGTGAGGACGCGTTGGTGTCCTGAGGCGTGACCGCTTGGGTCGGTTGTGAGGAAGCATTGGTGTCCTGAGGTGAGGCGGACGTGTCGGTGTCCTAATGTGTGAAATGGTGAGTGGACGAGTCGGTAACCTAAGGTGAGGTAGACGTGTCGGTGTCCTGGGGTGACAGTTTAGGTCGGATGGCTGGACCCTTTGACAGGATTCCTACGTATCCCGAGTGGGAATCAAGCCTTATCGTAGTTCGTGTGTGAGGTGATCGCTTGGGTCAGGTGGCTGAGGTTGTGAGGACGTTGTGGTGTCCTGGGGTGACCGTTTAGGTTGGATGTGAGGATGTGGTGGTGTCCCATAGTGTGACCGCTTGGGTCAGCTGTGAGGACGCGTTGCTGTCCTGAGGTATGCCCGCTTGAGTCGGCGGTGATGACGCGTTGGTGTCTTGAGGTGACCATTTAGGTCAGATATGAGGACACATTAGTGTCCTGAGGTGAACGTTTAGGTCGGATGTGAGGATGTGGTGGTGTCCTGAGGTGACCATTTAGGTCGGATGGCTGAACCCTTTGATAGGATTCCTATGTATCCCGAGTAGGAATCAAGCTTGATCGTAGTTCGGAAAATTTGTATCCTTACGAAAGGTGTGTAATCTTACTATAAGATGGGTAATCTTACTAAAAGATGGTTTGTGGTGTATGAGGACGTGGTGGTGTTCTGAGAGTGAAGTTGTGAGAGGACGTGGTAGTGTCCTCTGACTGAGATATTGTGAGGACGTGGTGGTGTCCTGGGAGTGAGTTTGTCATGTGTGAGGACGTGGTGGTGTCCTCTAACTGAGTTTGTCGTGTATGAGGACATGGTGGTGTCCTCTGACTGAGAGATTGTGAGGACGTGGTAGTGTCCTGAGAGTGAAGTTTGTCGTGTATGAGGACGTGGTGGTGTCCTCTGGGGATGAAAGTGTTCGTGTTTTGAATTTTTTTTGGAGGCGTGCTTGCCTTGTGTTTTGATTTTGGGAAGCATGCTTGCCTTGTGATTTGATTTGTGGGACGTGCTTGCCTTGTGATTTGATTTGTGGGAGGCGTGCTTGCCTTGTGTTTTGTTTTGTGGGAGGTGTGCTTGTGTAGACACCCCATTCTGAATACATCGGAACATACTTATACCACTCTAAGTCTCGCTTTGTGTCAAGAAGTAGAAATCCACCATTTCGTCATGTTTCGTTATGTTTTGACTAACCACCGTTAGTTTGGGACTAAACTGCATACGAGATAACGAGGAAAGGACAAAATTGTCCACAGGAGCAATATCTCGCCGCGAGATGGCGTGTCTCGCGTGAGATATCCCCCCTCTCGCAGATTGCGACGACGCTTCCTCGTCGATTTCAACCTCTTTTCGGGATAAAACTTTATCTCTCCGGCCAACCAATAAGATTTGGGGTCTAGAACCATCTGATAGGGTTTTACCTCTCCACTTTTTCCTATCCATTCCCTATAAATACTTGGTGGCTTCCAAGGTAGACCCCCCCCCGGGATCGACCGCAAATTTTCACAACACACACACATTTTGTTGGCTTCTTTCCCTAAAAGAATCCTACAAAATCACCCTAAAAACTCACCTCATAGTTTGTTTGTCAACCTTGTTGATAAACAAACATCAAGCTCCAAGTCAAGGACCGAGGCGAAGCTCTGTCCGTGTCAAGAGTCGATTCTAAACTTGAGTCGAAACTCTGCCCAAATCACCTCACGCAAGGTAACCCCTAAATCCCTTTCTAATTGATTGTTAGAGTGGTATAAGTCCATAGAATCTAGGATCGGCCTAGAGCCTCTCCAAATCATGGAGATGGTCTCGAAGCAATCGATCCTACATTCCGTTTAACCCCGTTAAATGGACCTTTGTTTATAATGTTTAAAATCGTTTTTTCTCTTCTTTTGAAAACCCCTCTTTTCTTTAGCAAGACCGATCTCCGGATTGGGTGAAATGGATGCTCCTTGACCTACCCATTTCATAACCTAAGCCCCGAACCCAAATCTCTTTCAAAATGGTTTTCCTATTTTCTCCAATCGAATAATATAGGTGGCGACTCAAAACGAAAAGGATAAAAATTCTTCTTTTTCCTCACAACGCTACAAAGGGCGACTACTGGGATTTAAAATTAAGAGGCTTAAACTTGCGTCAAAATTAAAAGAGAGGTTTTCAAAAAAATTTGTAAATTCGAATTTTTTGCTCTCAGATGAGCCATGTCTCGCGGCGAGATATCATATCTCGCGCGAGATATTGCTTCGGCAATCTGGTTGTTTTCTGGTTTCTCCCGTTTGTCTCATAGTCCAAGACGAGAGCCGAACATGCAAGGGGGATCCCAGCATTCATTATCTGCAGAGTTCCCGCATCTTAAGGCCTCCCTTAAGGTGTAGAACTCGAACCTTCGTTTCCTTTAAATAATTGATTATTATTTATAAACTGCGTGCGATTGGGTTTTATTTAATTAAAGTCCGGTCCATTGGGGATTCGGGAGTTGTAAATTGAATTATTTATCTCTCTTTCTCTCTCTTTATGTGGAACTACGATGGCCTGAGTCTTCCTAATTTGGGAGAAACGTAGGCAACCACTTGGTGCGGCCACTATCTGTTTTCCTTTTGATTTTTCAAATAAAAAAACTCTCTATTTTACTCTATCACCTAGATTGACTATCATACACGCGCACTCATATTATAACTGTCATTGCACTGCATACCCTCTATAAACCCGGGACCCACACTAAGGACGGATGACGGTAACCACCTAGTCGTCGGTCTCTCCGAAGTTGGACAATCCCACTCCGCGTATTCAATCCACCTAGATTGTCATATCGCGGGGAGCCTAGCCTTCCAACCCTGCATCGCCACATACTCATGTAGATTGTCCTTTTAGGATCACTCCGTGACCGGTCGGTTTTGACTCGGTGATCTTTTCTTGTTTTTGACCAAAACAAAGCCATGCAAAATTGACAATAAAGAAGGATTCATAAAAGTCCCTTCGGAAAAGTCCCTTCGGAAAAGTCCCTTCGGAAAAAGTCCCTTCGGAATGACCCTTTCGGATGACCCTTTGAAAAAAATACATATATGTATAATCCTTCGAAAAACGATCTTACATGGCTTTGTTTTACAAAAATCGGATTGATTGCTTAGTCGTTAGGTTCTGATAAAGGCCTTAGAAACCCCTCAAAACGGACTTTCCGTTCCGACCAAAAATTAGGTCTAAATAAAAATCGACTTTCCGTGTGGTTATCTCGCGCGGGACAACATATCTCGCGCTGGATAACGCTTCTGTTTGCTGAATTTGAGCCTGAGCCATTTTGAGCCTACTTCCGACTCGTTGGGGCTAGATCCCGATATCTCGCATCTCTTCGTCGCTTTCCGAAGCTACTCAACTCCAAGACTCCCAACACAATGTCTACCGAAAAGCACGTCATGACCAAGGAATGCCTTGAACAACACACTTTGCAAGACTTGACCAAGGCCCTTGTCGCCGAAATGGAACATGTAGGAGGTTGGAGAGAAGCCTTTGATTTGCCTTCCACCCGCATTGCTAGGGATTTCCGGAAAATGGAGAGTGACTCCGACAGTGGACGATCGTCCGTGCAAGAGGAGCTAAGTGATATCAAAACTCAACTTGCCAAAGCCCTGCAGCAAATTAATGACAATGACTCGTGGCATCACATGGAAGAATCCATCCAAGCTGAAAAGACAAAGATGCTGATTGAAGAGCTCGAGGAAGTCAAGAGTGAACTCGAGACCATGACCCAAAAGTGCATCAACCTTGAAGCTCACATTGAAGATGACATTGATGAGAGGGTCAAGTATCTCCTCAATACTCTCTACCGTGACCTCAAAGAGCAAATGGAGGAAGAATATCGCCTCGCCACCTCGTCTTCGTGCAACATTACGAGAGCCATATCCGAGACCTCCACAACCAAATGGCCAAGCGAAGGAAGGGAAGGATTTTCACCGACATCGGAAATATCCTCTCGGTCATCTCTTCGAAGCCTTCACAAGGATGGAAAGATGAAGCCAATGGAAGGATACATACCTAAGAGGGAAGGCCAAGCCCCACACCTCTACCGCTATTACCATCGCTTACGGCCACCATACCAACAATTGTTTCAACTTGAAGAACGCAATCCAAGACTTGTTCGACAATGCCTCATCAAAACTGCTCCTAGCGGAGGCGTCATAAGTTGGAAGAGTTAGAGACATGAGATCTTTTCTTTTCTTTTCAGTTATTAACTTTTAGTTGCAAGAGAAACAATTAATAGTCTAGTTTAGCTTAGTTGGGTACTACTTGCCTAAAATCCTCATTTGTGGGCAAGAGTATCAAGTTTGCTTTTCAATAATAGTTAGTCAGTATTTCCCTTTTTTAATTCTGATTGATTCTTTAAACAAGAAAGAAAGCACTGTGAATGTCATAGAAACTTGCAACAAGAATGACTACTCCAAGGCACTTTGGTTTTCCGGAAGCCTTCCTATCTGGAGAATGATGCTAGCAAAAGGATACTTTCCTGGATTGGGGCTTGGAAAGCACTTACAAGGGATAACGGAACCGCCACCGGTCCCCCCGCCTCACACAAAGCATGGCCTAGGATACATCATCTCCATCCACGATGAAGATGACGAAGAAGAGTGGGGCTTCACTCAAATCAAGTGGGAAGGAACCACCTACAAAGGCTGCGACGACCCAAAGCCCAAGAATGGCAACCCCAAGCCATATCGAAAGACACTCAATGGCTACTTTGTTCGAGAAGGGGAAATTATTCCCTACTTTATCTTTTCGTAACCATGGACTCGACGATAAAGGAAAGCGCCAACCGGGCTTTGAAATCTTCGCCGATCGCGATGCTTCTCCAAGTGAAACAATCCGTCCCACTAATCCCTAATGATTTGTGGGTCACGAAGACAGAAATGACAAGTGAATGGGACTTTGTGTTGGGAGAAGACATGCTGCGACAGCTTCCAAGACTCCGTGCCGGTTAGAAGACAACCAGATCCATGCAATATCCAAGGGGGACGCTCCAACTACCGACTACACAAGATCGATACGTAAATGTGATGAGCCAATTCTAAATCGGCACGTCACCGGAGGACCAGCTTGTTGATGAAGACTTCATGATCAAAGAGCTTGGTTGCACTCCCCATCCCCGCAGAAGATAGGCCCCGTAGCTTTTACATTAGAGGCGTGCTCCACCTCCGATGAACTCACTCAAGAGGAAATCGAGGCAAAGGGCCGAACATGTATTCCCTTACTTCCTTAATGAAAACTTTGATCTTTCCGAGTACCCCGAGATTGCTAACATCGTGAATGATGAATTAACTAATAATAATCAATATAACGAACACGTTAATAATGAATCATACGATGAGATAGATCAAGAAAACGAACAAATCTTAAAAAGAATTAGCTAAGCAAGTAGGTCGTTGTGGAAAGAATGGCCCCGTTGACGACGAGGAAATGCAAACGGTTAATCTTGGGACAACGGAAGACCCCAGAGAAACAAAGATCAGCTTCTTCAAGGGGGAAGACAGAGAAACCTTGACACAGCCTCCTCGTAGAATATGTCGACGTCTTCGCTTGGTCCTACAAAGATATGCCTGGGTTGAATCCGCCGCTTGTAGAGCACAAGATACCGCCGCTACCCGACGCCAAGCCGCCAAGCGTAAACTACGCAGAATCAAGCCGAATGGTCAATGCAAGTGAAAGAGGAAATCATGAAGCTCTTGAATGTAGGGTTCATCAAAGTGATTGAATATCCCGAATGGCTAGCAAACACGGTACAAGTAGCCAAGTCGAATGGGAAGATACGAGTCCGTGTTGATTTCGTAGACTTGAACAAGGCATCCCCTAAAGATGATTTCCCGCTACCGAACATAGACATGTTGGTCGATGCCACACCGCATACGAAGTCCGCTCATTCGTCGACGGTTTCGCAGCAGGTATAACCAAATCCTCACGGCAGAGGAAGATCAAAGACAAAACAAAGATTCACCACACCTCGGGAACGTTCGCTACACCTGGCCATGCCGTTTGGTCTCAAGAACGCTCGGGGCTACTTACCAAAGAGCAAGCCACGACACTATTCCATGACATGATCCACAAGGAAATAGAGGTATATGTGGACGACATGATTATTCACTCAAAAGGGACAGATGGTCAACACTTCGTAGATCTCGTAAAATTCTTCAATCGACCGAGACAAAGACAAGATGAGGCTCAACCCCGCCAAATGCTCATTCGGAGTGGTCAAAGGGAAAGTCTTAGGGTACATGGTCACGTAGCGTGGCATAGAAGCGCATCCCGCCAAGATAAAAGCCATTACGTACATGCCTCCACCTGCAACACGTAAAGAAGTAAAGGGATTCATGGGCAAGCTTCAATATATCGCCGATTCATCAATCAACCGACTACGATGTGCGATCCTATCTTCAAGCTACTTAAGAAAAACGCACCTCAAGAGTGGACCGAAGAATGTCAAGAAGCATTCGAGGAAGTTAAGCGCTACTTGACTTCCCCACCTATCCTGGGTCCACCACACAAGGAGAAGCCTCAAGCTATACCTCACGACATGCATAACGCATTAGGGGCTATGCTCGCTCAAGAACAAACACCTCCCACACAGAGAATGCCATCTATTTCGTCGCCCGCAGATTCCAAGGCAAATAAATCAACTACTCTCCACGCGACAAATCCTGTGCAGCGCTTGTTTGGGTATCACAAAGGCTGAAGCACTATATGGAAGCCTTCCCGGTCCGTCTCATTGCAAAAATGGATCCACCGAAATATATCCTAGACAAATCAAATTTGTCTTCGAGACCGGCCAAATGGTACTTCATGCTCGCGGATATGATATCACTTACGTCACTCGAAATCCGTCGTGGGAGTGTATTCGCAGATCGCTTGGCCGAATTTCCTTGCGACGAAGTGAAGGGGGAAGACTCCGCGATTCCTCCGATGAGGACATCATGAGTATAGAAGAAGAAAATAAGTGGCAATTATTTTTCGATGGCGCAGCCAACATGAGAGGGTTCGGCATTGGAATGTTATTAGTAGACCCTAACGACATCTACACTCCACCGGCAATACGTCTTGACTTTGACGCCACCAACAACACCACGTATCACGAGGCTTGCATAGCGGGACTTGAGGCAGCTCTAGAACGCAACGTGACCGAACTCGAGGTATTCGGGGATTCCCAATTGATCATCAATCGACATTGAAGAAGTGGAGGGTCCAAGATCCAACCCTTCAAAGATACAATGCCCATCTCCAAGAGTTGGCGCAACAATTCCAAGATGTCTCATTCCACTACCTCCCAGCAGACAAAAATCGGTTTGCGGACGCATTGGCCACACTTGCTTCTTTGGTCGAAATCCCTAAAGGAAAAGCAAGCCAAACCCTTCAAAATAACACGACGTGCAACTCCCGCATACCGCGCCGTTATAGATCTCCATGATCGCAAAGACAAATGGTTATCCGAATGTGCCACCGTTGGGAACTCCGAAGAGAAACCATGGTACCATGACATTTGGCATTTCATCCTAGATGGAACCATCCCACCCGAGATGCACCCGAAGACTCAGCATCGCCCTTAAGAGGTTGGGCCGCTAATTACGTCATCACCGCCGGCCGCCTATTCAAGAAGCATTCCCAAGGAAACCTCCTCAGGCCACCGAGGAAGAGGCCCAAGAAATAATGGACCATGTTCATCGTGGCATATGTGGAACCCACATGAGCGGAAATATGCTCGCCAAAAAGATCATCGACAAGGGTACTTTTGGCCGACCATGGAAGCCGACCGTACCAAAATGGTCAAGAAGTGCCACAAGTGTCGATACACGCCAATCTTCAAAGATGCACCGCCTTCCTTGTTGTACCCTATGACTTCTCCTTGGCCGTTCTCTACATGGGGGATAGACGTGATTGGAAAGGTCACACCCATAGGAGCCAACTGACACCGCTTCGTCCTAGTAGCCATCGACTACTTCACTAAGTGGGCCGAGGCCGCCTCCTACAAAGTTCGAATGCCGAAAGGTTGCGTAATTCATCAAGCACAACATCATCTCGCCGGTATGGGGTTCCGCAAGAGATGATATCCGATAATGGGTCCCACTTCGAGAAGGAAACCGATCGCCTACTAACCGAATACAAAATCACAAGACACAAGTCGTCTCCTTACTGTGCCTCAAACGAATGGAGCAGCTTGAAGCCGCGAACAAAACGATCGAGACTATCATCGAAAAATGGCAGCCACCGGAAAAGATTGGCCCGACAAGCTACCATTCGCACTATGGGGATACCGCACTTCAGTCCGAACAGCCTACAGGAGAGACTCCCTACGCCCTCACATTCGAATGGAGGCCGTCTTACCGATAGAATTGGAAATACCATCACTACGGGTTCTCCTAGAAAACCAAGTGAACGAGGTCGACCGGCTAGGAAGCGTATACGAAGAGTTGGCCCCGTTGGACGAAAGAAGGTTGAAAGCAGCCGAACATACTCAAGCTTACCAAAGAAGAATGGCAAGAGCTTTCAACAAAAAGGTCAAGACGAGGAACATCGTAGTAGGTGACTGGTTCTCCGTGAGCACCGTCCCGGACCTTTCAACCCGCTAGGCAAGTGGGGACCAAGATGGATAGGACCCTACATTGTGAAGAAGATATTCTCTCGGGGAGCCCTTCACCGGTGGACTTAGACGGAGATCAACTACCGAAGCCTGGCCAACATGGACAAGCTCAAGAAGTACTTCGCGTGACTTGCCCTCCTCAAAAGAAATCGCTCGCTAGGTTGAAAATCCCGGAAAGGACGGCCTAGGCAAAAATTAGAGCTAGCACAAGAAAAGAAGCCCGCTAGATTGAAAACCCGAAAGGGCGGTCTAGGCAAAAGAAAGGGTGTGCATAAAAAAAAAAAAAGGGGGGGAGGCTTATCTCGCGCGAGATTACCCTCAAGACGGAGCCGTATTTTGTCCTTTTCTCAAAAATGAACTACGTTAGACTCCGAGCCTCTTATTTAATTGCCGTAAAAGAGGAACGTAGGCAGCCTTCGGGTTCGGTCTAATCAAATAATGAATCTACTTTTGTCCTTTATTAATCAAATGCATTTTCATTAATGACAAAAGGGAAATCCTAACCACAACGACTAATTTGCTAAGCTAACAAACTCGAAAAAAAAATACTAATAAAAGCAAAACAATTGATCTATCAAAGCAATCTCTTGGTACTCCTAAAAGATCTAGCCTTTCATTGACTTGGTAGGCCGGCGGACATGATCTCCACCGTCGCCGTGATCCTCCTTGCGCTTTGAGCCCCGCGGCGCAGCATCCTCGAGGCGATCAAAAACAGAGTCAAGGCGATCAAAAACAGATCCCGAGAGCCTCTTAAAGACATGGGGCCTATCTAAAGCTTGCGTCTTTCCACGCATCCCCTTGCTTCGCCTCTCGTACCAATCCCCAGCGAGAAAATCCCGAGTTGGATCGCCGCACATTAGCAGGATCGACCGAGCCTCGCTCCTTCGCAAAATACTGCTAGCTACAAAAGAATTTCCTAGCAAAGGAAAGCCGCAGATCATCAATCTTCTCTCGCACTAGGGTGACCGGTATGAAGGAACCAATCCAAGTACTTATCGATAAGAAGATACTTGCATTAAAAGTCCGAAGGTTCGACCGCGATCCCGACTAGTTCCTTCACCCCATGCTTGAGCTAGCGCCTCGCGCAAACTCTACACCAATATAAGACACTTCACGAGAAGCTCCTTCGAAAAATAAGTGTCTCGTCGCCGACCAAGCCGACTGAGCACCCGCTTGGGAAAATAAAAGGAGGAATCTCGCAAACCCTAAGAACAACCCCGTCAAAACCCTCGGTATTGGCAACATACTTGTTCAACCTCCAATAAGGTGGACACCAAAGAATGTCGCAGCCGGTCTTCGCAATCAACTCACCTCATTCATCCGCCGAAAGATCCTTGATCAATAACTTTCGCGTATGATATGTGAAAGGGGAATATTCCAATGGGGGACCCACCAACTTGAGATGCTCCCTAAGCCAAATGGTCAATGTAAGAGGACTCCCTTGAGTCATGACACCGGTCCTATGCAGCTCGTCAAGACCATGCAGTGGTCTCACCCAAGATTAGCGGAATAATGTTCCTAGAACGTTTTCTAGCCTCGTAACAATTTCCACAAGTTGGGAGTCGACCAAGCCGTCCCTACATGTAAATGTAACATCTCCGAAAAGAAAAAGAGCCGAAAGTTCCGTTTATAGACATGAAAAGCGTCATCATCTCGAATCACCGCCGAAGCGCCCCGGAAAAGAAGAGCAATCAACCCACTTCATGCGAACCAACTCATAGCAAGTCTCAAGGGGGATCCCTAACAATTCATTCAAAGCCTCCGAATGATTCCTATGGTACTTGGGAACGGCGATCTCGCCGCCAAAGGCATATCCAAGATAATAGCAAATTCCTCCACAAGAGGTACCATCTCATTCAAAGAAAAATTGAAAAGGTGAATAGAGGGATCCCAAAACCGAGCAAAGACTCCCGCAAAAGACTCCAATCCGGTTGGAGGTTCTTCAAAGTGAAAAGAATTCTAATCCAAATTTCGCTATGAACCTATTACGAGACCGGTTGCGAAACGACCTCACAAAATCCCTTGATGCTTGCTTGAAAGATGCAATCACTTCAGTATGACAGGGAAAATCATCGACAATCATTGACGCTGGGGAAATCTCCTCGAAGCCATGGATCACAAGGTTGAAGAAGAAGACAAGAGTTTCACCCTAATGTAATATCTCTAGAGTTTGAAAGGCTAGAATGAGTTATCCGGCCGGACTACTGTGGTGATTTTATAGGGAAAACCGACAAAATCCCGTTCGAAAAGGAAGAGATTTCCGCCAGATAGCGTGTCTCGTGCGAGACACCTTATCTCGCGCGAGATATCCCTACGGCAAAACAAAGAATGCTTCGCTCAAACAACAATCTAGCCCCGACTTGATGAAGCAAGTCTCGAAAAAAACCTGTGTGTACAGTTCATAACATGCAGTAAAAACACCAAAATGAGGGCTCAAAATTGTGGCCTAGCGGCCATTCCATTCCATTTCCAAAAACATGGAAAGTCGAGAAAGTTAATTAATTAACTAATTAGACCTAGGATTAGGGATTAAGAAAAACCATTGTTTGTGCTACCTACTTGTTCCTAACAGGTACCAAAAGAAAAGAAAATTGTCTGGGCCCACACGGCCAATATGTACAAATCATCAGAAATCAAATAAAGAGAAAAGGAGGGGATCACGCCATCAAATTGCTCGAGCCGCCGGCACCTCTGCCATCACCGCCACGGGGGCTACCGTCCCTCCTCGATCTCTTGGCTCCGCAAGTAGGGGTCACCGCCGAGGCCACTGTCGAGGCCGCCAAAGAAGCCTTGTGAAATGCCTCTCTGACAGTCCGACACTGCAGCCATCAGCCCCGCCATCTTAGTCGCTCCACGGTTGTAATCGGCCGCTGACAGAGTGACCTAACAACAAAAGAAAAAGAAAATGCTCGTAAGAAGTCTGGACATATACACTTATATGGACGAATACGAGAGACAATACAAACAAAACATACCGAAGAGACATCACCGGAGGCGTAACCCTCGTGAATATGATCCAGAGTCGGGATGTGTCCCACCATCGGCATGCTCCCCATCATGTACGTGTAGCTCAAAGGGCCGAAGTCCGGGGCAAAAGGCAAAGAACCGCAGACCGGGAAGAAGTGCTAGGGGCCGAGGAACCCGAAGCGTAAGGCAGGCGGAGCCACGAGCATGTGATCGCCTATCCCCCACCGTGAGGGGACCCATCAACCGAGGCGTAAACTCCGCATAAGAGGCCCCGGGATCACGCAAGCCGTCGCCGCATCACCCACCAAAAGACTCGCATAATCATCCTCTCGGAATGGAGCGGGTGGGATACATCGCCTGGCGGATCCGCCGGCACGCTATATGGCAGCTACCCCGCCATGCCGCTGGGAAGACCCGCTCACCAAGATACATGGTATCTCCCTCCAAAGATGCCAAGCATCCTCTCGCATCGCAAAGAGCATCCCAAGCACGATGCACCTCCCGCTCCAACAAAGGTCCAGTGGATAAAGGCCCACCTCTCATACTCGAAGGTATCCAACATAGCCCGCGCTCCGCCACCGTCGTGGTCCAATCCCGGTCCTCCTCCTCATCAACGGTCCGATTTGGGTGGCTCCACCTCCCGATATCCGGAACAAAGGGGCCCGGCTCTCCAACTCAAATCTATACAGCCCGAGGACAGCATAACCCCATATCTGCACAAAGAAAATAGATCAAATTCAGTATGAAACACGGACAGAGCATGCAGACGGAGAGCGTAAATGTAATCAAAAGGCATACCTCCTGTGCATAAGAATACCCCGACAGGGAATCCTGGTGTTCCTACACGCCTCATCCATGGCGTGGTAGCAAGAGGCCAGCCCCGCCGAGCCCCAATCATATCCGCTCACCTCATCCAGTTCACCAACAAACGTAATGTAGAAAGACGGGCCGTAGAAGAATGGTTCGCAAAGAATGGTCTCGTAAAGAATATACCAGTAGGGCACCCTCACCGCCGATCGCTGATCGCATTTGGCTTCTCAAAGATACTCCTCAATTTGACGCCGGAGGGGTGTCAACTCAAAGAAACCCTTGACCTTGTTAGGGGGAAACCAATCAACCGCTCCACGCACTGACTCGCAGCTTATAACCCGAAAACTTCGGCAGGGATCGCCAATAAACTCTAATCCCGTGATAGCCGTAAAATCGCCTGAGTCATCGTTGCTTCCCCGAAGCGCAAATGAACCGTGTGGGTAGTGTCCCACCACCTCTCCCGAATAGCCTCGGAGAACTTGGGGAGTCCGCCTTATTCCCTGAGATTGTCAACAAAAGTCGAAAAGACCCGCTTGGGCCACCCTATCCCGAACGCCATCAAGGTCCTCGATCTTGTCCCACACCTCCTTAGCCATTTTCGGGCTTCCTCGGCAATTCTTCGTTGACTTATACGATCGCAAAACAGAGGAAAACAGAGAGGGCAATATTAGAAATCATTCCATGTCAAAAATCAATGAAATAGAAGAAATTTTTCATTGAGGCATTTCATCAAACACTTGGCGTGCGTACAAGAAAAGCTTGCCCAAGAATGTCATTCGTGATCCGAATCAACCTCTCCTACAATCCATGATATGTAGGAGGCTCATACACACGCAATGCAACAACAATCATCCAAAGAAACACACAAAATCGACGCATGCAAAAGGAACCTAGTTCTAGGCATGAACAAGAACAAAAGCCATTGATGAAATTTTGAATTCAAGGGAAAGGGAATTCAAACTCAATGCAATGCAAGAATCAAGAGGTGAGGAAGAAATTCTTACCAAGCCCTCCCGAACAGCGGTAGAGATGTGCGCGTGCCTATCAAAGGTGAGATCATCGCGGGGATAATCCTTCCCTAGTAAATAGCTCCCCAAAATTGGATTCCTTTGTTCTTGAGCCATGGATTATGGAGAGAGGAAGGATTAGAAAGTGATTGGGAGGAAGAAACACCAAGCGAATCCACGAAAAAAATCACGGAGAAAACGACCTTGGCTCGAGCTAGGGAGGGAAATTTTGAGAAGGATGTTTTCAAAATGAGCAAGAGCCGTTTATATGCCCCGACAAGACAAGTCTCGCGGGATATACCTTATCTCGCCGCGAGATATACTTTCTGGAAAGTGACCAAATTGTCCTTGACAATAAGCGTCTACGCAACGTCAAAATTCAAAATTTTGACACATTTACCCTTGGAAATGATAAAATAGCAAGGAAACGTGGAAAAACCGGCACCGCAAGTCACGGAACGAGCCAAACGTGACATGCGCACGATCGCCCTGCACGGCACCCGCCCAAAACCGAGTGGTCCAAAGATCAACTCAATCCACATGATTCAGAGCCTTAAAGGTGAATCATCAAAGAAAAAGCTCGGTCCAACGCCCAAACAGTGGATCGTCAAACCAAAAGCTCGGTCCAACGCCCAAACAGTGGATCGTCATCGAAAAGCCCGGTCCAACGCCCAAACAGTGGATCGTCATCGTAAAAGCTCGGTCCAATGCCCAAACAGTGGATCGTCAAACCAAAAGGCCCGGTCCAACGCCTGACATGTGTGGATCGCCGAACCAAAAGCCCGATTCAACGCCCAAATAGGTGAATCGTCATCCCCAACAACAAAAAGCCCGATTCGGAGCCCGTAAAGGCGAATCGTCACAAAACCGACAGACTCAGGGACCGGATGTAAGCCTTTGTGTTCTAACATAGTTTCCGCAGTTCGGAGCCCAGACAGCGAATCTTCGACAAAAGTGTGTATATTCCGAATTGGGTCTTGATTTGATTCCTCGCATGAATTTACCTTTTCAAAAACAAAATCTCCGCGATTTTCAAATGATTTTCAAAATGCCTAAAGCAGCCTTTTCGTGTTTTGGAGTCGAACTACGTCATGGTCTCGATTCTCCGATAGAGATACGTAGGAAGCCGTGCGGTCCGACCATCCCGATGTTCGTAATGATGTCTTTTCGATCGTCGTCATGACTTCTTTCATAAGACTTGTCGCCGAGGGGCTCAGAGACACCCCATTCTCGAACACATCGGAACATACTTATACCACTCTAAGTCTCGCTTTGAGTCAAGAAGTAGAAATCCACCATTTCGTCATGTTTCGTTAAGTTTTGACTAACCACCGTTAGTTTGGGGACTAAACCGCATACGAGATAACGAGGAAAGGACAAAACTGTCCACAGAGCAATATCTCGCCGCGAGATGGCGTGTCTCGCGCGAGATATCCCCCCTCTCGCAGATTGCAAACGACGCTCTCTCTGCCGATTTCAACCTCTTTTCGGGATAAAACTTTATCTCTCCGGCCAACCAATAAGATTTGGGGTCTAGAACCATCTGATAGGGTTTTACCTCTCCACTTCTTCCTATCCATTCCCTATAAATACTTGGTGACTTCCAAGGTTGAGACCCCCCGGAATCGACCGCAAATTTTCACAACACACACACATTTTGTTGGCTTCTTTCCCTGAAAGAACCCTACAAAATCACCCTAAAACTCACCTCATAGTTTGTTTGTCAACCTTGTTGATAAACAAACATCAAGCTCCAAGTCAAGGACCGAGGCGAAGCTCTGTCCGTGTCAAGAGTCGATTCTAAACTTGAGTCGAAACTCTGCCCAAATCACCTCACGCAAGGTAACCCCTAAATCCCTTTCTAATTGATTGTTAGAGTGGTATAAGTCCATAGAATCTAGGATCGGCCTAGAGCCTCTCCAAATCATGGAGACGGTCTCGAAGCAATCGATCCTACATTCCGTTTAACCCCGTTAAATGGACCTTTGTTTATAATATTTAAAATCGTTTTTCTCTTCTTTGAAAACCCCTCTTTTCTTTAGCAAGACCGATCTCCGGATTGGGTGAAATGGATGCTCCTTGACCTACCCATTTCATAACCTAAGCCCCGAACCCAAATCTCTTTCAAAATGGTTTTCCTATTTTCTCCAATCGAATAATATAGGTGGCGACTCAAAACGAAAAGGATAAAAATTCTTCTTTTTCCTCACAACGCTACAGCTTGCCTTGTGTTTTGCCTGATGGGGAATGGTTCGGGCCTACGATGGCTGCCGGGGAAATGACTTTATTTATTTTGAAGGCATTTGTGCCTTGGGATTTGTGTTTGAAGGCGTTTCGTGCCTTGGAATTTGTGTTTTGAGGCATTTTATGCCTTACAATTTGTGTTTGGAGGCATTTTGTGCCTTGGGATTAGTGCTTGGAGGCATTTTGTGCCTTGAGATTTGTGTTTGGAGACATTTTATGCCTTGGAATTTGTGTTTGGAGGCATTTTATGCCTTGGGGTCCGGACCTACGATGACGTACTGTGTTTATCACCGGGGATATGTATTTTGATATTGGCCTTTATTGATGACTCGATGCTTTTTTTGC